>JBBPCS010000130.1:18766532-18818127 GCA_037974645.1 Hollardia meadi
CCCCCCCCCCCCCCCCCCCCCCCCCCCCCCCCCCCCCCCCCCCCCCCCCCCCCCCCCCCACTTCATGAGCTTCAAATTTCTTGTTTTTTTTCTGTCCAACAGTCAAAAACACATAAATATAAATTTAGAATGAATTAAATATTCAGCCTAACAGTAGAACCAGCAAAGTTTTGGTGTTTTTGCTTGATATGAGCTAAATGATTAATTTGATTGTCAGAATAGTTGCTGATTAATCTTTTGTTGACTAGTTAATTCATTGACTACACATTCCAGTATCAGTGGATAGAAAAGTAATACAGGTTCCTTCTTGTAATTCATTGTTTTGACGTACTCGGTCAGTTCCACATAAAGGCCTACCTGCTTTGTATAAGTTTTCAGAAGCTGGTTTACAAACTCGTATAGAAAGTTCATATCACCATAGTAACACTGCAGAAACACGGGGATATCACAGGAAGGAGGAGAAGAAGCACAGATTACAGTACCTCTGATTTGGTCACTGATTTGGGCCAATCAGTATCTTGCCCTGAACCACTTCCTTAATGTGCTTTTGTATTGATTGTTTTAACTCTCTCAGTTTTACCCCGTACATAAATGATTATGTTTAGTCGTAAGGTAACATAACAGGGAAATGTTCATTTTAAAGGCATACCTGAAATGGTATGTACAATGAAGGAATGTATAAATCCCTGCATTAAAAAAAAAAAAACTTCCTTCCTGTCACGATTTTTTCCTCGGACGGGCATGTTGATTTCCACCAATCAGAGCTTTTCTTATTTGTGCTCAGCCAATGGGAGGCCAGGAAGTTATTACTGCGTCAGAGGGTGTGATTCCGCAGGAGGAAGAGTCGCCGAACAATATTATAAAGTTTTAAGGTAAGTTCGTTCCGACTTCAATTAGAGATTACTTTAAAGTGAATCAAACGAATGATAAGCTAGAACTCTTGTCTATCTGGTGCTGTATCTTTTAGCTGACCAGTAAACACGTTAGCAGTCCGTTTGGGCGAATTATGGCCAAAGTTTTACGGCAGTTGTGTCTACTGACGTTTACCAAACTGTACTCTCACCATAACCCTTTTTTATGTCTCCATGTTATGTCTTAGAAATTGATGATGTTTAAAACTGATTGTCCTGTCTCAGGTGGGTCGAATCAAGCTGTAATGCTGCTGTAAAACTCTTGATAAATAATCCATACCTGTGGCAGGTAACTAGCTAACTTAACGTGTTCTACCTGGTTAAAACACTTGTACCTTTCCGTCTGGTTCGCTTAGCAACCACATCTTTAGCTAGGCCTGCTGTTTAAAACCATTTATTCCTTTGACAAAATGGCCGTACGTGTTCTCACCCGATTTACCATAAACAAATCTCATCTCCAGAAATACTGCAAAAAAAAGTGCAAATATCCTTTAAAGGATATGTTCACATATCTTTCTCAAAGCATTACTTACACACCCATGTAACTTATGCATGAAAGCATTAACAGTTACTGTCATTGTTGTGGAGCTGTTGGGTACTGATCCTGTGTAAAAAAAAATCCATTTTAATGTTCAGCTAAAGCAAATATGAGGCTTCAGCAGTCTGAGTTAGATGAATGGGGGAAACATTAATTTCTTCAAAAGACTGAATTTTGTTCCTCATCCCTTACATGCTGGCCATTTTGCTTTTTTGTTGATAATTTTTCTGTTGATTGATTGACTATTTATTTTCAGCACTCTATAATCACTTACAAGTAATATAGATTTTTTGCTGTAATTTTGCGATTCATAAAACAGTTGTCTCCAGTTGGTGAAATCACATTGCAATGCTTATTGTATGCATGCCTCTAAACTAAATGGTTAGTATATGAAAAAAAAAGTTTGTGGGTTTTGGACTTATGGTTGGACCAGATTGGGTTAATTTGAACATTGGGCTCTGGGAAATTATGATATCAAAATATTCTGACATTTTATAAACTAAATGATGAATCAAAAACTGACACTAAAAATAATCGTTAGTGGTAGGCTTACAATCTATTACATTTAATGCTGCATGGGTTTTCTTTATTTCAAGACATCATTTACAGCTCTGTTTAGTTTACAGTTAGAGCCATAAAGCACTAAAGACAACTAGGGATGCACAATATTTATATATATATAATATAACGGATATAATGGGATATTTTATATTGTCGTTATTAGCGGATAATGAAATTGTTAGCTGATAAATTGGGCCAAAAATACAAATCCACATTGCTTTCATCGACTTAACAAGCACTGCATCTAAACACTCTGATACAGTAGCTGGCAGTTACCATCTTTAAAGATGCTTTGTGATCCGCCAATAAACAGAGAAGTTGTGCTCATGACGTCAAACTGCTGCACCTGGATAGAGCCACACAGTGTAGACCAGAGAGCCAAACGTGTCACCAGTCTGGATGTTTTTTTTTTACAGTTTCAGAGGGAGTCAACATGTTTGTCATTTGCAATACATCTTCCACAGGGTTCAGAGAGGAGGAGAAAAGTCTACGAGTTTTAGCACCACAAATCTATTAGAGCTCTGGAATATTAAATCATCCATCTTTGCTCACTACATTTGAGCCTTTCTTTCACTCAGGTGCGTATAAACTACAGGTTATGAACAAAAATGTGAAAATATTGGTTATGTTATGAGTATCGGTCATGTGAAGTTATCGATATCGGTTGAAAAAATAAATACATATTGTGCATCCCTAAAGACAACAACACAAAACACAGAAAAAAGCATAATCTAGTATCATCACTAAAAGGTAAAATTGCTAATTTTAAAAGCATATCGTTGATTCAATTTTTTTTTTTCACCTAACCTCAGACGAGCTGTCCAGGGAATACTAGAGGTTGCCTTTTGGCAGCAAAATCTAAATGATATATTTTAAGCTCCTGATGATCACTTAATCCTCATACAGCTGGTGAACAAATCTCACTCTGTCCTTCCAGAGTACCGGTAGATAGGATAGCATATAATTACATACTGACTAAGTTGTGGAGATTCCTGTAGACCCAGTGGCCAAGCATACTGTGTATTAGTGAAACATGAGGATGTGCATATAATCCAGCTCAGAGGATGCTCTTTCCAAGCAGAGTGCTCTGCATCCTGTGCATGGAGACAACATCAAGGGTGAGCTCGTGTGCTTCAGTGGTTCATTCAGAGTACAGGAGTTAGGGGCTGGACTGGGGGAGGGGAGGACTGAGATTAAACATGTTTTTATGTAATGAGGGTTTCTAAAGGAGGTTGGGGTAAAAAAGGGTAAACTGGAGTGAGGCCACAACAACCAGGGACCACTTGGAGAGAAGTGGTTTTAACTTCAGGAAGAGACATATCTTTAGCTTTCACTGGTCAACGCACTTTTATTTAAAGCGGTTATATGATTTATTGTCATGTTATTGGAATTTGGATAATCACCCTCAGATTAAAGGAAAGGTATATTGAACATTTCAAGTTCAGAATCTGATGAACATTTCACTACAACGGTTGTATAACTGAGATAATATCAACTGTTTTTGTCACAACACATGTTTTTTGTAATATTGGAGGGCTTTTTTTGATCAAAGGATTCATTGTTTAGTTTGCAACATGTCAGAATATAGTGAAAAGTGCCATCACAATTTAACAGATTGAATGGTAGTGTCTTGAAATAGAGTGTTTGGTTTGACCTACAGACCAAAGACATTCAATTCACAGTGGTATAAAACAGCAAATCTTTACATGTAAGAAGCCAAACCAGTGAATGTTTGGCAATTTTGCTTGAAAATGACTTAAACTTACAATGTATGTATGCCCCATAGAAAACACTCTAGGGCTACCCTGGGTCCTTTAAACCCCATAGTATTCTGAAGTCTGAAATGTTATCAATGATCAATTGCAACTGAATGGAATAATAAAATGCATTACTTAAAGAATTAAGTAATCACACTCCCATAAAATATTGAATACAATGATGAATATTGCGAGTTGCTACATCCCTAATCCTTTGTTGGTTTTAGTTTCATTTAGGCCCCATGATATCATCATCTGAAGTGGTTGTAGCATTATGTAATAATGCCCCTTAAAATTAGTTTTAAAAGCAACAAAAAGCAGTTGCTTATATTAAAATCAATTCTACTGATTAATCCCACTGTATAGAGGAGAGATGGAATAAGACTATGCAACAGAAAAATAAACTACATGGTCAGTCCAGTCATCAGTTCACTGACTGCCGGATATGTAATCAAATGAAATGAAAAGGATGCAGAGCTGGAAAAGCTCACATATTCATATAAACATCATAAAGGATAATCAACAGCAATCAATGTTTTGGTGATTTTTCTTTGAAGACAATGAAATCTGACAGTCTAGAAGATGGTGGTATGATGTATTGTAAGGTGTTTGAGTGCTTTGAAAGGCACTAACAAATAACATTTATTATTGTATTATTATTCTGTATTCTTGGCCTTCACAACTCCTGATGTTACAGGAGGCCATTTGATAAGTTTACTGTTAAACTCCCCAGGGATTTTACTTTGAACCTGTGTGAAGTTAATGGATCTTTATTTTCTGGTTTACATAATTCTTCATACAGTAAGCAGATACTTTGGGTAGAGCTGCAGACACACAACATAAGTAAGCATCTTTAACCCCAGTCAGTGCTGTCATGTTTGATATGAAGCGGAGGATCACACCCAAACAAAGTGGAGATAATGATCAGTTTGTCTTTGCACATCGGACAAAAGATCTTTCTGATGTCGTCTGCTCACCATTGATGTGCTGTGTGTCCCAGACTGTGTTCAGAGAATGGCAGACAAGACTGTGGATCGTGGGCCATGGACAGGATGTGCAGTCATGTTTCTGCAGTCGCTCTGTCCTGCTGTGAATCTGCTCTCTCTCTACAAAGACCAGCAGGAGGGAAAGTTCATAGTTTTCAAAGTCATCAAGCTGACACTGATAGGTAAGCACTCTATTAGGCTCATCTTGCATACTATTCAAGTGATAAGACAAATATGTATTTTCTTGAACATCACATTTATTAATGTGTATTTTCCATGGTTAGATTCTGCAGGCGGTCTGGGTGGTTATGAGATACTTAAGGTCCATGATGCTGATCCCTTTCTCGGGGTGGAGGTGAAGTTTGTAGATGTGGCAGCATGTCAGCAGTTCCTTGAGAGCTACAGCTCTGGAGCAGTGCTTCAGTCCCTCTCCCAACACGCCTGCCGGCTACTTGCTCTTTCCCAAGAATTCACAGTGGAAACCCAGCTCAAGGCCAGCACACACACCCTGGATCTGGATCTGGACAATCTGGAACTTTGCTTACAGCACATCCACCTGTCACAGGTATACTGGATGTTTTCGCCTGTCTGTTCTTCAGCTTTTGAGATGGAGCTCCAGTATTTAAAATTTCCAAGCAGTTGGTACTTTTGGGGATAATCAGACTGATGCCATTTCATTTTACGTCATCCTGACATTATACTCGTGTTAGCTGATTTTTGTTCACATCCTAATCAATCACTAGCGAGGAACAAATTGAGCATTGTGTTAGTTCAGGCAGGCCACAGAAGTCAAGCTCAGCTCACAATCTCAAGTAAATCAGCTGATCTAAAACCAGCCCACATTGGCTGATGGCTCATCTGATCCTCAATACATCTCATACAGGGCACACTATTTAAGCTACTTTGACCTGCCTACTCTTCCTGCAACCCACCTCCACCCCAGGTCCTCCTTTTTATGCTGTGTCTGACTTAATCAATGTCATTACTGTTGTCATTGATGCCTGCTCTGTTCTGTACCCAGGGGGGTATTTGCTGCTTAGCTTCCTGCCTTAGCCTTTCCATGTAGGGACATGGAAGGGTAGGGAGCTCCCAGAACAGAACCATATAACTTAATGCAAATGGGAACCTACTGTAAGTTTCTTTGACTGTAGTGGTCCTGACTGAAATCCTGTTATTGTCAATTTACAAAAAGCTGTAATTAACGTTTTCACATTGATAAAAAAAAAAGAGTAAATTTAACAGTTCTTAGTTCTGTAAGTGGACCTGTACAGGTGCACTGATCTCATCTAAGCTTGTTACTATTTTTCATGAATGTAGCTAGGAGGCTATCTAACTCGTTCTGTATGAAGATGACATCATCATTCTTATTCCTGCCTATTAAGGTCTGATTGGTCAGTTGTTTCTCCATCTGTCCTTTCTTAACACAAGTTGCACAATTTAATATGTTTTCTTAAATACCTACATGAGTTCGGGAACCAGAGGCCATATACTACAGCTCAGTGTGCAAAACATTAGAATAACTTTCAGATGGTGTTAATGAGACATCTCCAGACAGATCTTCAAAAACGACAAAAAAACAACAAGTCTTTGGAAAACCACTTGTGTTCTGTTTAGTAAAGTTTAATTGGCATTCTAAAGTTGCAGTTTAATTGACATCTGATACTGTAAAGTATTACTTCTGTTGGTATTAAATGTTTAAATATTTACAATTATTGTATACTAACTGCAAAAGCGTAGTTATTTATAGTGCATATTGTTTACAATGCAGTACAGAGTCAGTGCGTGAGTTGATGTCTTGCTAGGCCACATGAGTAAAGAGCAACAGAGGTAAAGTAAAACTACAACAAAGCTTGAAACCTGTGGGTGGCAGGACGAACACTCACACATAAAACATTCTTTTGTCGTTTGTGTCAGCCGGAGCGTCTACGTGATGAGGAGATTGATCATCTTGAGCAGCTGCTGCAGAGTCAGGCCCTACGTCCTGCCCCACAGTTGACCGCCAACACACAGGAAGAGTCTCCTGTCCCTAGCAACTGCTTCGAGTTTCAGAACACAGTGTTTGGTGAGTCAAGACGATTTTTTACTATGGAGTCCTGTGTAGTGTGCCTGTCGCAGACTTGGTACTAGAACTTTGGGCAAAAGAGATCGCAATAGAGATTAAAATAGTGTTTATATCAGACAAAGAGACCTTTTCTTAATTTTGATTTGGTTGGTGCCATTTATTAGATTCAACAGTCACACTGGTGAACAAACCATGCTGTCAACTTTAAATGAGCTTACACTTGTTTTTTGAATTTAGTGCACACTACATTACTCTGTCATCTTGGGAAGCAAGTTTTGTAATTGATTTTTAAAAAAATCTTTTGGCAGCCATTTATTTCAGTTTGTTCAACAATGTGCAACAACTATGTCAGTGCTGCATGGTTGTACAGTCTGAGGCTGTATTGTTTTGACTCCTCTTTCAAGCCTCAGCATCTGAAATTTGTTGGGCTTTAGTTGAAAAGCGACTTCTTTAATGCAAGAAGTTGACAGATTCATGTTTTTCACAACATCCAACTTTACCGACTGATTGTCTTGTGTTATATTTTCTGATGGCATATGAATTCAGTGCAATTTGTCAGCTGACTCTAATCCAACCTTTTATAAATTGATGGTCAGTCTATGGGAAGAGATTAGTGCCTGCAGATAATGTATTCAGATTGCATTGATTTAAATTTGTCCACCTCATATTGAACTGTTGAATTAGCATTAACCGAGGAGGCACAATAATGTTTTGAAAGTTAATTAGATTTTCTAATTCAGTTAATTTCAGATTTGAGTTCAGTTCATGTCCAATTACATTCAGCTTCCACAGACACATCTGGGCATAAGGGACTTCTGTTCCCTGAGTGATTCCTCAAAGGCCTCCAACAGCCCAAGCTGCCCTGGTTTCAATTCAAGCTGAAATATAAAACCGCTTCTATAACCTCTTCTGAATGTGTATTAATTTCTATAAATTTACTCATCAAAGTTTATGCATGACAAGTTCAAATTTATGCAATACACATTTGAGGTTGCACAAATCTCTTTTAACATCAGTCACTTGCTGGGTGTAAAGCTATGAAACAAGTCAAACTCGCTCAGTCTTGTTATTAAAATTAGGAATATTATTCACTTCAGAGGGACACTGAAACAAAAAAGAGCTCCCAACCAATTGAAATGAAATGAAATACCCAAGCTCACATCATTCTTTTCCTCCTGGGATTTGTTAAGTGAAGTTAGTGCTTTCAATGAGACAAGGGAAACTGGGAAAATAGGCTACCAGTGATATTTACTGACATTTTTAAACATCTTTTTATAAAGCAAAGAGCAGGCAGACACTCCGTCTTTATTAAAAACACCACAACGCCTGATTTATCAGTATTCATTCACACACATTATAATTATAAAGCTGCACTAATCGATATTTATGCATCAACAATGGATTAAATGACTGCAGGTAGTGTCAAAGGTGTTTGTGTTGAGTAACCCCAACTCTGCAGTTCCACTCAGCTCTAGGGAGCATGTCAGCATGTTTCAGCTCATTGTTTTTGGTTTTATGACTCACAACTTTAATGGCTTAGTTTATTTTCAATGCTCTCATCAGCGCTGTTTCCAGCATAGCAGGCAGCTGTTTTCAGGCGTCTGATAAGTCCACTGCACACTACCTGCTCTCCACCGAATGGCAAGCAGACAAAGTTAATGACCAGCTGGTCAACATAGTGAAGCATTTAGCAACTAAAAAGTCAGATATTTCCCTCAGGAGTTATTGGTGACCAAATTCGAGCCACAAGGAAAGTTGGACACAAGGCTCCAAATAAATGCTAATGTTGCTCCTTGTCTGCTTGGTGTGTAAATAGCTGCTGTTTGCTAAAATGCTCTCCATAACAACATGTGATAACATGTAAATATTGTGTTTACAGCTTGTATCATTGTCCCCAAGTGGCCAAAAATATCACTCAGTGTTGTTTTAATGCTTTAAAGGCCTAACATGCATAAAAACAATCCTGTTGATGTCCTGTAAGGTTACGGTGCTCAGCAAGTCTGTAAGTTATTGTGGGAAACGTTTACACATACATATGTTTATAAACCAAAGCTTATGTAATCACAATTAAATGCGCTTTACATGAATGTTTTTTTTTTCCTTCATCCTTTATCCTTTGGCCTGTCAGAGGACCGAATGCTGACAGCGGCAGATGTTCAGAGCTTTTCTAACGGAGTGGGCCGTCAGTGGAAGAATGTAGGGAGGGCCCTGGGGAAGAGCTGCCGGGCTCTGAAGGGTCCAGCCATTGACAACCTGGCCTACGAGTACGAGAGAGAAGGGTTGTATGAGCAAGCCTATCAGCTGCTCAGCCACTTCATCCAGGCGGAGGGGAGAGCGGCCAAGCTGAGCCGGCTGGTCAAAGCACTGGAAGACTGCAAACTCACTAGCCTGGCTGAAAATATTCTGGACATACAGCCACGAGAGTAACTCTTTGTGTTTCTGTTCTGCGTGTACGAGTCTTGAAAACAGGTCCTCTCTTCTTGAGAAGAGGTTGGCTTTGTCCGGTCTGCTTTTATATGTTTGTCCTTGATTGACGTTCAAAGTCATTCCTCTGTGTTTGTGTGTGTTTGTGTGCATGTTTCAGACAGGTTGTGTGAACACATGCTAACATCTCTATGAGAACTGATTCATATCTTGATTTTCAATTATTAGTATTATTGATTATTGTTTTAATTTAGATGAAATTGCCTGTCATCACTGTTTTTAAAAAAAAAAGCTTGAGTCTTGAGTTTAATGCACTGTATAAACTGTTTTCATCATGTTTCTTTTTTTATTTCTGCATCATAAGTCAACGATTGAACCTGTTGGGTCTTGTTGCTAATGAGTGCACAACTGAAGGTTATTGATTTTATTTTTTTTTTGTTCTACAAAATGGGTCCATACAAATTAAATGGTTGTTTAAAAAAAGTGTTTGTGTTTGATGCATTAGTGTAATTAAAACTGAAAACATCATTTTGACAAAATTCCCTCAGGTATAATTTAGTGTTAATCCTCCCTCCCTCCCCTTCCATCATTCCGTCACTCACACACATGCACATGCTCATATAATTACACTGTGCTGATTACTGATGTTGTCACTGAATGTGTGTGTTTGCCTGCATGTGTCACGTTGTAGGACTTTCAGGCCAGAGAGGTGGAGATTGAGGCTGAGATGTGAGTGGAGGTTGTTTGTTTGTTTTTTTTATCTCAGCTTGGCTGTCAAAGAGGAAATTCACTGATGGATAGAGTCTCTTCAGGTTGAGCTCCTCAGCTGGTTTTCATTCAGGTTCCTCTGTAAAAGCTCAAGTCCCCCCCACACACACACCTTTTTTTTTTTTATTCCACTTGACCATCCATCCAGATGTGATGTGTGGATTAGAAGCTTTTATCACACAGACACAAACACTTGTTACTGCTATAGTTATGGCCACAACCCCCAACAGAAACACACAGTTGTATAAGTTATGACAAACACTCACACATCTCTCTTTACATCTGCTTTAACCAGGGCCGTACCATTAAAGAGGTTCTGTCTTCCTATGTCCAGTTTCTGGGAATATGTGGGTGTTTAGGACAGAGAGTTTATACTTTATACTTACACAAAAAATTATATTTAAGACAATCTTTTTAAAAAGTAATGCATACCTTGCAGTGTAGGAAAGGTGGCTTTGCAACAAAATTTAGGTCATATTGAAGGGTGATGAATTTAAATGAATAAAAAACATGACATTTGGGTGATTTTTTTTGTTTTTATTGGTCTGTGATTTCTCATGTGGGTGGTTGGGTGTGGTTGAATTTAGCATGATATCCGTGTCCTGTGGCCCTGGCTGTATCTGTGAAGACGATGTTAACACGCACATACCAAATAAAGTATCTTTGATTATACCAAATAAAGTATCTTTGATGATACCAAATAAAGTATCTTTGATTATACATTTGTTTATAATCTTCGCAAGTGGAGAGTGACTAAGTACATTTATTCAAGTATTTTTCTACTACTTTATACTTTCTATTCTAAATTCTATTCTATTTCTAAATTTCAGAGGAAAATATTGTACCTTTTACTTATTATTTGACAACTACAGTTATGAGCTATTTTAAAGCTTAGACTTTACATAAAAAATGTATGGTCATGTAAAATATGATTCATTACAAAGATTGGTCTGCCTATCATTATGAAGTAGGTAAACTCAGCTCTACCTTTTATGTATTAGTAACAATAACCTAATAATTTAACATGTAATAAAATTACACAGACTAGGACCATTTTGTTGCAGTGCATGTAGTTTTACCTCTGATATAACTAAGTACATTTTGCCTATAACACTTTTGTGCTTTTATTTTAATAATAATTAAAGATTTAAGATTTTTAATGCAGGACTATCATTTGTTATGGGATGTTTGTACCAATGCTGGAATTCACTGTTTTAAGTACAATTCTGGAGCACTTCTTTTTTATTCTACTTTAACCATCTACTCCATTCATTTATCATCTGAAGATAAGTGCTACTTTGCATCAAGTTCAAGCATCAAGGTCAAGTTATATATTTTTTTAAAACTATGTAGTCTACATTTCATACTAATACTGATGTAGTTTTACTAAGGTAACCCAACATTTTAATTGCAGGTCGTTTTTTTATATCTTATTTTCTTTATCTATATAAACCTTTATGTTGAGGTGTTCGCCCTCCACCATGCCTGTGTGTTTAAGGCGTAGGCTATTTATGTTGTTAAACGTCCATCCTTGTAGAATAGACGAACACCAATGTTGTTTTTTAACAATAACAACAACAATTTCCACTAATACCAAGAGGACAAATTTGCCATTTTAACGGCTCTTTCGTTTGAATAATCTTTCATAGGACGTGATTAAAGCTGGGTTGCTCTGACGTAAGTGAGATTGTGTCTCGCGCAGCCAACTCTGCTTCTCTCTTCCTCTCGCGCCCCTCCTGCCTGCCTTCGTGAAAAGATACGATGAAATCGCTCGCGCTCGCTGTCATCATCATCACCAGCGCCGCCCTGTAGAGAGAGAGAGAGAGAGAGGCCCCCTCCCCACCTAACAACAACCCCAACCCCGCAGGCTCGAGCACAACGACCCCACCCCCCAATCCCCTCTGAGATAGGAGACGGAGCGAGGGAGGCACAGAGTCACGGAGAAAAGACCGTTTCGGGATCCCGGCTCCGTTCAGCCCTCAATCCGGGCCTAATGCTGTAGCAGACAGCGCAGGAGGAGAGCTCGAGCGAGAGACAAGGCACTGATTGAGAGTCGGCGAGGGACAGGGCGGACCGGAGAGACGACGGGATTGCTCATTCGCCTGGAAACATGGGATGTACACTGAGCGCCGAGGAGCGCGCAGCTCTGGACCGGAGCAAGGCCATCGAGAAAAACCTGAAAGAGGACGGGATGGTCGCCGCCAAGGACGTCAAATTGCTTCTGCTCGGTAAGAGAATAGCCTCTCCGGCCGCGGGGCTGCTGCGCCTCGGCGCGGCGCGGCACGGCTCGGTTTGCTTGTGGTGGGACTGCATGGGGCGGAGGTGCTCTCCGTGGTACTGATTTCACTGCCGGCTCTCACTCTGCCCTCCGTTCTTTACAGGAGGCGGAGAGTCCGGCAAAAGCACCATCGTCAAACAGATGAAGTAAGTGTCTTTTACATATTTTATTTTATTTTTTTATTCAACCCTCCTCGACATAACCAGAAGTAAAAGGCCCGAGATTGCGCCTCCCCTATCTGTGCTAAGACAGGTTGAGCCGCCATGTTTCGAGAGGCCGTAGACCCGGAGGAGTGCCGGTGACTCGAGCACCTCCTGCAGACCGACAGTGAGGCTGCGGAGGCCGCACCGGTGCGTCCCAGGGTGCTGTTCACTGCCTAGGTGCTGAAATGTAGTTAACAAGGGTTTTACTTGGCTACAGGGAGTGTGCGACTGGGAATATGTGGGTGTTGTTCCTCTGTGCGTGTGTGTGTGTGTGTGTGTGTGTGTGTGCGTGCGCGCTCGCGCGCGCGCGTGTGAATTACATTGAGGTCACTACAGCTCCATTAGTGAATACCTCTGCTTTTAATCTTAATGGCTTTAAGTGCCCGATATCGCCGGGAGTACTTTGCCTATAAAGCGGATTTACGCAGAAATATGGCTCCTAAAACCACATCTAAACCTTCCCCTGTCTAAGCTAAATCACTCTTTGATGATTTAAATCACTGTTGTTGTTGTTTATTTATTTATTTTAAAAAAGCCCTCTTAGTTAAGTTTCTAGATGTTTCAGTCTGGCAAAGGCACCACCCCTTGTACCTATATTTTGTCTTGTGAAGCATCTCTCCCAGTTTTTGTGTCTCTCTGCCTCCGTCCTGCTCAGCGCATCCCAACCTGCAATACACTGACTGCGCCCTCCCTCCCTCCCTCTCTCCTTTCCTCCATGCCCTGCTTCCTCTTCTTCCCTTCACCTCATTACCCTCCCTGTGGTCTCTGCTTGTCCACAACTCACTGCACGGCCCTGAACACAATAGTGTTTACAAACACTTTTCAGGGTTTGTTTTAGCCTAAGCAGGCAGCAGCTGGATGGGTTTTACTACACATACTGGGTCATACAATTTAGACATTGGTAGGTAAATTTAGTGTGCACTGCTTTGTATTTGTCCACTCATCATCATCATATGCTGTGCAGGTTAGTACGACTCTTAAAAGTTTATTTATATTGTTTGATCCAGGCCTGGCTGTGGTAATTTTAATATTGAAATGAGAGTGAAACTACACCTGATGTAGTTTCACTTCCATAGCAGTGTTTGCTATGTGAGAGTTTCTCTCACATATCTTGTAAGATGTACACAGTGAGGTAGATTTGATGTAAGGATTTTATGAATTAAACAAGATGAAACTTCACTGATTGGTGTTGTAGATTCATCATGTTCTCAGTCTGCAGAAATGTCAGTCATGTCTATTTTTACACTTATCTGTTTTCGGACACTGATTGGTTCATTAAGTTTTTATCAATCACACACTGTATAACTTAACTAGTTCATTAAATTACAAACTGATATGGAACCATTTTGATCTAGGCTATTAATCATTTCTTAAAAGGTAGCAAAAAAATTCACATTATTAAATAGATTTGCTGGTTTGTTCTCTGTGATATTGAGATGAATATCTTGGAGTTTTGGACTGCTGTCTGGACAAAATGACAACTCTGAAGATGTCACCTTGGGCTGTTGGAAAGTTGTGATCAGCATTTTAACTACTTTGCACGAGTTTTTATAGACCAAACAATTAGGCGAAAAAATAATCTCCAGATAAAGCAGTAATTAATATAACTTGCAGCTTTAACTGTCTTTGGCTTGTGAAGCCCCTTCACTTATTAGCCCTGATTACATGCATTGCACACACTGAACACACAAAATATAGACAAAAGGCACCTCCTCTTTGAGGGTTTGGCAGAAAATTAACCGGCAACTTTTTGATGATTGAATAATGTTTTTTTAAGCAAAAATAGCAAATGATAATAGCAGGTGGTTCCTGCTTCTTAAATGTGAGAATTTGATGCTTTCTTACCTAAATAGTAAATTGAATATCTTTGGGTTTTGGAATATTAAAAATGCATTTTCTCAATTTTCTGCTATTTTATAAAAAGAGCAACTGATTGGCAGTTTAATCAATTATATAAAAAAGAATCATTAGTTGCAGCCTTAAATTATTAACCGTCCTTTGGCGGGTGAAACTGCATCTCTATTCCCTTTTCCCGAAGGTGACTGTTTTATTCTAATAAACCTGTTTATTTTTTATGTTAGTGGAGGCGGTTGACCTCTGCTATGAAACAATCACAACAAAAGCATTTTTGGGCTGACTATAGGTCAAAAACCATCATCCCTCATTTCTTCTCCTCATCAAACACCAATCATTGATCACAGAAGAGGTGACTAGATGCAGATTATGTGTACTGCAGGTCAGTCTCATGAGGTTATGACTGATATTAGATAGACTCAGTGTATGTGAGGTCAGAATTTAATGTTGACCAGATCATAAGCAGTTTAACTGTGTCGTGCTAAATGTAACAGTAGAATTCTGTGTGGTGTGATTGATTAGTGCTCTGACTGATTCCACTCCATTGACCATTATAAATTATAAATGGCTTAGATATCACATTACTGGCCAATTACAGATCACAGACTGAGAATGTGGTCAATTCCCATCCCATTATACACTGACACACTTAAAGATGCATTTTAGGTAGAGATGGTAGGAAGAAGAGAGAGAAGACTATAAGACATATGTGTTGTGTTCGAAGCCAAGAACAGGAACACGTGGATATGTGTGACTTTTCCTGTTTAGTCCATGCTTGTGTCTAATGTCTGTGTGCACATGCAGGATTATCCATGAAGACGGTTTCTCTGGGGATGATGTGAAGCAGTATAAACCTGTGGTCTACAGCAACACCATCCAGAGCTTGGCAGCCATCCTCCGAGCCATGGACTCTCTGGGCATTGAGTTTGGAGACAAGGATAGAAAAGTTAGTCCTACACTCACTCTTCTTAAATGTTCACCTACAGACTGAAGAGAAATTGAGATTTTATTTACACATCCTTGAAATTTAGGGCTTGAAATGTCATCAGAAGATTGTTTTTCCAATGTTGATTTAAGTCACAATATCTATCTATTTTTGGAAATATTTGACTTTTTAATTGATTTGCAGTGTTCATTTTTCAAGATCCCACGATACCATTGCAACAGGTCATAAATAATAAATGTACAGATGTAATTTTGTTCCTCTTTCCCTGTACTTATGAAATGTATTTGCCCAGGCGGATGCCAAGCTGGTGTGCGATGTGGTCAGTCGTATGGAGGACACAGAGCCGTACTCTGCAGAGCTTCTTACTGCTATGAAGCGTGTATGGGCCGATGCTGGGACTCAGGAGTGCTTCAGCCGTGCCCGGGAATACCAACTCAACGACTCTGCTCAATAGTGAGTGGAGCAAAAAGGACTATAAGAGCCCCCTACTAAAAACAAAAACAAAAACAGTTGTCTGCATTCTTCCTGATCTTTGTTGTTCTTGTAATCAGCTACCTGGACAGCCTAGACCGGATTGGAGCAGCAGATTACCAGCCCACAGAGCAGGACATCTTGAGAACCCGAGTGAAAACCACTGGTATCGTCGAAACCCACTTCACATTCAAAAATCTCCATTTCAGGTAGGGTACATGGAGTCGCTGAAGACGGCTCATGGCGACTTGACCTTTGTTGATGGCATTTTGTTTAAGATTAGGTTCAGGGATTATAACTCTGTGTCTGTATTGACTTTTTGCACTTTTTTCCCAGGCTGTTTGATGTGGGAGGACAGAGGTCAGAGAGGAAGAAGTGGATCCACTGCTTTGAAGATGTGACAGCCATTATCTTCTGTGTTGCTCTGAGTGGGTACGACCAGGTGCTCCATGAAGATGAAACAACTGTAAGTATGACTCGGTTAAATCACTATGAATCACAATTCATGGTGAGGCTTTGACTGGTGTTAATTGGTGATATGGTGATGTCCTGGTGGCATATTGTGGTTATACTTATCATGCTATCATGCTTTGTTGCATTGCTGTCCTCACTTTAAACGTTTGTCCTTCTCTTTCCGTCTCCAATTCCCATCTGCATCTCTACTGTTATTTATCTATCAAAGGAAAAAATACATGTTAAAGGTTGATAGGTACAGATTGAAAATTGATTTTGAATCACTTTCACAGTCTGTACAACAACCCTCTCTCTCTCTATCTTATACACTTGATTTGAACAAAGAAAAGTGTCCTTTTAACAAAAAAAAGGGAACAACCTCAAGGGATCCCTCTTTCACGACAGACAGTAAAACTACCACCACTACTTCTAACAAATTGTAAAATCAAATTTTAAATTTATTATTTTTGTTTCCTTGTTATAAATTTGTGTGTTTGATGTCCAGGGTTGAGTCAACAGGAAAAATATTAACCTGTTATGTTCCTTGTTGATATCAAATAAAAAAAGCTATGACCTAAACCTGTGTTTTCCATAGACAATCACTTTGATATTTACACATTAAGTAATCAGTCAAACATCAATAATTTGGGTGTTGTTGTAAGCCTGCCTACATACCTTAAGTCAGTCTACTCCAGGCACTCTCCTCTACTGCAACATATACTACTATCTACTGCAACTTATCACATATTTATTGTTCCTGCAGAACCGCATGCATGAGTCGCTCATGCTCTTTGACTCCATCTGTAACAACAAGTTCTTCATCGACACCTCCATTATCCTCTTCCTCAACAAGAAGGATCTGTTCGCTGAGAAGATCAAGAAGTCACCGCTGACGATTTGTTTTCCAGAATACACAGGTTAGTCCTTGACTTTCATTCCCGAGCAGAGTTGCTTCAACGTGATGACAGTTGGTCCCTCATGCTCTTCTCTCTCTCTCTGTTTCCTCCTTTTTGTCTCCAGGTGCTAATACTTATGATGATGCTACTGCATATATTCAGGTTCAGTTTGAGAGTAAGAACCGCTCTCCCAATAAGGAGATCTACTGTCACCTGACCTGTGCCACAGACACAGGAAACATCCAGGTAGTGTTTGATGCCGTCACTGACATCATTATTGCAAACAACCTTAGAGGGTGTGGCTTATACTGAGGCCTGGCCAAGCACAGGGGTTGTCATGAAGAGTATGAGGTGTTAATAATGATAATTTTGATGATACTTAAACACATAAATATGTAATTCTACACGTCCAAATGGACCCAAAGAGCTGCCGTCAGACACCACACTGGATTATTGCCATTATTTGTTCCCTTCCTCTTATTTTGATTTCAGTATACATCCCCAGTTTTGTCTTATAAAAATGTGTTTTTGAGCTGAATGTTTCATGTTTTGTTGATGACTGTGTCAACAACTGGTATGGTCAGAAGCGGCAGCACCAGGGGTATATTCAGCTGGAGCCTTGTTCTGCAAAACTTTAAGCCCAGAAATGCAACGCGAGGAGTGTGCAATGTCATTTTCAACCACGGCGTGGAATATTGTCCCATCTTTTATGTGACTTTTTTTTGTGTGTGAGTCTCGAGGCATTCATATCTGTACTGAATATAGCCTGTTGTGCTCCGTTTGAAGAGCTGCTGTGTGTATGAAGGTGGAGAAGACGATGTTGTTGAGGAGGTGCTGAACTCGTGGCTGAGGGTCATGGTTGGGAAGCAGGCTATTTTAACTTTCAGAAGGGACAAAGCTCCCCCTCTCCTTCAGACCCACACATGACTGAGTAGCCTGCAGGTCCGTTCCACTCTGTTTTCTTTTACTTTAAAACATAATGAAAGAGGATTCTTCTCTTCAGAGTGGCTGCCCATTGCCATTGGCCTCCTATAGTGTGAGGAAATCACACATTCCATCAGCCAATTATATCTAAAAAAATTAAATAAAAATGTCGTATCGGTGCCAACCATTTGACGACAGATAGGGGATTAGGATCAGAAATCATAGTTCATGTTCATACTATCAATTTATATTATTTAATATATAACATTTTATCATTGAATGATTTATTTAAGCCTCATGCCCTACATGCCTCCTCCTACCTCCTGAAATCCCATGCCACATATTTATTTCCTGACATGAAAAACTGGGGGGAAACAGATACACTGTCTACGGTTCAGAGGGTGGAAAGCAGTCCTCCAATGACATCTTGTTCTCTGTGTGGTGCTTTACCTTTTGATGTGAATCTGTGTAGAAATAGAAGACAGCACGAGGAGAACAATATCATTCGAGGCAGCCTCTGTTTGGGGAGTCGGGGTTTTTCCAACCCTCCTCTCCCCTGATCAGTGAACAGGGAACCATTACCCTCCCACCGTCTGTCATGTTTCTCTTTTCACAGAGAAAAAGTACAGCTCTCTATTTTCACCTGTGCACCCAGAAATTCATCATCCCATCCCTGTATACTCTTATCTATCACACCAGTTCCCATATCCTATCCATTTTCACCTTAAAAGCACCGTACTGTATATATATTATGATTATACCAGATTTTTTTTTACTGTGAATGTTTTTGTGCTGCACCCCATCCTATTTGGTAGTTTATTGGTTGCTCTCATGTGGAATGTTTGTGCTGAGCCAATCGAATGTTGTGTTTACATTAAAGCCACACTTTTCCTAACTATTCCTGCATTTGTCGTCTGAGTCTGATTACGCTGAAAAAGGTAGAAGGGTTCATGACTAACTGCACCACTGCAGTGCTGTCCTCTCTGCAAAAGTTTAAATACACACTGACCTGCTTTAATCTGGCCAGAGAATTAAGGTTAGACCAGGAAATTAGGCTGAACATTATGAGAATGGACCACATTTAATGCTTCATTACCTGGGGAACACAGCTTTGTATTTAGTGTCAGAAATATGTATAAAAGATTGGGAACAGGTCTTGCATGGCAGTAGGACAGCACTTCATGAAATGTGGTGGATGGCAGGGATCAGAGGCACTGCACAGCGGCTCTCAATTTATTAGGTTAAAAGTGTTCCATCATCACACACAAGGAGCTATTCATATATTGAATGACTAGGCTGGATCAGCTGTCTGACCTGCTTCTGTCAGTTTAATGGGTATGATGTTCATTAGTCACAGAGCTCCACTCCTCAGTCCCAGTGTGTCCTCGTTTCTCAGAGCTACTTACAGGTTAAAAGATTGGAACTCCCATTGTGAAACAATTACACTTTTAATTACACGACAGAATATTCTCAGATTTCTTTTTTGTTTTTTTACCGATCATACATATTAAATAGTTCACCATCTCTGTCACGTAACCACAATCCATGCCCCTAAAAGCTGAGCTGTAACTCGGATGCAGACTGACATCAGCCGGGTGTGAGGCAGAAGGCAGAGTCTGGAAACCAGGCTGAAATATCCAGGATGAGCAACGAGTATTCAGACAAAAAGAAATCCCTGGCTATTTGCCCTTGCCCACATCCATTTACAGAAACAAGGATTAAACCTGGATTGTGCAGAGCTCTTTAGTGAAAAACATCCCAAGGTGGGTACTGCGTGGCAATCACTGATAACCAGCGCACTGGTTCATGTTTTACAGTCGCAGCCTCTTGATATCTTCACTTCTGAAGTCAATACGCAGCGCTAGAACCTGACGCACCTCTGCTGGGGTCAGTCGCCACGTCAGTGGGCCAGAGTTTGGGCCCCAGTAATCCAAGATTTCGGTTACCTGCAGTGCAAATAGGTGCATGTTTTAAACCAGAGCAGAAATATACAAATACAATACTGTGAAAACTACAAGTAAAAAGGAATCATAATGGAGAAAATTGCCCTTGTAAGTGTTAAACTTTTATTGTGATTTGATGGTCAGCATCTACAGACCATAAAGCCACCTGGATGCCCCATTTTACTGTTGTAGTTGTTTGACGTGGAGCCAATTTAACTATTTTACATCTTTTCAGTAATCTGTAATGTAACTAGTCACTAAATCTGTCAGATACGTGTGGTGGAGTAAAAATTCCAACAATTCCAACTGAAATGTTGTGGACTAGATGTACATTGCAGCATAAAATGGAAATTCTCAAGTAAACTACAAGTACCTCAAATTTTCTTGAATAAACTTACTTAGTGTTTTCCCACCTCTGGTATAAACTGATATAAATGTTAAGATAAAAACACATAAAATCTAAATACTATAAATATTATACTGATGTACGTTCTGTGTATGTAAAATGATAGAAATTACCCGCTCCAGGTTGAGGATGGTGGCCATTTGTGTAAGACGAGCAAACTTATCCCTGATAGTCCAGGTGGTTACAGTGGTAAGGTACGCCACAAGAGACCGAAGTTCTTTATCAAACTGCAGCCCTCCAAGCTTTGACAAAAAGATAAGAAATAGTGAATGAGCCACATAAGAATTAATTTAGAGGCCTCCTGTCAACACACAGCCAAAAATAGGTTGATGCTAGCGTGCAAAGAGTTAGCAGCCTCTCCTTCAGGCCTTTCCGGGCTCATTAATAAATCATTGTTTGAGGCTTTTTCACCACGTGTGTCAGTGATGTGATAAGAACTGATGCACATGGTCCTCGATGCCACCTTATGGCCAAGCCTGGCTCCTCACCCTGCTGAAAGAGCATTTCAGGACGGTCTTCTCCATTTCAATTGATACCAAGCTGGTCATCAAGCTGGTCAGTGTGTCATAGATGACAGGAGAGAGGGCTGTCTGGTGGGGAGAAAGAGAGAAGTCCAAGAACTAGGTCATAAAATTCATAAATTTTTGAAGTCATTGCTGAAATGTTGCTCATAAGATACCTTGAACTCTGCCATGAGCTGCTCCAAGTTAACGATGAGCTGCTGCACCCAGGGATCATTAGCTTCATAATCATTAAACTCTTCCTGTGAGGTACATGAGCAGTTACAGCGACGTGTTTCATGACTTCTCATTTATTTCTGTTCACTTTTGTGAGACCATTACCTCTTCTATGTTGTGTGAAATGGACAGGAAGCTGCTGATCCAGGGTTTGACCTGAGGCTTTATGGCTGTTGTGTTTAACTCACTCAGGCCCTCCTGTGAAATAATATGATATCAGAGTATGAAGCTTACCACTCAGTGGACATTCAGAGGCAAAATGACTAGACGCCAGTGATTAAAACACAACTCTCAGCTGCTGTGCTGATCAATAGACTGCATGTCCAAGTTTCCGACCTGTAAGAGATCCTTAAACTTGGCAGATGTGTTGACGAGGTCTGACAGACAGCTTTCAATCTTGGCTTGTTCACCAGAGCCGGCCCCCTGATTGAACAATTTGGAGCAGTCATTCTGCAGAGGGGGAAAAAAAACAAAACATTTCCAAGCAATGAGGTAAACCGCTCTAAATGACAAGGTGAAAAGAAGAGATGCAAGGTGCTAGCACAGATGTGAAACATACCTCAAGGTTCCTCTTCAGAGTTGTGATATTCTCACTACACACCTCCACATTGTTTAGAGTCACCTGAGATAGAAAGAAAAGAGCGAATGGAGGTTTCTTATAGCTGATATGATTCAGTAGGATTCACTCCTATTCTTTCAAGGTGCAACTGGAAACCTTCAAGTGTTCCTTGATTCCAATTTTACCTAGACAAACAGGTTAAAAGGTTTTTGAAGTAGTGCTCCCTTCAGCTAAGAGCCATTTTAAAAATTAAAGCACTACTTACCTCACTGAAATTAGAGGAGGTTATTCATCCATTTGATTCCTCATTTAAACTGCTGCTTGTTTTTAAAGAAGACTTATACCAAAACCTTGGAATGTTTAATCTTTGCCATAGTCTGGCCAATAATTACTGGCAATCCGATACTGCCTGAAAGCAAGGCGGGGATATGTGTTTGCGAAAGTGTGTTTGTGTATTTACCAGAAATGCAGCCTTGGCGTGTTCAGCGCTCTCGATGCCCAGCGTGTTGAACTTGCCCTGCTGTAAGCTGCTCTGCATCAGACTGACTGCACTGCTGACGCCACGCTGGATGTCCTGAAGCGTCGTAGCCGGGAAGCCCTGCCGCAGCTTATTATACAGCACCTCCCTGACAGGTTAAGAGAGGCGGAGCAAGAAGGGGCACACATGCATGCATGAGACATGAAACAGTGTTGGTTAAGTATTGAATATGTGAACTGGAGAGTGGAAGTGTGCACCTGAAGTCAGACTCCAGCACAGAGTTGGCGTGATTGATCATGGCACAGAGGCAGTCGATGTTGGAGCTGGATAAAGCTCTACTGATGCACTTCTTCACAATGTAGAAACAGTCGTCCACCATGCTGGAGGTCATCTGACCCTTTTCATACGTATCCATAGTAACAGCCTGAGGAGGAAAATTCAGGTCATTTAAATTTGATTTAATATGTTCTGAATGTTACATTAGACGGTAAATATTATATCTAACATGGGAAATACAATGTTATGAATAAATGTTCCAACACATGAATTTCCTCCATTGCATTGATAACAATGTCAGTATAGTATCTGCAATTTATCTATCATATATTCAGACATGTTCTTTAAAAGACCACATTATTATTTCATCTAACATCTACTTGGAAAACATGTTAATTTAACATAGAACTAGATATTTGAATTAAGACTCTAAAACATCAAAGCATATATATTTTTCCTCATCACTTTTCAATGATGCAATGTAGATTAAATACCACTAGACCTGCCCTGATTGGTTGATTAATCGATTCCTCAATTGAAAGAATATTAGCTGTCAATTATTTTGATACTCAATTAATCATTTCAGTCATTTTTTGAAAGTGACAAGTGAAGTGAAAATTTCCAGCTTCTCAAATGTCAGGATTTCCTGCTTTTCTTTGTCATTTATGATAATAAATGAAGAGTGTTTGGGTTTTAGACTGCTGGTTGGATTAAAGAAGCAACTTGAAGCAAGACTTTGGACTGTAGGAGGTTATGATGAGAACTGTTTTACAATTTAAATGATTTTAGTCTATAAATTTAAAGAATTGTGAAAAAAAATGCTCACCATAACCATCTAGAGTTCAAATAGTATATAAAACAAGTAATATACCTTGTTGACAGACTCTCTCATGTAGTATTCTTCCATTGGAATGTAGTAGCCAATCAGCTCCTGCATCGTCCTGCTCAGCAAGCAGTGTTTCAGTAGCTTCTCAACATTCTGCTGATGCTCTGTTAAAAAAAAAAAAACTTTTTAACTTTTAGATCAATAGATTGAATTTTAGCTCCACATCTCAAAAAAGGCATCACATGCATGCATCAATAAATGTTAACATAAACCTACCCTGTGTGACGCTCTGAGCATCCCCAACTTCAAAGTCAGACAGCACGCGACGACGTAAAAAGCGCAGGTAGAGCTCTGCCCTTGAGTTCATTAGGGTTACTTCTGTCAGTACAGGGTCCAGCTCCCTGTCCATGTAAGACAGATGCTATAAGCAAAAACATCATGGAGACAAACATAGAGGGGGAGCAGGGTGTTGCTGGGACAAACGCAAATACCTGGGCTCCATCCTCTCTCCCGGCACGCACTTCATCATACTGCTCTGGACAATCTGAAACTACAGGAGGGATACTAGTTCACAGTGGGTACAGGTACGCAGTAAAAACAATCATGAGGTTCACGTCGTGCACACCTTGTTGTGGTATCCTCTCTGCTGGATGAACTTATCAACTATTTTCTTTGCCTGTTGGTCGCATTCCTGCTGCAGTTGAGTGATGAGTGTGTACAGATGTCCTGGACCGTAATATGTCTCTACAATAGGCTGATGAGTCTCAATGATGCGAGCGATGCCTGTAAACACACAGCGGCACATTTGAAGGCCACTCAAAAGGAAAACTTATAGAGGCAGGGTATCGGGGTCGTTTTCTCACCTTCCAGCAGCAGCGTCAGAGTGTCTGCAAATACAAGCGGCGCTCTCTTCTCGCCCAGGTCTCCTCCTGTAGCCAACAGCAGGTTCTCCTCAGCTTTAGAGGCAAGCTGTGTGAATATGTGTGAAACAGACAGAAAAAAGAGACATATCTTTGACCATTTCTGACCATAAAACAAAGATGGCTTATGAGATCTATATTTATAATTTAATAATGTTTCTGACAATCATATAACATTAGATTAACTCACTGGACCTTCGCTTTTTGTTTAAGGAAGAAGTTATTAGTGTCATAGAATTTACAAGCAACGAACAATAAGGAGTGCAAATATTTAACCAAAAGAAATAATAGGAAGCCCTCGGAAAGTATGCGCCTCAACCAATTCCAACAATTCTCTAAATCTGTTATTTCAATAGAAAAGCTGAATTTAGATCCAGAATCTTCATATGATCTTCATCAAAATACAAATTGTGACATGTGCCAAAATTATTTTATTCAAATGCAGCACAGAATATAACAACGTTAAAAAGTGACTAAAGTCAGGAAATCAGGACCAAAAACACAACTGACCTGACTGCAGAGATATTGACCAAAGCGGGCAAGACCCTGCTGGTGGAGGCCCAACAGAGGGAAGATCTTGAAAAACCTTTCCACTTGTGCAAGGTCGACTGCTGCTACAGCTTCATCCAGCTTCTCAGCAACAATGATCTTCAGTGTCTGCTCTGCCTCCTGAAGCATTACCAGACTGGCATCGACAGCACTGCCTGTGCAGACATGATGGCATTGACAGTATTACAGGGCAAGCCTCGACATATATTTCATCTATTTTGTAGCTGATTTATAGTGCTGCTTACAGTGCAGGGAGAAAAGTACAGTGTAAAAAAAAAAATCTAATCAGATTACAGTACGTTTTCACTGCATACTGAGCAATGCTCTATGACAGAGAATCCAGTTCTCCATCATAGAGCATTGCTGGCCTCATACTTTCTTCTCCCTGCCTGCTCAGCTCAATAACCGATTGGTCCAGAGAGAGGTATCGATGGATGTGGGCAGCAGCCTGTTCATAGTCTTCGTTACGTAGAGCTGTCTGCACTCCATCTGTGCAGAATTTTAGATCGAGGATATCGTCAGCACGCTGGATGACCTTGTACAGTCGTGTCTACAAAAGTAACACAAGATATACAAAAAGAAATTAGTGTATGTGAAAGAATATAGACGATATTCTTGCAATAAATACAACCTATAAATGATCACAAACTATCAGCAACAGTTAAAAATGATTACATTTTATTGAGTTTTGCAGAGCTATTTTTGCAGGTGTCAACATGCATGTTATCAATAATTACATGAACCAATACTACCCGCCCCCCCCCCCCAAAAAAAACATAAACTCTCTTCTATGAATAAAGAGGTCATTAAAACTGAGATTTAAACACATTACATCCCTGACAGTGTAGAGTTGATGCCTTATCTATGATAGATGAGTTTGTGTTTTTACCTTTGCGAGGTCTAACTGTCGAACTTTGCGACTGACGTTTTCAGCCAGGCTACAGGTGAATGTGATCATGCCTGACAGCTGACTGGCGTCTCCTCCGATCAACTGTAGGTTGGGCCTAAAGAACACAGAGACGGCTTAAAGAACAGGCTGTGGTGGTTGGAGCTCAAATAAATGATAATCTACTACACTAATCTATAGAAACTGTACCCCATCCTCTGCAGTGCCAGCATCTTTGTGTGAATGGCCCCCTCCTGTCCCACCAATCTGTCCAGCTCAGCTTCCACTTCTTTCTGTATTCGAGAAAACAAGACATGAGATGAGCGACAAGCATTAAATTTACTTTGAAAGTAGCATCTTATACATAATACATATATTCTGCATAGTGCACTACAGCTTCAATACATCTTCACATTCATATTTTCTATGAAAACATACATAATTCAAAGAAACCAAATACATTTAGTAATTATCCATGCATGTAAATGTCCGTCAGTTATTAGAAAATTTGGTGTACGAGTAGTATTTGTGAGCATGGTGAGTGTAATAACCTTGTGGCAATAACATGGCCACTAAATAACACATTCTTGTAAATTTGGACTTCATGCATATGTCCCCCCCCCCCCTCTCTATATTAAGACAACGTTACCATTTACTTTGCACAAATGGCCCATGAATTGAGTATGAGCTGTAAAGTGGGAGAAGTTATAACAGACACAGTCTGAGTGACATTTCTTGGTTGGAGTGGGTGGTTTGTTCTGTCATGTTTCCTTAATAAAAATGGTCTCAATATTTAATACTAAGCAGGAGAATGTACATCTTAAAATGAGATACATCCATGATGGCAGGAGGGTATACATCTTCAGTTAGCTAACAGATCTTTATCTTCAGTTAGCTAACAGATCTTCCAACAGATCAGTTGATGGGACAAACGGACCAGTTCCAACCTTCCAGCCCGTTGTCATGTTGGGTAAAATCCTCAGTTACAAATATACTTTGTGGAGTCACAATACCAACAATTCTACTGCCAAATTTGAAAACACATCATCATATTCATGTTAGATAGGTATTTTGTACCCCGGCAACTCAGGTGCTAACGTAACCCCGTCTTCCGCCTTGTATGGAATATAGTAAACAGTAGCACTAGCCTTACCTGAAATGATAATACAAATTCAAACAAATTATTTTGACCATAGTTAATCAAAGTGGAGGTCTTTCCCTCAGTAGTGTTTGAGCCAACAGCGTCCCGGAAGTTTAGCTAGGTGGGTGTATAAAGGTAAAAAAAAAAACTTGCCGTTAACGGTCGTTTATACGAACCTCCTGCACGCAGAGATGCTGGTAAACTCTCTCCAGGTCCTCCAGCTCCGTGAGAGCCGAAATGGTCTCCATACTCACAGAGGACACTGAGCCAGAATCGCATCTTTTCACTGCCACGGGTCCGCTGTCAGCCATCTTCCGACACAAACAGGATCCAGGACCACACGTCATAATGCACAGGGGAAATTAACTCCCAGGGTGAAGCCTGTCAGGCTGAGCCTCTTCGCAGGATAGGATCGACTAGAGAAGACGCCGCCTTCTCGTCTTGAAACTGGGTGAACGTAACCCCAAGCGTGACCGTAACATTGTACGTTATCATCTATAACATAACCCAACAGAAAACCATTTATTGATGACGGGGCTTGCTGTGGCAGCACACAACCGCTACCTGAGAAGTCACAGTATGGGTAACACAACATATCCTGCGCATGCGTTGTTGTGTATTTTTGTGGAGGTTCCTATATCAGGATGGAACCACGATAGAACCAGGAGGCAGGAACCATTCACAGGCATTAGATAGAAGTGAATTAATTTTACAGCACTGTAAAAAGCAAAACAAAAACATTCACTCCTAGCGATGTCTAGCCATTCAGATACTTTCAATCAATCATTAACCAACCATGTAAAACAATGCTCTTGTGCTCAATAGTACCCTCAGGTTTGCTGTGTCAATTCATAAATGAATTTAGGAGTATGTATGCACCACATAAGGGTCATATAAAGAGGGGCCTGAGGTCTGCTTCTAATCAAGCTGTGGTTTTATTTGCTGAGGTTTCTGCATTAGAAACTTCTGCAACCACATGACTACACTCGAGGTGAATACAATTTTATTTTTGGTGCTCAATCCATCAAAAATTACATTTGAAAAACTAAATGGAATTTGCAATTTGTATTCCTAGGAGCATTATCCCAATCCCTGGGATTAAAAATGACCTCACTACCACACTTTAAGTGTTCTCAGACTTCAGAAGAAATCTTCTCAGCTATAAATTATTAACTCCTTGATTAGACTCCAGAAAGACTGAAACATTAGTGAAGTAATGGTTTAATAAAGAAGTGTGTCGGAATATTTTATTCAAAATGTTCTTTTTTTCAATGCCATTACCTAGAGTGTTTCTATAGAGTAGATGACCCCATTATGCTCCAGTGGATTTGTGTGTGAAAACATTTTTAACTAAACCAAAAAAAATTTTCATTGGTTTACATTTTTATGCATTTCCTAAACATCCTGTTTTAACAGGAAGGTCAAATAATGAAAATATGTCAAAATGGAATTTTGCTCAGAGTTCAAAAGCCTAAAGAACAACTAGGCCAACTTATTCAGCATTCAGAATACATATGCAATAATCTTACCAGCAAAGATAATGTGCTCTTACAGTGAATTTTCAAGTCTCTAAATGGGACTAAATTCAATCACCTGTTGGTGACAACATGGTGTATTATGGTAAAGAAAAGGAAAGGAAAAACATGAACCAATTAAGTTGCAAATTAATTTGGCTGATCATTTGAAGCCCTCACAGTAACTAGCGTAAAAATTTTAATGTGCCTAAATTATTGTAACTACATGGTAGCCTCTGATGTTTATCCATCTCTACTACTACTCTCTAAATCCATAACAACAATTTGTGCAACCACATGATGATGCTGTGTACAGACTTGATGAGTGAGAAGCAACAAATGCATTTTTATAGTAAGTCTCTTAACTACTACATACATTTGAAAATAGCTTTTTGTGGCTATGAGTGAATGCCTGCTGGGGAGGGATAGTTTTGGATCAACTTTCTATCCATGCCAGAGTTACGTTGGGACATCACAGAACAGAGAGAGGGCCATAGTGCTCAGAAATGAGAAAATTTAAAAAGCCATAAAGCAATGCAACGCAGCTGTAACAGAAACAAAATCGACTGCTCATTGATTTTTGGCAAATATATATTTTACTAAAAGAGGAATTTACATTTTTACATCATCATACCTTAGAATTAGTCCTGAAGCATTTAAAGGAAACCTGAAATCTGTAATAACAAAAGCATAACAGTCCTGTTGCCATGCTGTAACAGAATTAGGAGGCTTGCTGTCCTCTAGAAAACAAGAGAATTTTTTCTCTTTCCTGCTGGAGCTCTTCCCATTTCTCCTGTAGTTCTGCCTTTTCTTTCTGCAGCTCTTCTTTCTGTCTACTCAAGTCTTTAGCTTCCTCCAGCTGTGCTTTCCTCAGCGACTCAATCTGCCCCTTCTCTGCAGCTGCGTCCCTGGCATTCGCTGCACGCTGCTTCTCGAGCTGCT
Organism: Hollardia meadi; assembly: GCA_037974645.1. Classification (NCBI taxonomy): domain Eukaryota; kingdom Metazoa; phylum Chordata; class Actinopteri; order Tetraodontiformes; family Triacanthodidae; genus Hollardia; species Hollardia meadi. Next base: position 18,795,742 of record JBBPCS010000130.1, read on the forward strand.
CTCTCTGATGCTCCAGAGCCCGAGCCTCCTCCCTCTGCACTCTCCTCAGAGATTCTATCAGCTCTCGCTCCCTCCTAAACAGACGCTTTTCTCCTTCATATGAAACTTTTGATGCACCTGTAAGAAGAGGGGAAGAGCGGGGCCTCATGTTTAGTCTCAAAACAACCTTTTGCAGTAGGTAGGAACCACAAATTGAAACTTGCTATTTATTTACTTTAAACATGCTTTCTTAAAATTACTGAAAACATCAAGTGACAACACAAGTATTTGAGAGGTTGAGTTCATAATTGGACATAAATGTCTATATCGGCAATTCGTTTTTTTTGGGGTGATTTTTGTATTTTAATGGTCTGCCTCCAAAGAGTGAGTGAGTGGCAAGAACAGGTCTTTTCATCATAATGTTGTGATTGGGGACTCCCATGCCCCTTGTGTGTGCATCACACACAACTGCGTGAATATATATATATATATATATTATTATTGTGTATTGTATTATTCTTTACTGTATTTTATATTGTATTCTATTTAGGTTTGTGTTGAGACAACAATTATTCAACAAATAACAAACAGCAATTCAGCAAGATTACACACAGAAACAGCAGTGATCTATAAAACTTTACCTGAAAACAGTCTCTTCTCTGTTGCCCCAACAGCCTCTGGTGGTGTTGATGTGTCACCATTAACATTTGAGCTGTCAGCTACTAGCTGAGAGAACAGCCGCGGGTGTCTCTTAGACATGTGTCGATGCAGGTTTCTGGTGCTGTTTCCTTTAAAGTACTGTAACTTCTTCATGCAAATGCGGCAACGAGCTGCAGCCAAACTGTCCAACAGCTCGAAGTGCCTCCAAATCAAGTTTTGTCTACGTCTTACAGGTCGGTCATCACTCGCCTCTTCATGTGTCATTTGTTCTGCTGGACTTCCTTGTGCAGCTTCCAGGATGTCAGCATCATTCCCCGTGGTAAGGGTGTCAGAGTCTCCATCCTCCAGTGTCACTTCTGCTAAATATGAGGAATACAAAGTTATAATTACGGATGCAACTCATGATTCATTATTGATTATTGTGTTGCCATGAATTTTTTTAAAGCAACTGATTAATTGTTCAATGCATAAAAATCAAAAAATACCCATCACAACAAGTTCTTAGAGGCAAAAAAGGATCTTTTACCAAGCAAATACTGGCTTGGGTATAAAACTCCAACTATACAATTATTTTATTCAGCATTATTAACCTGCTATTTTACTGGATTTTTATCGTTTGAGATGTGACAAGAAAAAGAAGACAATCAGAATCAGAGGTAATTGTTTTACTGTATTTTCTACTGTATTCTATTTAGGTTTGTGTTGAGAAATTTAAAATTTGCCAAAATTACACACACAAACAGCAGTGGTCTATAAAACATTACCTGAAAATGGTCTCTTCTCTGTTGTCCCAATAGTCTTTGGTGGTGTTGATGTGTCGTAATTAACATTTGAGTCCTCTGATGAGTGGGACGGTGGAGGGGTCTGCCTGTTGGCTACTAGTTGAGTGAATAGCTGCGGGTGTCTCGCTGACATGTGTCGACGCAGGTTGCTGATGCCGTTTCCTTTAAAGCACTGTAGCTTCTGCAGGCAAATACGACAACGAGCTGCATCCAAGCTGTCCAACGGCTCGAAGTGCCTCCAAATCAAGCTTCGTCTACGTCTTACAGGTCGGTCATCACTCGCCTCTTCATGTGCCATTTGTTCTGCTGGACCTCCTTGTGCAGCTTCCAGGATGCCATTGATAGCAGCATTTAAGTCAGCGTCATTCCCCTTGGTAAGGGTGTCAGAGTCTCCATCCTCCAGTGTCACTTCCACTAAATATCAGGAAAACCAAGTTATCATTACAGTTACAACCAACAATTCATTTTTAAATGTGTTCAGTTGTTCAGTATACAAAATGTCGAAATTGTAATAATAATAATAATAATAATACCCCTCACAGTTCTAAGACCAAAGTGTGACACCTTCAGATTTGTTTTGTATGACCAATTCAAAACCCAATTTATAATTAAAGCTGCAAGCAGGGCTCCAGATGGCGACTAAAATGGTCGCCAATGCGACTAACTTTTTAATTTTGCGACCTTATTTTTTCTGTCAGTCGCAATTGGCCACCGTTACCCACAAGCAAAAAAACTAACAAACAACAACAACAGAAATGGCCATACGTCTTGTTTGTTTGCTGAGCTATCTTCTCTTGCGCCTGCGTTTACCTGCCCTATCGCGTTAACTCCTGTACGGTTTCCAATACATAAACTTCTTTGCTCTCCTGTCCTGCAGTGGTTCAAGTGTAGGCTGTACAGATGGACAGAAACAGTGGCTGAAGATAGGTTAACGTCAACGTTTATCGGGTTGAACATGTGAAGTGTTAATCAACGGTGTTTAATTAAGTTCGATATAGTTTAGTTCGAAGGACTTTGAATTTAAAAGTTAGATAGCTGCTGTGTAACTGCGGAGGCTAATTAGCAAACGTTAGTCAGCTAGCAAGAAAACGAAATTCGCAAAAGAAAGATATCACTCTTTCTCACGCCCTGCCCATCCAAAGGTCCAAACCCAGCCTACTCTACATCAGATGCTGACGATCAGCAGTGAGAGGCAGCCCTTTAACAAAGTAATATGACATCACTATACTTTGGCTCCTGAAAATTTTATTTGGCTCCTAAATATTTTGGGTTTCGAAAATATATCTAGGAGCCATTGCCCAGATATATTTTTTTGCCTGGAGCCCTGTGCAAGCAGCGTTGAACGGGCCCTCGCACCCTTCGCACACCAGAACTATTGGTTATATTATTAGATATTATTGCTTTTTGTATTTTATATTAATATTTTTATAGACAAATTGGCAATTTTTTCAATAGCTTCCAGTCTCATTTGCCCACTGTAGTAGTATAATCTGTATTGATTTGGAGTACTTGGGTCACATGACCTGGAAGCTGTTGAAAAAAACAGATTTCTTGCCAAAAACATTAATATAAAATACAAAAAGCACAAATATCAAATATAAAGAGGTGTGTCTCATTTGTCCCGTTTTGTAGTATAATTTGGCATTGATTTGGAATTCTTGGGTCACATGACCTGGAAGCTATTGAAAAGAATCCATAGTAAGATACTGCTGGAACATGGATGTCCGTCGAATATCCAACCTAAAACCAACTTCACCTATCTGGAGAAAAAACGAACGAGGGCACATTTTAATTTGATGCTCATGGGAGACAATTCAGTGTTGCTTTTCTTCATCAACACTGGGCTGATGATGGTCAACGTGGCTTTCAAAGTTAAAGTCAGGACTTGAAAACACACAGGTGTAAATACAAGTAGTAATGGTGGCTGGTTTGGTTGATTAAATGACATAGTAGGCTGCCCATACCGGAGCATAACTGTAGTCCCTCCGTCTCAGTGTCCGGATGCCCGTTGATGGAGGGAGTTTCACGTACACGACCCTTAATTTTCTTGAAAACGGTGGGATGTTTGACACGGAGATGTCTCAGCATGTTCGTGGTGGTGCCCTGTTCAAGTCGCATCAAATGACCCGTGCAGACCAGACACTGTACGGACTTTGCGTCGACTTCCTTGAAAAAGCCCCAAACTACGCTTCTTTTACGAACCATGATTTCAGCTAATAAGATAATTCATTACTGCCGCGTTACGTCATATCCGGGGCGGGCTAACCGCTGTTTTACTTCCTCGGTGGTGTTTAGAAAACATGTTATCAAACACACCTTTTGTCCTCATAATACTCCCGTGTAAATAAAATATTATTTCTAATGAAAATATCTTTAACTGACCTTTCGTTCTCTGGTTCCGGTATTATAACAAGTATATCTATAATTCTAACCTTGGTGACAGACAATGGAATAACGAGTTCATTCCAGCCGCTCTCACAATTAAATGTTTTGCTTTATATCCCATTAGAATAATTATATGTAAAACCGAAATTAATGAAATTATCGAAAAACTATGTTGCATTTTCTCCTTCCCCCAAATTATATAACAGATAAGAAAATATATCCACATTTCAATTTGTCACCAGAAGTTTGTTTTTGAATTCAATATTTGCAAATTTGGACTGTAAACATGGTTGTTTGAAAAGCAAAATTTTATCTCTGTAATATATCGATATATCAAGCATCGTACTGCATTGTAATTGTTATAGAGCTGTAATCTGATAATATATAAGTAATATTGGATCATCGTTCAAAATTGATTTAGAGCTGAATGAGTTAATGAATTTAGACCTTACACTCAGTTGGCACTTATTAGGTACACCTAGCTAAATAAAATTTTGAAATCTTTTTGGAGGATGTCGAATTATTGCATTATATTGACAGGTGTTTCTAGAATTTATTTAATTTATAATACATATTAAGTTTCCAGCAAACCTGCACTATAGATTTAAAAAAAAAAGGTTGTTTCCAGGATGTAGATTCTGTAATCCCCAGATGAACGTAGCCAAATGCTTCCATGGACAAATAATGACTCTATAGAGATGACAGAGGAAACATGATGTATAACATATTGCATCATGGAGTTAAGATATTTAAAAGTTTTACTATAAGGTTTAGCATAATGCTAGCTCAGAACACTGACACAACTGGACTTAGAAGAAATATTTGTTCTACAACACACTGGATTATGTTAAAAATGTAGAATTATTACAATGTTCAGCTCAATTGTTTATCTTATCAAAAGATACTGAACATCTGGTATGGGGTTTAAATAAGACTTAAGTCAAGGTAAACAAGGCAATGAATAAACTGAAGTCTGACCAAAACACTAAATGAAGACAACAGTATTTATTAAAGGAAATGTCTGTCAGACAGATGAACAGAACAGTTTCCCAACTGAAATGCAACACATTGTGCTAAAAAAAAAGAAGCCATATTATCAATTAAAACACCACTAAATCGAGACACTTTAAATATTACAGCTTTTAACAGAAATTCACAGGCTGAACACTGAACAGAATAAACAATGGGGAATTTATTCCACGCCAAGACATAAATAAATACAAAAAGTCTTCCTTATACAGACAAATTTCAAATTAAATTTTTGCAGTGAGCTGGCTGGTACAAGCTTCACACTGAATATTAAATATGTGGCATTTTAACGGTTATCAGTGCAAAAAACCCCAAAACATCTATTAACAACAAGGTGGAAAGTCAGTTGGAATGTATTTTCAATAGTGGTGGGTTATAAAACATCCTGCAGGTAAGTATGATGTATTTTATAAAGACACTAAACTTGATGTCTTGATTATGTTAAGCACTGTTGGGATAGCGTGAGGTAAGCATGTAATGCGTATGTATCCGTGTCTGCAGATCCTGTGTGGGTCTAAGAAGGGAACAGGCCATTCAAATCAAACCGGTACACTGCTTCTGATGTCAACACCTCCTATCAAAGCATTAAGAGCGGTGAGGCCCGTTTTTTTTTATTTAGGATACTCAGCAGTATTGAGATGCAGTGAGCGACTACAACAAATATGAACTGTTTAACTCTTTCTCCTCTTGAGCACAATAGAGAGGCACACATTTACACTTGCTCTCACGCAAATTCAGTGGTTCAACTTTCAATCAAAGATCTGAAACAGGATGATGGTGGCCCCATTCTCATTTAAACATCTGTAATCATTTTACATGCATAGATTGCATGAAAGCAAATCTTGTAAAAACATAAAATTATTTCAATAGTTAGCACATGTAAACAAACCTTTTTACACACATTTTAAACTTGTTTAGTTGTCAAATGTCCTCGGGCTTTGTATCTAAAACTTTAATGATAAAAGGCCACTAATCGGTCATTTAAAGGAGAAGCCTGTTTCTGCTAATGTAAGATTTAATGTGATACTCCACCTAAAATCAATTCTTTGTGCATCACCTTGTGTAAACTTTACAGGTGGCTGTCAAAAATTGGTAGTTTTCCTTCTTTACAGCTGGTTTCAATGATTACTATTAGTGGAAAGTTTTCACAGTAGAAAACAGTTACTAAACATCTATAAATCCCTCTTTCAGGCATAATCCACTTCACCTGTCCTTCCATGTCCACATGCCGACATTTACCCAATTTATTACTAAAAACCCTGTTTCTGTCTGGTGCTACCACCCTCACTAAGGCTCACTTAAGTATTTTTATGGATTTAGTATATTTAGTAAAAATGATGAACATACAGAGCATGGTTTGAAGTTTTTTCCACTATGAAAACATTTCACGACTAAAATCCATTGTCTACCTCACTACAGCTGTGAAGAAGGAAACAACAAACCTCCATTTTACACTTTTCTAGCCAGTAGGGTGCAAGTGATACTCAAAAGATTTAAAATATCACTTAGACGTTCGGGCATTTTGAGGGGCGATGCTACAAATTAGACCTATTATTCTATTTTCTCTATAGCTTATTTTACACAATCCCTGGTATCGTATGTTTGCCATAGCATACCACAACATAGAAACCAACAAGTCCCTCCTGCAATCTCTTCCACTTTTTAAATGTATGTCTATTATTACACATTACACGAAAAAATAAGACTAAACTCTGCAGAGCTCCATTATTCTTCTTATTCTCAAGCAGGGGTTGAGCTCTAATGGAGCATCATTTGAATTCTGCCAGTCACCACACTGCAAACAATGAAAGTACTTTGTTAGTCAAATCATCCTCAAGCTTTGATTTTGACATTAATGTCTGATGTAAACACTTCCATTCAGAATAAGGTGCTCCTGTTGCTGGAAATAAATTAACACCAAAATATGTTACGTACAATAGAGAGTAAAATGTTTTCTCCGTTGGCCTTTCAATCAAACTCAAGGCTTGGACAAATTGTGAAGGACTCGACTGTTAAGCAAGTGATAACTTACTAAACGACAATAAACTTGTGGTCATGACCCAAAACTGGGCTGTTAGAACAAAGTATGACTGTGCACCAATTTAACTTTCATAGTGTTGATGCCTTGTCAACCATTTGTTGGTGCATGCTAATGTAGACCTCTGACAAACACGAACCACTGATCACTGCTAAAAGAAGAAATATTCAAAACTGCAAGAGCTGTGCTCTTGTCTAATATCAAGGGTGGGATGGGGTATAAGCTTAACTGATCTGTCTTTGATTATCAATAAAAAACAACAACCTACATTTTTTCTTAAAATACAAAAATGTATCCAGACAAGCTGCTTAAGGTGAGGATAAAGGTTATGGTCTGACATACACGTAAAGGTTGTTTTTCAACTCCCAGGTAGTTTTGCTCTTTGCTAATATTTGACATATGTGTGGTGCCTTACTGAAAGGTGACGTATATCAACCCGATTCAGCAGGAAACTTGCAGTCATGACTTTGAGCTTCGATGAGAAAAATGACTCAGTCTACTTTTTGACATGGTACAGGTAATAAACTTGTCAAGGGGGGGACAGGAAGATTTTGACACACCTAAACTAAACACACAGGTACTATAATATTTCAGGCAAGAATCAGAGTAATGGAGCTGTGGATAACCAGTTTAGTGTACAAACATCCACAACTCCGTTACGTTTTCTTAACCAAAACATTCTGCTCAAAGTGTGACAGAATGTGAAAACGTCAAAAGTAGTCATGGGGTAATGTAAACAGCCTCAACAACTGAATTAAAGGGAAAACATTCAGAGCCCAGTTTTGTCAGACACATGTAGTAGTTGCACTGGGTGTATAAATATATTTAGTTCTTATTTCTCTGCAGAGCCTCACACAGGTTATGATTGGGATCTGGCTCTTGACTCATGATCTCAACACACTCCCATTCGCCACTACAACTGGACCGCTTCACTGCCTCGACCACTGTCTGCACGTACAGACCATCCTCAAACGTTGGTGCAATGGCAACCGGTCCTCGCGCCCACGACCTGCGCTCCTCGTGAGCCTGAAATGACTGTCTCAGTCCCTTTACCATTGAGCTCAGCCCTCGCAGGTGAGACAAGGGCATCTCTTTCACCTCTGGCCCCACCCACCCACTGTCACCTAGCAACAGCTCCTCGCCTGTACTACCATTGCGTTGACCATACAGTTCTGTTCCCCTGGCAACCAGTCTCCCAGTGGATCCAACTACCATAACCTCGTGCACAAACGATCCTGGCATGTTGAAGTTCAGGGTCACAGTGCAACACACGCCAGTGGAGACAGAACTAGTTCCACCCATCAACATTTGGAAGAAACAAAAGTCATCGCTGGTGACGCGGCGGATTCCTCGGATCAAACCATTTTGTTGTACAAAAGTCCGCAGTAAGCCATGAACACGATGGGCTCGTGCACCTGTTAGGTAACTTAAAAGGTCAATGATGGCAGAGCCAACAGTGTGCAGACCGCCTCCTCCCATCAGCTCCTCACACGTCCAGCCATACGACTGATCCAGGAGGCTGGGGCCATAGACCCGGACGTCACACACCTGCACTTCGCCAACATATCCCTCCACCAGCAGCTGCCGCATTGAAACAAAAGCTGGCAGGAAGCGCAGGGTATTACCCATAATGCTGAGCAGCTGCGGGTAGTATCTGGCGGCTGCCACCATCTTGAATGAATCCACAGCAGTTGCAGCTTTCTCACATACAACATTCTTACCTATACCTGTAGAGAGAGGAAAAGGTAGGGGTTATTTTTTTAAAATAAAACTGAATTCAATTATCTGAGGTATAAATGCAGTGAGAATACTACATCTTTAAATTTCAACAATACTTTTGCAAATCTTCAACATGATTTTTTGCTGTCGTGTATTGCAACAGAAAACAGATTGTTACAGATGGTAAAGGTCATGTTCACTCACTATGATTCTTTATCTGCCTTTAATTAGTCGTAAAGTTTTACAGCTCCATTCATATCAATGAGGGTAGACAAAATTGTAGAAAGAGCACTCAGAATAACGCAATACAATTTAACATCATCACAAACCATCTTGCAGCCTCCAAAATGACCATAAAGTTGATTCAATGCCTCTAAAACCCCCAAAATGTAATATTTATGTTTGTTGTATTAGACTGCATTTGTTTTAAGTAGTTCTACCATTTAACGCTTTAAAGGGCACTCATTGAAATACTTGGAAATTCAAAATTTCAACCCTAGAGGAGGATATTAGAGGATATTACAAGACTTATTATATTATAATAATATAAATATATAATATTTATATTATATATATTATTATTTTATTACAACACTGAAGTTACCAAATATGGTTCCTAGCCCGATAAAGGGTTAAAATTGGCAACTGAGTGTATATTAAATATGATTTGAAGGTGTATTGTGGACTTGGTGTCGCAGTGCTCAGGTGCACTGGAGTTGATTCCCTTAGATGACATTACTGTCCATGTCCTGGAGTTTAGTATGAATAAACAATAAGTTAAAATTCTCCTGCAACCAAATGTGATAACACAGATGATGTGCATTTTTATATATGGAGATTAACGACCTGCAGTAGCCCTTGGAAGTCGTGCGGGGGATAAGTCCTTTGACGGGGACACACTCAGGAAATTGCAACTAAAACAGGAAGCTGAGGTCAGAACTTAGGAATTCCATCAGATACAGTAAGTCAACGTTATAGATTTGATCTCCTCTGATATGCCTATGTGTTGATTGTGTTTGCTTCAGTGTGTTGCTAAATGATGCGAGATGTGGGAAATTTAAAGATTTGGTCTGCAAGTTGTTTTTTTTTGTTTTTTTCTACCTTCAAATTACTTTGTTCGATGTGGTCATGGCTCTGATCATCATTAATCAAATCTGAAGCATAAACCTTGATAAATATGTAACAGAAGAATGCAGTGATTTTCAGTGTATGCATCTTTTAGGGAGTACTGTCATTACAGTCACAAAGATTTCAAATCTGTTCCAGAGCCGAGCAGCCACACCCAGCTCGGTCACATTAGTAACATATATACTAAATAACTCAGAAGCAAATACAGTGCAAATAACTGGACTGCAATGTGTTGCGATATACTGCTTTCAATGATTAACCATGGTATTTTAAAATAAAATATTGATATTGTTTTAATAATATACATATGATAATATTGTGTAAATGATCAACTGGATTTTTTGTTTATCAGTTCATCTGGTTGCCTTTTCGCTATTTATTACGTGTTATTGTTCTATTTGTACGCTTTTTTTTATGGTTACAGACTCTCGTCTCTAAACTCGTATTTTTGGTGTAATTCATTTGCCAAAACACACAATAAACAAAGTTAAAGATGAATTTGTTTGTTAGCAATATTTTTTCAAATGTTGTACAGATATAAGAAAAAATTATTTTTAAATTTATATCCAGTAATATTCTCATTTTTATAGCAATGTTGTACGGTTTGTGATGGAGTGAATGTAGCTCAGCTTACCCAGTGCTTTGACGGCAATCTGCCTCGTCATTGAGGGTGGAATATAGATGCAAACAAGGTCGACATCTTGGTGCAGCAGGACGTCATCAGATCGGCTGGTGTGAAAAGGGATACCAAGCTCTTTTGCCAAGGAGCATGCTTCATCTTCACTTCGCCCCCAGAGTGCATGAACCTCAAAGCCTTCAGCTTTCAACAACGGGACCAGCACTCGAGCTGTGCTCCCCGTGCCAAACACACCGACTCCTGGCAACATGGCAGTGCAACCCACTGCAGCCTTACGTGTTAACCATGGCCAGCCTCACAAACATCCCAACAGCCTTTGATTCACTTGTCAGCCCTTCACACTGTAATGTGTCTGGAAATTGCTTACTATACCTGTAAAAAAAAAGAAAAAAAAAAAGAACAGACTAATAAAGCTAAGTGACATTGACAAAACCAAATATCACACATTTTTATGCCATTTTATACCGTTCCCATACCAAAAATATTTCAACTTCAATTTATTAATCATTAATTGTTCATCAGCAAAAGCAGTTAAATAAGATCGAATAATCATCAATAAATATCTTTACTGCCAAATATCGACATTTAATCTATATCAAAATGTTTGATAACCAAAACCAGACGATAACTTATAGCACAGTATCTACATGATGCATTTATCTCCCAGCTTTGGTAGTGACCGTATCAACTCACAGAACAAACGTGTCTGATGGGGGTCTAAACTAGTTTTCCTTATCAGCAATCTCTGACAGTTGCTTGCATTGTGTCCTGCCTCATAGTGAACATGCCATTCCTCAGATGTCCCACACCCAAAAGTCTACATCATCTCTACCTCTGAAGCAAGTGCAATTAATCTTGTGTGCTTGACCGTATCTGGATTAAACATTTAAATGGTGAGATCTATGTAGAAAAACCTGCACAGAGAGGCTGAATTTATCGAGTTTGTCTAATAACATTAAAAACATTAATCCTTGACTAAGTGCTACTTGTTCAATAAGTTGCATATGAAATAGTGTGTAGCTCAGTTTACATAAGCCCTCCCAACTCTCCCCTTACATTTGGTGATTTCCTAATGCAACAGTTATGGGCTTGTAACTGTTGTGTGGACTTCAGTCATCCCTGTAATTGTTGGGCTACAGTTGGCTTGTGTGGTGGGAGAACCTGGCCACATTTATAATTTATTTTTGAGAAGGAAAGTGAGATGAGGAGCTTTTTATGCTGAGATTGTGCAAAAACAGAAAAAAAGGCTCGTCTATTTACAATATAATGGATATGTATTTATGGGAGAATATTTGACGTTAGCGTTATTGCCTCCCTAGGTAGCCTTGACCGGAAACAGTGTGTCTGTGCACCTGCATTATCTCACTGCACCTTGAAAATAAGAGCTTTCTTTTTCACACTGCATTACATCAGCGGCCAAACAAACGCACATTTACCAAGCTGACAGCAGACCAAGCCTTGCTCAACACTCTCTCACAGGAAAGTAACATAACCGTGCTGTGTAGCTGTCGGCTGGTACGATAACAAAGCCATGTTACTCGAGATAGTCGCAGTCGAAATCAATATAATAGTTGGGCATTAGTCTTTTTTTTTTTTTTTTACAAAACAACAAACTAGCGGAATGTGGCCACTACTTTAATAGACGTATGTGCAACGGATGGCTTAGGTTCACACCACACACTGAGCTACCTAGACTACTATAGGTTAAAGATAACGTTAGCTAGCGCATTCAGCTAGCCGGCCAGACAGATACAACGCGAACTCAAAAAGCTCCCGATATAAGTAGGTGCTTTACAGAGTTTATATCTAAAGTTAATTTATCTAACGTTAACAGCAATCTAACCATGTATTAATACAACCCACAATGAAACGTAACATCAGCTACCTACTGAGTTTACCAGGACAACATCGACAGCGGCTTTAGGTGCTCAGCCGGGCTCTGCCCAGTTGCTAATGGTAACTTCAGGGGCAACGACAGGATAGGGCTGAGTGGAGGGCCAGAGATGCTAACAGGCTGAAGATGGGTCACCAGCGGACAATCAAGTGGTACATAGCTAGCTACATTCAAAAACATGGCTACGGCCACACGTATTTAAAGACACATACATACACCTAAATTTATTCCTGTGTAACATGTCATTCTGCAAACAAAAATGGTAACGTTAGGCCGCTGAAAAATAACTAGGATATATTTATTTAGGCTTTCCCCTGAAACAAGTGCATCCTTTGGTCGGGCATCTTTTCCCATGATTCAGTGCGTGCGTAGCCAGTGACGGTACTCCGCACAGACTTTTGCGTAGTAACCTCTGGAAATGTAAATCGTTTTTAAGTTTATGGTATTTCTACAAGTTAAGGTGTAATATTATGGGGTACAATTGCTAAGGTTAGTAAAAATAAATTTAAACAGGCCTATTATGGTTTATGCAGAATGAATTGTATGGTACAGTGTGGTTTATACTTATTGTATAACATCATTACTCACTGCAAATAATTTGCTATCATTGCATTTATGTAGGCGTAATATGTTTGTTCCTGTCATTTTTCCAATTATCTAATTAGGCCTGAATTAGAAACCCTAACAGAGAGTACATGTTTCTAGTAGGTTGTTTCAGAAAATAAAATACAGAGGATGAGAGTGAGGAGTTTGTGTGTTTGTTAATGGTGGAGATGCAAAACGGACAAAGCTTTCAGAAAAAGGCTTTGAGCTCCAAATCTATGAAGATGACCAGGACAGACTTGAAGGGGTGAACTTGTTCTAAAATTGTTTACTGAATGATAATTTTATGTCGCTTGAAAATTATACATCTAATTGTATGTACAATATAGTAGTTCAGTATAACTGAAATCTACTTTTGCAAAATGCTTTTATGCAGTTATAGGGAAGAAAACGCAATTTGACCACATTGTCATGACAAATTAATTCAGTATGTATCTAGTCAAGTTTAAGAATCTATAGGCCTATTATTTTGTAGGTCTCAGTTTATTTGTTTGAAAGCTACTTCTTGTTTAACATATGTGTGGGACAGAATGGAGCTTTCTCTATAGGTATTCAAAACCTCACAGTAAGACTCTAACGGTTGGCCAGGACACTTAGCTATTCATTGATACCGTTGTTTCACAAGCTTTTGTTTGTGAAGTTATTTTTTCTGCATTGTGCCTTTTTACCAGCGCCTACTGAGACTGTCAGCACCATGAGACCCATCCGGCTGTGAATTAAACTCTCCACTTGCATGCAGACTTGTCTCAACAAACCCCAAGAATGCTCCCACATTTCTTCTTAGTGTTACATTTAGGATGATCCAAAAGTATTGCAGTGCCTTTCCTTTTTCAGCCAACAACAGCCCTGTGCTACTCCTGAACCTTGTCCTAACTAATATCATCTGATGACAGAGAGATCATTTCAAGCTACACCACTGTTTGCTTGCCAGCTGGTTGCTCAAGCTAGTTTGGCATCTTTCCATGTATGATAAAACAAATGTGTCAACCAGCAGAAAAAAAGGACATCTAACATACAGAATGCCAATACTGATTTTAATATATGTCTTTTAAATTTTCTCCTGACTGTAGAAATAGGCTATTGAAAAAAAGAGATGGAACTCATTCAGTAGTGATAAACTGAGAATATTTTCAGATTTTTAGACTGTAATGTATACTTCCAAAATATCTGCTATGTTTTCTACAGAACTAAATCTTGCTAATTAAATGCAAATTAAATAAATAAAATATATTTTATTCTGCACCGAACTATTAATGTGTTTTCACTCAACGGTAATATTCTGCACTTGGACTCTACACATCAATTGTAAAAATTTAATATATTTTATTGTTATTATAAATTGAATTCAATAGATCCATGTTGGCAGTTAGTTTTGGTATATTGGTTGTGGCATATTCAGATTTGTGAGATAAGATCATGTGAGATTTTTTCAGAATAAAGTTGTAGTGAAACCATCAACCAAACCTGAGAAAATAGACTGTTTAAAATATATATATATATAAAAATATAAATAATTTATAAGATCAATAAAGTAATTTAAATTCTATGTTTATCTTATTTCTGTCTTTGTGCTAATGTAACACCAGAATTTCCCCTCTGGAGATCAATAAAGGATCATCTTATCTAAAAATCAGTTTAGATTTTCATCAAATGGACAGTCAGTTCTTAGGTCATCATCTTCTGAGGACAGAAGAGATGATGGGAAAGTTGTTGATTTCACTGCTGAATGATGAAAAGAAAACTAAACACTAAAAAAATTAACTAAAACCATGGTCATTTAAAAAGTCTTTATAATTGTGAATTATTTACGATTTAGGCAATACATTAAATACAGTACTGCAATCATCTGTGTTTATATAGTAGTTCAAATTTGATCATGTTGACTGATTGATGAAATCTTGCAAGACAAGTTTATGTAAGAGATGAAGGAGGACAGTAAAATGAAGCACCACATTCAAACAGTGCTTAAATTGTAAGGTGTAAAATTTAATATCTAAAAGCTGTGTCTGCTAATATGCAGGTAATTGTTTGACATGCGGATCAGTAGGTTAGCCAGATGTATCTGACAGGTGGAGGAGTTGTATATGAGGATGATAGTTGACAGGTGCACAGAGCATGGAGATTTGTTGCTGTTACTTCTGTGTGGTTGCCATCACAGACTCAGTCACACAAGAGGAACAAGACGATTGGGTGGCCAATAAAGATCACGACCACACTGGATTACTGGATTGGATTCAAATTAAATGAGCTAATATTTCCTTTGAAACCTATTAACATTCTGTCACATGGACTTTTATCACCCATGGATGCTTGATATGTAACAATAAAATGTAAAATCTTTCTAAATAGCGTGTAATACTCTTTTAAGACTAAACATTTGTACTTTTGTGGGTAGATAATTGAACACTACTATTTTAGATGTTACCTAACCTTTACCCTGGACTTAGTTCAAATAGAGTTACAAAGTTACACTGATTAGCTCTACTTAATTTTAACCTGACTAGAGCTTTAGTCAACCAGCATAATTGAAAACACTTGTGTGCAGAGCCTTAAATGAATCAGTTTTGAAAATAATATAAATACGAACAGATAATTGTAAAATATTTCCGTTGGAAACAGATGATTATTTAAAAACTTTTTTTTAAATAGGAAGTGAAATATTTGAATATGGATTATATTATATTGAATATAACAATACAGTAGCCCACTTCTATCAGCTGAGCTCAGCATTGTGTTACCAAATACTGACCAGCAGGGGCGGTAATTCACTAAAAGACTTGGACAGGAAGCGCAAGGAATTATGGGATTTTTAGTTCTCAATGGAGGACGGTTGGCTTGATAACATCGCGAAGAACAAAACAAGACATTTACCACCGAAAATAAAATATCAGCCTCGAAATCAGCATAAGTACAGGCTCTGTATGCTTTAAGTCCGGATAAATTCGGGTGGATTCAGTCGTCGTACGAAGAAGAGCGGCTCACTTTTGGTGAAAAATAAACAGGAAGTTGGTAGCGTTGTGGGACGTGTAGTTCCGCTTGCAGGCCAGTGAGCTTTTTAACAACGCATAGAAAAAAAGAAACAACAATAAAATAACCTAAACTTAATCCAAAGAGCCTTTTTTAGTTTCGGCGTTGAAGTAAACATGCCCGGGTTCACCTGCTGTGTGCCTGGCTGCTACAACAACTCGCACCGGGACCGGGACCTGCGCTTCTACACATTTCCCAAAGACACCACGCTGAGGGAGCTGTGGCTTAGGAACATCTCCCGGGCCGGGGTCAGCGGCTGCTTCAGCACCTTCCAGCCCACCACAGGACACCGAGTCTGCAGCGTGCATTTCGCCGGCGGGAGGAAGACTTACAGCATCCGAGTACCATCACTCTTCCCTCTACGGGGGGTGAATGAGCGCAGGAGTCGGCGGGGCAGAGGCAGGAAAGTGTCCGCGGCGGTTCCTGCCCCCGCCGCTGCAGCGACCTCCGGAGTTGTCATAAACAGTGTACTGTGCAGCACGGCAGAAGGAGCCGAGGGCAATGCTGGAGGTGAGGCCAGCGACGACAGCATCACCGTGGTTCAGATAGGCCAAAACGGAGAGTACCTGGGCACGGCGAGGCTGCCCGCCCAGTCAGAGGGGACTTGTTACACCGCGCCGGTCGGCGACGTCGACGAACTGATCGCCGACGACTCATCGGTCGAAACCGCGTCCACCGCGCTCCAGCCGCCGGTGCAGTACGTCAGTGTGACCAGCAGCCCGCTAGACCACTCGTACTCGCTGACCACCGGCACCACGTCCGCCGAGCTGCTGCGGAAACTGAACGAGCAGCGGGACATCATCGCACTGATGGAGGTGAAGATGAAGGAGATGAAGGCGACCATCCGTCAGCTCCGGGTGGCCGAAGCCAAGCTGCAGGAGGAGGTGCGGGAGCGGGACCGACTGCTCTACGGAAACTCTGTGGCTTTCAGCGTCCGGAAGAAAATCTGATGGGTTATCACCGGAGACGACCCGTTACCGAGACTCAGACTAAACACCGAGGTGTTTGAAGACAGCAGATCCAGCCCTATTTTGTATGAAACTACGAGCAGTGACAATTTATTTTCAAACAGACCTGATTTTTCGTAGATCGGATTTAAAACTGTGTGCTGGCTAGTTCATGTAGCTTATATTAATAACCTAATTGTAAATTACGTAGAAACAGTTCATTATTGGCTTTCAGTTCAACCAAGGTCAATAATACACATTTTATTCATTCAACCGAGACTCATTGTTGCACTGATGGGAAGACAGATGAGGAAGATGCTCAAAATTGCCTAGTTGCATAAAAAAAATTTCTCTTTATGATTTCTGATGTTTTATTTCCTTGCCTATGAATTTAAATCAAGATCAGTAGATTTGCTGAGGTAATGTAAAGTGTGCCAAGAAGAAATATTCAGAGGATTTGTTGTGTGTGAACAAAACACTATTCTTGGCACACTTATGGTGTTGGTCAATGAAATAAAACTCTACTAAGATTATCTGTGTTGCCTTTAAAGGTACCTTCAGTTGTTTCCTTTATTTTTTGTTGCTGAAGATATTTGTACAACAGAAAACAGACTTCAAGGAATTCATTAAAACTTGAAGGGACACTTAATGACACCCTTGAAGACATGAATTAAGTTACATTTTTCAAGATTTTAGTAGATCATCTCGAGAGAAGTACAAAGAAAAATGCAACCTGAACATGTCTGTCTGCCCACAAAGTTGTTCTGTGAAACAGCGCCTGCCTGTTTCAGTGTCGTGAATTAATTTTATGCGCCTGTTTCACTCAGGCATTTAGTGGCTCAGTCCTGTTCATCAGTGTTTTATGCTACAGGATGTTACATTTCAGATTTTTTGAACTTGAGTTTGACGGTTATGCTCTGCTGTGCTCTCCTTTTGAAGTAAATTTCATTTTGACCTAGTTCTGATTCACACTGAATGATTTTTCAGCTCAGGACACATTTCATATGTGCCCTGAGTGTTTTTAATTGTTTTTACCCTCGAGTAGCTTGACCCATCTGAATCGCAGTTATCTGTCAGCAGAAGAGATAAAAACCTCCAGTAATTTCAGTTGTCGAGTTCTTTTTTTTTTTTTAGCTGTGTTTAAATGGTAGAAAAAGAAATAAAAATTTGCATCATATTAAATCTTCAATCATAAAGATTTGTGTTGGGAATGAAACTCAAACGTCAAATCTCAACATTGCTACCCTGTTTTGGGTGACCTGGTGCCTAAAGGCTCACTTAATATGAATGTCTCTGTTAGGAAAGCATCTTGAACAAGTTGCCCTGTTAGGATGAATATGATTGATGAAATGTGTAACCCCTCGTTTTTAGCTGCTTCTTATAAATCATTCTTTTAAATATTACTTGGAGTTTGACCTTCAGTGAGGATTTAAATTTAGGGTTATTTTTTATTTTTGTTATTACAATGTCAGGTTAATGAATGAATCATTTAGGCCATATGTAGAAAACAAATGCAAAGTGGCAATTACAAGATGAAATGGTGTCTTCAGATTTCTTTCTTAACACTTGAAGAACACAATGATAGTTTTTAAAGTTTTTAAATTGTCACATATCCAGCACTTGCTTTTATACTTAATAAGTCACGTAAGACAGTCAATTGAAATGAATGAATTCATTCTTTGCATCTTGATTGGTCATTTCAGCACTATAGTTTCGTTGAGTAAACCTGTAGGCTACAGGTAGAGTACAGTGTATGGTATAAATCAGGGGTTCTCATCATTTTGTACCTTAAGGCCCATTTGTGATTGACCTTCCCAAATAAATGACAAAAAAATGATGTAATGATTTCACCATGTTCAACACGTGTGCTTTTGGCTGAGCATCACTGCCTGCCATTATGAATCCACATTTATTGTAGTCATGTTAGCTTTTACTGGTGCAGGGTTGTCTTCCATATCACTTTTGTCAGTTCAAAGCCATTTGGTGCTCCTGCATCAGGGGAGACGTCGGCTAGCTGTGTCAGACGTTAGCTACTATAGTGGCAAAACATGTCCAGTGATTTTCAAATGTAACTAATCATTGAAATTATGCATTTTAACTTGACATTTTAAAAAAATATTTATGTGAATTATTTAGCACTATATATATATATATATATATATAAAATAACAATTATTTAACCATTTGGTAGTACCTCTGCCTGCGTCTGCCTACTAGATGATGCTGGTATAAATGATTGTTTTTTGGTTGTTTACTTGACTTTATCACAGGTTTATTGCAGACTTAACTTACAGTAGACACAACAAGTGGTAAAATGTGTTTTTTGGCAGATCAGATGTTGCAACATGATTCTCACCCTCTAGATGGCAGTGGGATAAAAGCTTGAGAGGAGGTTTGCCTGCCTATATGGCCTAATTTGCTTTATCTTTCTGTCTGTCTGTGGACAGTTTGTTATTTAACTGTTCTATTAAAGCACTGAAATGACAAATGAATGAATGTAAAGCTGCAAGGCAGTTACTCAAACCATCAATTTAAAATGTGTAATTTTGAACACCTACGGTGATAATTTTACATAAAACAGAGAGAGAGAGAGAGAGAGAGAGGCACATGAATGGAGAGACAGAGAGCATTGGAGAGAACGAGGATCCAGATCCTAATCTCATCTGGATTTTTTTTTTTTTTTTACTCCCAACAGTGTTGCATAATGCGTTAATCCAGAGCTGTCGATCAAACTCACTCAACTCTGTCTTCCTTTTATATGGCTACTGCAATTTACCACAATCGTCTTTACACTGAGGCAAAACAATAGCTCCTCCTGTCACATTGTCTCATTCTTTCACAGTAATTATGTAATGTGAATGAAGTGAAAACAATGTAAGCAAGACGTGATCCTGAAAACAAGTGTTTGACGCCAGAGTAGGTAGAATAAAGACAGCAAAAACTCAATATCTGCAGCTGGTAAAAAGGTTGCCATTATATAAAATCTCATTAGGGCTTTTTACTCATAGAATTTGCGCAGAATAGGCTTTTCAAAATGAAACTTTAGGTTTTATTTTGTTAGTTATATATAAGAAACTTTTTTTCTCTAAATAGAATATGACACGCTTCTCGTGCCTTTTGCAACTGTCCACCTAAAGCTTTTAGTGGGTGTTTTCATGATCTTTTTGAGCACAATGTGCA
The DNA here is from genome assembly GCA_037974645.1 of Hollardia meadi. Taxonomy (NCBI): domain Eukaryota; kingdom Metazoa; phylum Chordata; class Actinopteri; order Tetraodontiformes; family Triacanthodidae; genus Hollardia; species Hollardia meadi. Next base: position 18,815,750 of record JBBPCS010000130.1, read on the forward strand.
TAATGGTAATGGGCATCTACTGTATGTGTCTCGGACATCAGAGAGTCTGCAGAAAACTCCACCAGGTTTTGCTTCTGATTATATTGCTGCTTTGTTGTTTGTCTGCTGCTTCAGGTACTTTTGTTCTTGTGTCCTTGAGGGTTTTTACAAGGATGCAAGGATCATAATAGTTTTGCAAATGTTATCTTCTTGGTTATAACAAAATTCACAGCTTCTGAATGGGAGTAAAATAATTTTTGATCCATGTTGAACTCCATGAACTGAAGTGTTTAATGAGTTGTTCTGATTTATATGTTATCCACCAAAATGATTGAAACTCTCAGATCACTTTAGGGCCGGGTCTTCTTAGATATTTACTGATTTAAATATAAAATATGCACATAGTTTTCCGGTCTTTTGTCTTGCCTAAAGTGCATTTAAACCAATGGAGTGCTGATTATTTAAATCTAATTTCATATAGAGCAGTGTAATGTATTCGCTTACAGCTTTTTTTTGGCCTTTTAAATAGGTTACTTTTGAAATGCATTGTAACCACTAACTAAGCTAAACACCTCTGTTTTCCATGGCAGCATTTGCAGCCACCTCTCAAACTCACAGGGGCTGCATATTTTTTTAATGCCACAAATGGCTACATTATACAGATACATTCAAGTAAACTTGATATATACAGTATGTCCCTACAACTTGATTCAGAATAATACGTCTAGGGTAAACTGTTTATGTAACAACATAGAGATGACATCACTCTTTTGAGCAGAAAAACTACACTGTGGTCCAAGTGAGTGGCATTATCGGACAACGGTGGGAATGTCATTTATGTGGGCTACGGAATTTGGGATTTACAGGAACACACTTAACTAGAAACCTCAGGGGTCAGAACAGGTCCTACTTTAAACTAGACGTGCATTGAAAACACCAGATAAGACAACATTTGTTTGGTGATTTGATGACAATAGATCACGTGCTTCAGAAGAACAAAGACATTACATTTGCATGGACTACATCTCCAAAAGCATTTAGACACTTTAACATGACACCCATATGTGATTGATGAACATCTCATTCAATCACGTGTGATCATTTGTTATATTAACACTCTCCAGTCTTCTGTGAATCGGAATTCTGTGAATCTTCCTCAAGATTTTGGCACCTGCAGGCTGCAGAGGTCTGTTCCCATTCAGCCACAAGAGCATCTGGTCGGCCGCTGATGTTGGATGATAAGAGCTGGCTCTCAGTGTTCCAGTTAATCTGGTAGGTGTTGGAGGGGGTTCAGATCAGGGCTCTGTGCAAATCAGTCGGGCCTTCCTCAAATAATTGAAGTTGGAAGCACAAACAAAGGGCTGACTTTTAACAACAATAAAAGGCCTGAAAGCTTAAATATCTCTGAAGGTTTGTGGCATTCTTAAACATACAGGTTTTTCTCAGATGCCCCGCATGCATTTTGATTGATCCTAAGCACATCTGTAAGGTGAGAATGCAAAAACATCCCATATTTGCTGAGGTCATACAGATGTTTCCAGGAAGAGTCACAGTTCCTGCCAAAGTAGCTCCCATGATGTATTGATTTGTGGCAGCGGCTTCAGACACAGACAGATTATTCTGGAGTTAATGGTTGTTTTAAGCTGCAGATTGACAATGGGTTACCATTTCTCCTATGTCAGTATGCAGATGTGAAGCAGGATTTATACTAATGCACAGCGTGTGAGCCATCTGGGGGGGGGGGGAGGGGGGGATTTGGAGGCTGAGAGGAAGAGGAAGGGGGATTTAAGGTGGATTCAAGTAAGGAACATTTACAATCAGCCATTTTAAAACAGGCTCTGCATGTGTTATTTGTCCAATCTTTAGTTAAGACAGTTAACACACATCACAGCGCTCTTCAGTAACCATCGTGACCCACACAGCTGGAGATGATTCTCACAGGGGTGGCTGCTATTCCCTGAGGGCGCCCTGCATCAATGCTGGACTCCCAGGTGAGCTGGATTCTCTTATCCTCTCTGGGACGTCACCCATCTGTCCAAAAACTGTGTCACGTCTGATCATGTTGTCTATTATTTGTCACAAACTCCTTGTTTAATAGTAAAACCAGGTTTTTTTGCAGCAGGTAAATGTGTATTAACAAGTCAGAGATGCTGCCTGCCTGTGCTGATCACTGTTACACTATACATAAATTATTTCCTATTTCAAATGTTCTAAATACTAAAGACCGGAAATGAGAACGCTCTAATCCAGTGTGCTGTGTTGTGATGTTGTCATTGGTATGCTGCTTCCAAGCCCTCTGTGGCTTTCGCCTTGCGTCCCTCCCTGGTGCGCACACACACACACACACACACACACACACACACACACACACACACACACACACACACACACACACACAC
>JBBPCS010000130.1:18857130-18882661 GCA_037974645.1 Hollardia meadi
CTGGCACCATCACTCACCCCCATCGCCCACCCACCCCCAGCCGAAGAGGAGCCTGGCCTACACAGCCCGAGGGTCCCGCCTATATGTCATTATTTTTAACATATTGTAAATTGCAACATAGTCATATCAGTTTGGGGCCCATGTCAATAGATTTGTTTGAAATGCATTGCTTTACTCAAACTTTACACACCATTCATTGCTTCCTACACACATACTAAAGTGTATTAGAAAGATGAATCCTAGGATTAACCATACTTACTTTGGTGATCTTTTGGCTTTTCATCTAGTGTCATCATCAGGTTGAAATTTCAGTTTGTCCAATTCCTTGGTTTTTGACGAAATATTTGCAAAACTGATGACATACCATTAGCCACATCCATAACACTCTGTGCTTATTGCTAATTAGCGACGACTTCTGGTTACCCGACGTGATTGAATCAAATACATGCAAGTGCACATTCCTGGTGAATTCCTTTGTAACTTGAATGTTGCATTTCTACTGTTAACAATCACAATCATCACAATGAAAGATTGATTGCTGCTGGTAGGGTTGGGCAGGTATCTGTTTTAACTGATCTGTGCCGATGTACAAGCTTAAACTGGTTTAATTTTCTACGACCCGACTTAACCGGCAATTATTTGTAGGTGGAGAGAGTTAGCAGCATGTGCCTAGTTAGAAGGAGCCCTGGGATTACTGATTAGCTCAGCACTACAGGGTTCTGTTTCCCTGTTGTGTTGTAGTGTTACTAGAGTTGAGAGTTGTGTACACATGCAGCTAATTTCTCAATCATGGGTTTCCATTGTCTTCCACTCTGGAGTGGCTGAGTCACTAGCGACACAAGTGGTAAAATACAGTATACTGGTCTGGGGAGAATCTATCAATAGCGCACTTCTATACAGTACTAATGCAATCAATCAGTAAAATCAGTCCCACCACAAAAAGCTACCAAATAAACCACAATTCATTCATAATACTGTGAATGCAGGCCTGTAGTTTCACAGACATGTCATTTTTCTGTTTTAATTGTTAAGAATAATACAAAACTAGTATGCACACCCCTAAGGTGAATTGGTTTAGTCTTAACTCTTGGTTGACAGTGTTGAGGGGTGGGTGAGGTGTTGATTTAGATGGGAATTGTGCATTTAAGTTTGCAATAGTGCAAGTGTCTTGTTTTAAGTGTGCAGTATTAAAGTGTGTTTATCTATTTGTGGTATTTAGTATTCTTTATTTTATTTTATTTCTCTATTTTATTTTATTTCTTTACTTTCTATTTATGTTGTTATTATGTACAATATTTCCTTTCTATTCTTGTTAGTTTATTTTGGTATTTATGATATATATATTAAAGTTATGTTTCTAATAAAAAAGTGTGTGCACAGTAGAGTCATTAGTTGTTGCTGTGTTTGTGGCCTCCAAAGAGAACTGGAGATGGTGGACAGACACAGTCAGACTCAGAGCAACAACCTTCAGGTACAAGACCACAAACATAGGGTATGCTTTTAATAATATATACTATAATATAATATAATAAAATACAATATAATATTGTATCATATTATATTATAATTATATTAGTATATATATATAACAAAATAAGTGGTTGGCGCATTGACTGGGTGGCCTGGGATGGAGTCAAATTCCGGGCGTGAACTATTGTCTCAGTCTGCCACTGGGAGGGGGCGCCGAAAGGGGTGTTCGCCCAGGGCGCCATACAAGCTAGAACCGCCCCTGGGAGGTATGTGGATATGTGTGTGTGTGTCTGTGTGTGTGTGTGTGTGTGTGGCTTTCCCCGCCACACCACACCTGTCTAACGGATTAACAGTCAGATTATGATCTCAAATCTGCTTCACTGACGTGACCAAAGATAACAGAACATCTATATCTATATCTATATCTATATCTATGGACGGGACTCTGTACTGTGTCGAGCGTTTGCTGCTCTGACGTCAGCACGTACTCGGAGCGTAGCATCGTGGTCGTCGTGCCTGCCCTTCACATCCGTCCACATCCTACTAGGCTCTACTCCCAAGCACTGCGCTACGATGGCCCTGCTCAAGTCAAACAAGTTGATCTACTGTCTGGGGAATATTTCCCCATCCTTGGGGGTTCTGTCCAGCCGTAACAGGTAAACAGTTATAATACGCTCAAAACTAACAAAGACGCCTTTAGACAATAGTTACAGTTGCATTGGTAATATAGCGGCGAGCCTCGCTTTAACGCTAGTTTTCAGACGCCGTTATTTTAATGCTAACGTTGTTATTGTCAACCATCAAATGTATGCTAAAACTTATTTGCTCTGCGTTTACTTCAGCCATATTAGTTGGCTAGCTAAACATAGACCGGGGTCAAATGGTTTCAACAGGCCAGATTAGCTTGTGTGAAGTTAGCTCCTGTGGCGAGAGCACAGCTAATGTTCATATGTAACGTTACAGACTCCAGGTTTATTACTCGATAGCCACGTAACACCTGTTGTGTTAGATATCCTCTCCGATTTGCATTATATTGACCTCAGGAGGTATCTTGGTGCTATCAATGAAGACCGCTACGAATGAAAGTCACGTTGGTGTGTCAGCAGCACAAGTTCCGATGGAGCGGTCGCTAGTTTGTGAATGAAAATGACAGCTCACCTACTTTTGGTTCGTTGTAACTGACTTGTTTTTTATAATGTGTTGTATATGGTGGCTTCGAGTTATTTTTATTTCGTTTAAAAGGTAACTTCCTGAAGGATTTTCACAATCGCGGTGGCCTCAGCTGTCAAATCCCATGCACAGTTTGAGCTAAGCGACTTGTCGTAGTTGGTGAAGTCGTGCGAGCTGATTGGCTATCGCGTTCCGCCTTTGAACGCTGATTGGCTAATTTCTAGTGGTGAAGCTGATACTGGCACCGATGTCCTTTCAGGGGCTGCTTGGAGGGCAAATTAATTTTGATATTCTGCTGCGCTTTAATTGGATTAAATAGTCCATATGTATTTTTGTAAATGTACACAATTTTACTGGGCGTTTTGTACGTGTATCTGTATCTTTGATCAGCCTCTGGTTCTTTCTCCGCAGGTGTAACTGGGTTTCGTTTTGCTAGCCGGTGCTCTCATTTCTGCCTGTGTGGGTGTGCTGCGTTGTTTCTGCTTGTTGACTAATTTTGTCGTCTCATGTTCAAGCACATTGGTCTGGTTTCAAAGAATAAATAAATCACAATAGGGTTTTCCACCACCTGCGTATTTATTCAGTGATAGACGCTAGTATCAAGATTGGGGGTAATGAACACGCCTTTAAGCCCTGCTGTCCTGCCTTGTAGTTTGCCAAAAAAAGGCCTTTGGTCTATTGATCACTAACAACTTGTCTGTGGTGTTTATATAAATGCTGAAGTTCAGCTGTTCAAAGGTTCTATGTAGATGCAAACTGTAGGCATGATTTGACCACTTGAACTTAAATGCACCTTATTGTATGTAGCATTTTTGCTGCTGTGATCCACAGATGTACAAAATTAAATGGTAAAATAATTGCAACCTCTTCTGTTTTCCCTCTGCACAAACATGTCTATTATTTTGCTACCTTATTTATGTTCTCACTTGTAAATATATACAGTCTTTGTTAAATCTACTGTTTGCTGCTTATTGTATTTCACTGCACTTGTGTAATGAAAATAAGGGAATCGTATCTAATCTTAAACTTTAGAAGTATAGTATAGTTACAATAACAGCTTTTACCATACACAGGAAGCAATATATTTCTGACACCGTCTGAACATTATAAGTCTCACAAAAATGGTTTTATTCTATGTAGTTGTATTTTATTGTTTTGCCTGCTAAAGTGATGCTTTGAATGTGTTCTCTACTGCCTATAGTATCAGAGCCTTAGGATCACACAATCCATTAACCAGTTCACACTTTTCATGCAATAAAACATGTTTGTCAGTGGACTTTTTTTCCCTACTTAATAAGTCGGTGTGATCTTGTTTTTAAATTATTGGTAGGGGATTGGAGACTCTTGTTGCCCTTTGCTAAATGTTAAGTCCTAAATTTAGCTGCAAAGTTTAGAGGGCTTACAAAGTAGAAGAAACCTGAGACAATATGCCAAGCATTACAGTGAAGGTCGCAATCCACAACAACCTTCACTGTATCAAGTAGATGTGTAACAATGTATTTATTTATTCATCAAATGGTTACAGTGAAAAGACATATATTATTATTACATATTATTGTTATTATTTAAAGACTGTTCAAAGAAAAGCAGGTGTATTTTTTAATTCTACACAAATATGAGTCAAACTTGTAGCTTGAAATTAAGCAAGCCATAGGCCAGGTGAAAGAAAGATTTTAAAAGCACCAGTAATGGTTGCAGAAATGGTAAATAAAATTAGCACGTTCATAATGCATGTTTGTTGAATGATATATTCATATTTTTCTCACTATAAACTACTGTATTATGTGAAAATTAGATTTTGGAAACTGTTTGACTCAGATTAACTAATTAAGCTGGACTCTGGACCTTCTCAATGGATTATAATGTTTGTTTCTTGAAACTTGTGCCCACTGAGCATGTGTTGTTCATGTGTTTCTTCATTAGTGCGGTATCCTCAGGTCACATGAGGAGTTAATCTTGTTGAGCTTTAGGTCCACAGCGTGTTACAGGAGCATGGCTAATATGACCACATTAGTGTGACCAGTGTCACACAAGGCCATGAAAACTTCAGAAACTGTACATTTCATCACGTTGTAAGGAGGATGCATATGTGCTCCCGTTTATGAGGGTTTTTAAGTTCAACGCACACACACACACACACACATACATGAACTCTTCTCATTGATCTATTGACACATCACTATTCAACTGATATGGTGTCTTTGCAGCTCATGGTGGGGTGGAGTGCAGATGGGCCCTCCTGATCCCATCCTGGGGGTGAGCGAGGCCTTCAAGAGGGACTCCAACTCCAAGAAGATGAACCTGGGAGTGGGAGCCTACAGGGATGACCAGGGCAAGCCCTTTGTGCTCAGCTGTGTCCGCAAGGTATAACTGTCATCAGTTCAGAGGTTTCCAGCTCACATTAGGGAAGAAATCAGTCGTATCACTGAGTCGTAACTTCTCATGACAATGAACTCAAAGAGAACCACAGTACTCCACGATTAGACTGTGTGACCTTTTTAAGCAAGTTATTTGAACACAGATCACTCAGGAAGTTGGATAGTTTACATTTTCACTAGGTGTTTGAAAGGTTAAAAGGTTGTTGCTGGTCACGCTCTCTCATTGGTTCATTCTTGCTTTGTCATCCTGAGCTCAGCTTCTGTAGCCCCGAACATCAGCATTTTGGGGTGTGTCTGTGTCGAACAAAATGTTAACTAAATAATAGATGTTTTATGTATAAAATAAGGAATGCCAGTCAAGGAAATTACCATGGTTGTGTTTTACACCTTTTGATTTTCACACTTTCCTTCCTAGGCAGAGGCTATCATTGCAGCCAAACAGCTGGATAAGGAGTACCTTGCCATTGGTGGTTTGGGGGAGTTTACCAAGGCCTGCGCCCAGCTGGCTCTTGGTGCTGATAATGAGGTCTTGAAGAGTGGCAGGGTAAGTTGAGTGGTGTTAACTACGCCGAATTGATTTAAATTAAAATCTGTTCTAACAGTTTAAATCCAAATTGTCCTTTCCCAACAGAGCATCACTGTCCAGACCATCTCAGGAACTGGATCTCTGCGTATTGGAGCCAACTTTCTGGTGAGGTCCTCTCATATTGGTAACTTTGGGCAAACAAACATTTAGGCCAGGCTGGTTATCTTACTAGGTCTTTCCTTTGTCACAGTCTCGTTTCCACGGAGGTTCCCGTGACGTGTACCTGCCCAAACCGTCCTGGGGAAATCACACACCCATCTTCAGAGACGCTGGCATGCAGCTCAATGCATACAGATACTACGACCCCTCCACCTGTGGCTTTGACTTCAGCGGAGCTCTCGACGACATCTCTGTAAGACATTAATGATGGTGTGAAGGAAATAAGAAACATTTTCAAATGTTAGTCTCTACTAATCAGTCCCTTACGATTGTCTCGCAGGGAAAATATTTTGATTAATCAGTCCAATTTGACAGCTTTTCAATTGTTCTGATTCAAAACACAGTCCCATTATTTTATTTATAAATTTTTTTGTAGATTGTGGTTTGCTTGCTTGAGTCAGTAATATAATCTGTGATGCCAACACTGTCAACCTGTCCTTACTTTACATGGTATTGTAGGTTGACTAACCTAAACCTTCTTTTTATGTCACAGAAAATCCCAGAGCAGAGTGTGATCATGTTGCATGCTTGTGCCCACAACCCCACTGGTGTGGACCCCAGGCCTGAGCAGTGGAAGGAGATTTCTGACATTGTGAAGGTGAGTATGTGCCGTCTCTTAAAGGTCTATGAAAGTTTTGCAGTTACATTATGACAGAACATCAGTGCACATTTTCTTTTAATTCACAATTAGAAGGTCCTTGCCAGTTCAAAAGACACAAGTACTGTACTGTTGATAAGCACTGTAGTTAATCTAGCCGTTATCACATTATTAACTGGTTTTCTCTGTCTTTGTCTCTCTCTCCCGTGTCCTCTCTCTTTCTTGTGCACCTTATAGAAAAGAAACCTTCTTGTGTTCTTCGATATGGCCTATCAGGGCTTTGCGAGTGGAGACATTGACCGTGATGCCTGGGCTGTGCGCTACTTCATTGAGCAGGGCCATAACATCCTGCTGTCCCAGTCCTTCGCTAAGAACATGGGTCTCTATGGTCAGTCAAATTCCATGCAAGCTCTTCTTAAATACATATTAGTAAAAATGAGAAATGAGACAAAAATTTGCTAAAAATGAGAAATGGTACTGCTAGATTTAACTAGTGCTGGACAGGCTCTGCTCATTTGAGTATCTGTTTATTTATAAGATAATAATAACTTAATTTATATAGCACCTTTAAAAACAAAGTATCAATACAAAGCAATATTTGTGATGATACAATTTTGGCCAAACCTGCAGAATCTATTGAAATGAGAGTTGATTAAAAAATGAATAGAAATAATTTATGTGCTGTGCTGCACATATGTTTAATTTAATTTGATTAATTTATGGACGACGAGTGCACGTCTGAATGAAAAGTCTATATAGTGACTGAGAAGGTGAACTGTAGCTTGTGTTGTACCACCACCCAGTGGTAAAAACTAGTTGGTGAAACACGATACATTCAAATAAGCGTCCAGACTTTCAAATCACTGAAAATAATTGTACTATAATGTGAGCCAAATTAGTTAATTTTGATCTTTGATGTTAACTCAGACTATTCCCAAAGCTAATGCATAGTGTGGCTTGTATTGCTGTTAGGGATTTATGTCTTTTCTCAAATATAATGAAACTAGATTGCACTTGTCTTGTGGTGTTCTTTCCATAAATCTTGACCCGGTCACTCAAGATAATCCACAGACCTTGTTGTGAGCAGTTTCATATAGGAACTATTTTCTTTCTGTATCACTGTGCAGAAGGAAGCATGCACCTACTCGTGGATGAGCTTATCTAGCTAACTAAGCTAGATAACTTTACAGCTCAGCCGAGGAAAATGCCATTAATGTTTACATCCCGCTGTGTCACAAGCACGAGCCTCTCGTCTTGAGCAGAAGTGTGTTTCCTTCTGTGCGGCGTTCCTACATGAAACGGCTCACAACAAGGTCTGTGGATTATTTGAGTAACTGGGTTATGATTTCTGGAAAGAGACGTTGCTGTTGAGTGTTTTGGTGCTTTGATCACCACAAGACAAGTGCCTTTTAGTTCCATTATATTTGAGAAAAGGCAGAAATCTCTATAGCCGATAACTCACCAAAACAGTCTAGATGGATAAATAGCACTATAGGTAAGAGGAAAAATATGTATTTTGGATTTTGGGGTGAACTGTCCCTTTTAAATAAATGTAGTGAATTCTTCATCAATATTCAGTCAACATTTTCTTTTATATAAGTTTGAGTTTTAAGCCCCAACTCAACTGATACAGCCTTTTACATTATAACTTGTACTTGCTATAAGGGGCTAAACACTCAATTTTAGCATATTAATCTGGTTTTCCTGTTTCACAGACATGAGTTGGTTTGACTCTCTGTAAATCACAGTGTTTAACACTCGATGTGCACGCTGATATTTACAGGTGAGCGTGTGGGAGGCTTCACTGTGGTGTGTAACGACACAGATGAGGCAAAGAGGGTTGAGTCTCAACTTAAGATCCTCATCAGGCCCATTTACTCCAACCCACCAATGAATGGTGCCAGAATTGCAGCGACCATTCTCAACACACCAGATCTGCGCTCACTGTGGTATGTTTACAGATACACACACACATATTACCTGAACCAAATGTGTAGTTTGAATTTAGGTTTGAGTCTCCATCTTTCATATGCACCAAACTGTTCAAGTTCTATTTCTTGATCTGTTCGACCCTGTTGTCATTCATCCCAGGCTGGAGGAGGTCCATACTATGGCTAACCGCATCATTAAGATGAGAGAGCAGCTGGTGGCTGGTCTGAAAAAGGAGGGCTCCACCCACAACTGGCAGCACGTCATCGACCAGATCGGGATGTTCTGCTTCACAGGCCTCAAACCCGAACAGGTACACACATACACATTTTTGCCTTTGATAGTTAACAGTAGAGAAGGACAGAAAAATATGTTGTGTAAATATGTATTAGTCCTCTCATCTAATTCTCCGCTAAAAAGCAATGATTCATATTTCCTGAAATCCCAAACTATTTTTTAACATTATACAGATAGAACAAAGAAAGAAAATCAGCAGCTTACAAAGAATTAAAAAAGCAGCATCATGTTGTGAGGCTGCTTTGTAGCAGGAGGGACTGTTGCAGTTCACATAACAGATGGCACATTGAGGAAAGAAAATTATGTTGATATATATTGAAGCAGTATCTCAAGACATCAGCCAGGATGTTAAAAGCTTGGTCACAAATGGGTTTTCCAAGTGGACAATGACCCCAAGCATACTTCCAAAATTGTGGAAAAATGGCCTCAATCCAATAGAAAATTTGTGGGAAGAACTGAAAAAGCGTGTGAGAGCAAGAAGGCCAATTAATGTTTTTTGAAAAATTGTTTGAATGTATACATAAACTTCTGACTTCAACCGTTTTCTATTCTCAGGGATCTTCTGTTCAGCCTCTACGTGTCCCCACTAGCTCATATTATAGAACACAACAAAGTGTCTTACCATAATTATGCCGAAGGATTTATATCTTGGCAGGATTTAGATACCATGAGAAAACAAAGCTCTGTGGGATTGTCGTTAATGTCCTGACATATGTAGATTTTGAGTTGTGTGTGTCCATTTATGTTTCCTGCAGGTTGAGCGCCTGACAAAGGAGTTTTCAGTGTACATGACCAAGGATGGTAGAATTTCCATGGCAGGTGTGTCCTCTGGGAATGTGGGCTACCTGGCACATGCGATCCACGCGGTCACCAAGTAGAGTGGATACTGCTGGGAGAGCTACAACATCAGAGCAGCAGCGTTAAAGAGGAGCTTCATATGTCACAAATTCTCTTGTCTCCTCCATTCCACCTTTTAGGAAAGAGCTCAATATTTAGTTAGACATGGATTTCATTCAGTTTAACATGGAACGGCTGCTGCTGTTACACAGTTTCTAATTACCCTTTTTTCACTGAATTGGCTCCCCTGCCATATTGTTAAAGACATGTTTGCTCACACTATTGACAGATCATTGCTTATTTATTATGTGGAATCAACTGTTGGCTGTGCATTAGTGCCCTCCTAAATGTGTGCTGTTTATCTGCTGTGGACTCAACTCACTATACAACATCAAGGAGCATTGGGGTAATATTAGACTGCGCATTAGTTTTATGCTCAAATTGAGGTCTCTCATGTTAAAGTCTGTAGAAAATGTCTCTTATTTTTGTTTCTTAATTTTAATGCTGGAGTTGTAGCACTTTATAAGCTGTAAGGCACTGTTTGAGTTTCAAGATTAGGATGACACTCTTTTTATTTCTGAATTGGGTAATCAATCTGCTATCAGCCCAAATCTGTAGTTGTTAATCTGAATTAATCAGCCATCCAGTAATCTCCTTATGTCTGTTTAGAAATCGCCTATCTCTCCCTTGTATTCAGTACTTTTTCAGTAGGTTATGTGAATCATTTTAAAGGGTTTCATCTAGTTCTGTGGCAGGGCAGCATTCAGTCAGTCAGTCACTTTTACCCCCAGATACAAACAAGCACACAAGCCAGTACAGGAAGCAATCAATACTTTGAATGAATTCCACAGTGGAGAAATTTATTTGTCATATTGCACCATGGCACCAAATTGAACGTCCTATTTCATACCGTCTTTTTATATGGAGTCCCTGTATGTCATGCAAGTGTCTAAAGATGAACACTGATTATGGTGAACATGCTACAGTTCATGAATAAATATGCTTCTGCTCCCCTTTACTCAGACATCATGGTTAAGTGTATGACTTTGTCATTGAGACTGAGACACACATGGCATTTAGAAAGGTGGGGTTTGACCCCAGTCTGCTCGTACTTCTTAAGCCTCTGGCACGTTGCCTCCATGTTTTGCATTCTGTCAGAAAATAATGGTTCGGTGGTAATGTACCTTATTGAACAAACAATAAATGATTATAGAGGAATAATTTGTTCTATTGTGTGTTTGTTTTTTCCCCTCCTAATATGATCAGTTAACTTGACCACTTTCCTTTCAATTTACCCAGCTTTCCATGTTTATATGCCCACATCTTGCTTACTTAATTAGTGTTTTACATTACAATAGGTCCACAAGGACATGTTGCAATGGTCATCTTAAAAATGTAATAATATATATTGTATATTCCCCTTGTTAATCACTGACTAGAGGTGTTTCTGAGAAAATATACTATTCACGGTCCCCATTCAAATTCACATAAGTGAGTCTGGACCTGTATGAGTGGATTCCCCTGAGCTGTGGGCCCTTAGAGTTTCACACAGACAGGAATGGAAGATAAGGTAATGATGTATTACTGATTTCAAGGCCATAATCAGTTAGTTAGTCTTTTGCTTTAGTAGTGTACATTTCCAAATGTAGTTGTAATCAATTAAATTACCACAATGGCACATAATGAATCTGGGAACCTTGCACAGTTGGCCACTTTTCCCTGGGAGAAATCTTTAGCTTTGACTCGCAATACATTGATAAAAAAAGTAGTGTTTTCAGCGTAAGTTGTTTATTAGACACTGAAATAACTGTATTGAACGCTAAAACCGCATATGAGACTTCATATCTCATTTAAAAACTTACATTTACCTGATAACTAAGGGGTTCGCCCCTACTAAAAACAGAAGCCGTTTAGTTACGGATAAATACAATACCCACAATTCCAAACGAGTAGACGTATTCCAGTCACGTCACGTGACAAAGTGTCACGTGCACCTCTGCTTTGTACAGGCTTCCAAAACACAATCAGCTCAGTCATTAGCTGCGGTGGGCGCTGTGCGACATACAAGGTACTGTCCTTAATTGTCATTTTATCTTCTACACATCACTAAACATCGACGACACCACAGTGGATGTAACGTTAAAGGATACAGAGCTATTTAAATGTGTGGTCTGTTTGGTCAGAAATTAGCCTAGTTGTCTTTTGTGTTTAGCAAGGTGTAACGTTTGCTGGCTAGCTATTGTAGGATACAGACCGACAAAGAGATTGACAACGTTGGCACATGTTATTGTTATGTTAATTAAAAGAAAAGCATTAATCTAATCACATTAAAAGGTGGGCTGTTTGACCTGTATTTCGTGTTGGCAGCTGATGGTGTGTATGTGTGGAAAAAACACTAGCAGTATCGTAGGTAAATTAAATTGAGGTCAGATGGATATCATCTGGACCGTCACTTGTTTCCTGTAAGGTCCGCTTTACTCCTACAGCTTCTGTAGGATCGTCAGTGATTTAGTGAGGGATCCACCCAGCATACTTTCCGTATCAGCCAAATGGCTTACATGGGTGGTATTACATGATCTTTTTTAACTACATGACACGAATACAGTGGCATAAGATAAGTGTCAGGATGTTTTAACTTGTATGAAAGGCTTCCCCTTTTGTTTTATGTCTAAGACTCTTAACATGATGCACATCTGTATTGATGGCAGCCTGTATTGGTGGGGAAATGTTTCACTGCTTGACTTGAGGGTCTTTTACAAGTCGCCAGTGTGCAGTGGTCACACTGTATAGACGAAGTGTCAGCCCCATGCTCCTGACTATGTACATCATTTTAGTGTTAGAAAATAATAGTTAAGGAATTGGCTCATCCAAACTTTGCTGTAATGAATCACAAGTGGTTAAAACCTCCCTTTAATCTGCTCATGAACCTTTAAGTTACTCCTAAAGATCATGTGGACCAACAGTATGCTGGTTTAATGTCCTGACATGAAGAGTGGGCTCTGACATGAAAAATAAAGAAATACTTTTCACACAGCATTTTTTAGAATTACTGTTTATTTTGTTCACAAATGTAAAAAAAAAAAAATTTGTGTGGGAATATTTCTGTCAAGAATACAAAGAATAAGTGCTGCACTAAAAAAAATAACTCTTTTGCTTGACATTTGTTCACAATTAACTCTGAATGCAAACAATATTTGATTACAGATTACTGAACGACTCCACCATCTTTGAGAAACATCAGCTGCCTCCTGACTGTTGTGGAACTAAAGACTCTGGACATAAAACTGCTACTGCATGATTCCCTGTCCATCCACTCAGAATTTCTGATCAACTTTTCCCCCACCCAATTTTTTTTGGGTGTGTTAGGCTTGGTAGGCCGATCTCCAGCCTGTTGACCCATGGCGATTAACACTGATGTCGAAAACTGGGGTGGAATTGGGAGTATTAACTCTGGAGAAAGGGCCTGGTTGTTGCAGAGCCCCAGCGTGGATTCTGACCGGCTTCTTGAAACGGACAGGAGGAGGGGCGGGGGCGTGTCGTCTTTGGGAGCGGTCTTCATCGTAGTGAACGCAGCTCTAGGAGCAGGTCTACTCAATTTCCCCGCAGCCTTCAATATGGCAGGAGGTGTAACTGCAGGAGTGATGCTTCAAATGGTGAGGAGATCCCAGTGAGGCACATAATACTGCATGCCCCTTCTACAGACCCTTTGCCCACTGCATAAGGCATGTGATCAGTCTATAAACATTTAGTGTAATGTGATAACTTGGGCTGCACACAATTATATTCATTATTTAGTGTGTAAAATTTCAACATTACACTACTAGAATCCAAATGGATGTCCTCCAACATATACTCTCATAAAACGAGAGAGAAGCGTTGTGTTTTCCTTCATAATTGACTAAAATGACTGTGTGATTATTTAAGTTAAAATTGAAGATTGAACCTTACTTCAACATATGTACAGACACACAGTACTTGAGCTGATTGTAAATGTGTTGTCTGTTTTCTTGAGACCAACACAAAACTGCCTACAGACTATGTTATCAGGAGCTATAATGTGATGCTTCCTGTTTCTTTATTTCAGTTCATGCTTATCTTCATTATTAGTGGACTGGTGATCCTTGGCTACTGCTCCCAGGTTTGTGCCTCTTCCATCAGATCCTGACTTTTTAAAGGTCTTTATTTCCATCTCATACTGTTCCACTTGTTTCTCTTTCATTTTCTCCACCCTGTTCTACAGCCTTTGGAATCTGACTGAATATTCTTTCACGTGCTTTTCTTTTCAGATGTCTTTCACTTCCTGATGTCTCACTTTTTGTTGCTTACAAGTTAAAACACAATGAAGAAAGAGTCTGCCCAAGTTTGAGTCAGTTAAACATATTTTACTTGTTCATCACTTTTTTTTTATTTATAGATGGTGGTGTTCTGACCCAGAAACTTTAAAATATAGCCAGCCATATTCATCTGAAAGATGAACTTTGTCTGAAAGCTTGTGGTTCCATGAGTATGATTAACTGACTGCACTCAACAGCCGCTCAGACTGTAACAGTACTTTAAACTGAAGATGGCTGCAGTCACAAGCAGGGCTCCTGCTGTTGGTTTACATGTGGAGTGGAGAGGAACACCCCATTAGCAGTGTGTTCAGCTGGTAGACAACATGTAAATAAAAAAAATAATGAACTGTCTGGTTTCTTTAGGTCAGCAATGAAAGCACCTATCAGGAGGTTGTTCGAGCCACTTGTGGGAAAGTCACAGGAGTCCTCTGTGAAATATCTATTGCTGTCTACACCTTTGGGACCTGTATTGCTTTCTTTATTGTCATTGGAGACCAGCTGGATCGCTGTAAGCAAATCACATATAACTGATGCAGTGAATCACCCACCAGCCACCCTGTTTCTTTCTCATTATCACACATTAAAGATGCCATTTCTCAGAGCTTTGCTTTGTATAAAATTGTCATTACTTAATTTTTCTTTAACCTACGTTCACATGGACTTCATTATTGTCCATTTTCAAGACCTGTGTATTTGAACAAAGG
Source organism: Hollardia meadi (assembly GCA_037974645.1). Classification (NCBI taxonomy): domain Eukaryota; kingdom Metazoa; phylum Chordata; class Actinopteri; order Tetraodontiformes; family Triacanthodidae; genus Hollardia; species Hollardia meadi. The sequence continues at coordinate 18,871,593 of JBBPCS010000130.1, forward strand.
AAGTTTACTAGTAGGCTAGTGTTGATAACCTTTAAAAACCCCCCAGCTGTGCCATCATTGATGAGGGCAAAGAGCAGCAAGGATGACACCACTCAGCTTTTTCAGTCAGTGAATGTGTCCCTCATGTGACCCACTCTTACACTTCCATGTTCTGAGACGCTGACAGCGTAGAAATGTTACTCCAGCCTGTTTGTTGAAATAAACTGTGACCTTCCACCAAGTTTTGAAATGAACGATGGAGTGGTGTTATCTATCTTGCTAAATCTCTTCCATGTGTACAACAGTTTGCACTTAATTCCCACGTCGGCACTCTACTCAAATGCAGCATAAATTTCACTGTCTCCTGTCTGTCTTGTTTTTTTGTTTTTTTTAAATTCCTGTTTTCTGTTTCAGTGGTAGCTGCTGTAACTCATGAAACAGACAGTACAGTCAGCGGCTACTGGTACACTGACCGCAAATTTACCATCGTTGTTACTGCAGTCCTGTTTATTCTTCCTCTCTCCATCCCCAAAGAGATAGGCTTTCAGAAGTATGCCAGGTACAAACACTCTGTCACTTATTTTCTCACTGAGGATTATTAAAAAATAATTTGCCCTGCATGATAATCATGTCTGTTGTTCTTTGCAGTGCACTGAGTGTGATGGGGACCTGGTATGTTACCATTGTGGTCATTATAAAGTACATCTGGCCGGATAAAGAGGTGACTCCGGGCTTTGTTCCCACCAGGTGAGCTCTGCAACACACACCTCATGACACTGCTCTTACTTATTGCAGCTCACAGCTTTTTAAAACCATTTTTTTTACCAATCATTTTAGCACTGTCCACCTACTCATTCAAGCACACTGCATCCTTGTTGTCATGTTTTGTTTGAGTTGCTAAATGGTTGTGTCTGTTACAGTTCTTCCTCCTGGACTGCAGTTTTCAATGCGATGCCCACCATATGCTTTGGTTTCCAGGTATCTTTACATTTGGTATCATTTTAGATCATAAAGCTATATTCCTCTCTTTTTAAATGGTTTAATATTGATGAAATCGTTTTGTCTTATTTCCTTCCTCCTGATCTGTTTGTCGACAGTGCCATGTCAGCTGCGTGCCGGTGTTCAACAGCATGAGCAGAAAAGAGATCAAACCTTGGGGAGTGGTAGTCACGCTTAGCATGATAATCTGTCTCTTCGTTTACACAGGAACAGGTACTATCAGTGGGTCAATCAGTATTACCTTTCGATGCGTCTCACATTTATTGACTAGTAAAAGCGTTGAGGAAATGGCTTGTTAAGAGGTGTTTGATTTTCATAACATTATACAGTCATGATCTGATACCATGAACGAACTATCTGTGCAGGCTGCAGGTCAGTTTGCCACTTTTTGGCTGTCTTGTCACAACATGGATTAGATATAAAGTTGTTCCTAATCTTCAACATGTAACAGGTCTTAATGTTTCAGTTCAAATGATGCTAATAGCACAAGTCAATGGCTTGTGACTGACTGTCAGTATTTAAATGCTTGTTGTGTTCTGCGTTTGATCAGGTGTCTGTGGCTTCCTGACATTCGGCTCCAATGTCAGTCAGGATGTATTGATGTCGTACCCTCCTAATGACATTGCTGTGGCCTTCGCAAGAGCTTTTATTGTCATCTGCGTCATCACTTCCTACCCCATTTTACACTTCTGTGGCAGGTAAGATACACTGATTTCCACACTTCTGGTCTCCCTGTTTAGCATACAGTCACTGTTGTTAACATTGTAATAGTTTTTTATATCGCACAAACCAAACAAAGAATTGGAAACATGGGATCTGCACAACTTTCCCTATTTTACAATGCAGTTAATGCAGTATTTCCTTGCTGCACTCTGGTGTGATTGTGTATTCCTTCCAGGGCAGTTATAGAGGGACTGTGGCTGCATTTCCAAGGCGAGCAGGTGGAGGTGTGTGTCCGTCGTGAGAAGAGGAGGCGGATCCTGCAGACGCTGGTGTGGTTTGTTGTCACCCTCGTCCTCGCCCTCTTCATCCCAGATATTGGTCGGGTGATCTCACTGATCGGAGGATTGGCAGCCTGCTTTATCTTTGTATTCCCAGGTAACACCTTCCGTATTCTTTGCAGGGTCTCTGATTTTTGTGCGATTTGTAATGTCACACTGTAAAGTCTGTCTAATGTCTCCTTAATTTGACAGGTTTGTGTTTGATGCAAGCCAAGCTGTCGGAGACAGACAACCGATCTGCAAGGTGAGACGCTGCTTATTCTAATGTCATTCAGTTTATTTGGAACTTTTATAAATTGATTAAATTGGCACGTAACAATCGTTTCTTCTTTAACTGGAGTTGGCCCTTTAATGCTGCACTGTAGCTGCCCTTTGCTACTCTATAGTCAGGATGTGTAAAACACAGAGAATGCATTTCTTCACAGCCATTAATGAAGTATAACGTAAAGCTGCATTATCACACTTTGGCCATTAGGGTGCAGAAAAACCATGAAAACAAGCTACCCTGATATTACCAGCTTAAGTTATGTTATGGTAGCCATTTTCTCTGTCTAATGATTGCAGCTAAGCAGTTTATTGTACAGTACCAACGTTTCTTTGCTAGAAACCAATACAACTAAATAAAAGAGACTGGGGCTGCAACAGTTAGTCAATAATATGGTTAGAAAATGAATTGCAAATATTTTGGTATTAAATTGTCAAAATCATCTCTTAAGCAAAATGCCAACCATTCCCTGGCTCCATCTTTGTTTTATATCAATGTAAACTGAATATTGTTGGCCTTTGATTAATTGATAAAAGAAAATAAACTTGTGTATGTCTCTGTTGATCTGTCTGTTACAGCTGGCATGGATTAGTGGTCTTTGGTGTCATCATGGTTACAATTGGAGCTTTCATCTTCGGCCTCACGACGACCAACTCCATATATCAAGATGTCGTCAGCTAAAAGGAACATTTTTGTCAGAGACAGTGGTGTCCTCATTATTGAAGATGGACGTGGGGGGGGGGTGCTTAGCCCTGTGCTGCTATTCTGAATGACTGGATAAGATGGGGATGAATCTTATGACACTCATTTAAAAACTCCACATCCCTGCTCGATATTGAGTTTAAAGCTCCACAGTTCTTTCCCCAGTCAGGTAGGAGTGAAGGGACACCACACATCCCCAGGTGACTTCAGACACTTTTATTTTATGTTAAGTTTAAATAGCATGTTTTATGTTTTAATGGTGATTTTAACTTGCAGTGAAAACAGTTTCAGGCTCAGAAAGACTTCTCCAGTCTCTGGACTCTGTATGGGCAATACATTCCTGTTCTGTTTACAAGAGCTGAAGGATTCTGTGTAGAAAGGTCTTACAATCAAATTGATTTGAATGATGAAATTGTAGCAATTTGTGCATTTTAACTTGCATGCCAAAGTAACTGTTTTTATAGAAAATGACTTGCTGTGGTTCCCAGGTCTAATCCAGGTACAGACTTTTAATTAAGTGGTGCTGCTGAGTTTGTCCACAAATTAAATTGAATTCGGTGATAGGTTTGCATCATTGAGTGATGTGTTAACCGGAGGGCTGGACAGTCATTTCCAGTCAGCACCTCTGAATGAGTAGAAAAAGTGAGGTTTTCAACCTTTTAGGCAAGGCAAACTAATTGTAATCCATTTTTAAATACATTTAGGAAATCATTTGAATTATTTTGTAGTTTTCTTGTATAGTTTACTTATTTTTATAAAGTTAGAAGTACTTGTATGATTGGCTTTGAGGTTGAAACATATTTGTTAAGACAAGTACAAAGCCACATTCACGTAGGCCTGAAAGTCTGAAAGTTACCTCAATGTGCAAAACTGCCAGACAGGCTGAGAACCACAGCAGCGTGCCTCTCTGAACACTGGGAACACAACTACAAGGTGTCCAAGACAAGCAGCTCCTCTACTGTCAGGCTTTGAAAAGCCAAAATCTTTCAAAAGTGCTAATTCCTCACAGGTTTGAAAACAAGACTGTTTGTGAATGTATGAAGAAAATGGATGTAATGTACACTGACTTAAGTTTGCACATAATTTACATAATACAGTTGGCGCTGGTGCACAGGATGGAGAAGCCAACCAGTCAAAACTTTTGAGGTTTTATTAACTTGAATCAGTTCACACCACCTTATCTATTTTACCAAGGTAACCAAGACTTAAGCTGAGTGAATTTAAATTGTTTTTTTTACATTTAATCAGGCTGCATCACCGCTATCTTTGGTACATTGTAAACATGTTATGATACATAATTCATGTGAAATCCAATACTTGACAAAATTTTTTACTTTTAATCTAGGTTTTATGAAAACCATGGCGTTTTATTTGTGGCCACAAGGGAAAGAGAATGTTGAAGGGATTGCTCTTCTTTTGGCGCAATTACATTGTGTTAGTCACTGTTATAAATACATTTACAGGAAGGGAAAGAAGCTACAGTCAAAACAGTGATTGTTTATGACCAGTACAAAGACTTTAGTGTCAATTTCTTGCAATCATTGTTGGAATAGTTTTTATGGTTTGCTGTTGAACCATTTGTCAAATTTTTTTTTTTTTTTTACATTTTGGTGCTGTACAGTAGAGACAGTTTGTCTGGACATGAGTGAATGTCAGGTGCCTTTATGATTTTCGTCACTGATTTACTGTGTTTTCAGTACAAGTACACTTTTTTCCCCTCAAGGCTTTTCTTGTGTGTGTCCTTGTAGTCTCACACAGAAAGCTTACTTGCAAATGTGAAGTTATATTACAAATGCTTAACAGAACTACCTGTGCTCCCAATAAACAAACTACAATCAAGGCATGTGAATAAATCAGACAATCCGTATGTCAATGGCAGTTCTTTAATAAAGACACAAATGCAAGTGAAGTTGCAGTTTTGATCTGGACATCTTGAGCATCGTCATGCAAGAACGATCACCTCATGTTTTCAGCTACAAGTCAAACACCAAGATTCATCTTTACATCAGTGCCACATAAAATGGCTTCATTTGATCGTGTAAAGTGCAGTCTAAGTATCTGGTAAAGGACGATTTCTGTGGTGGCTTTTTTTTTAATTCAGCACATTACAAATGAAATGAAACAGTGAGGCCAGAGTGCTGACTTTTTAAGCAAGGTTTTCACATCTACGTTGGTTGAATATTAAAGGACTTGTTCCCTTTTATATGTGCATATAGTTCCGCAGTTTTAGGACAATAATCTTATACAAGACAAGGCAACAAGAATTTTAAGGCTAAGTAGAACTGAGCAGGTGCTTTTTTACTGAAGGCACAAAAAGTGAGGCTGGCTGGTAACTAAATATTAAATACAATTATTTTATTACCATTTGTTTATGCATACAGTTATGATTGTGGTCCTTGAAAATGGAGAGATCCCATGTGATGCAGAGCAAAGCCGACAACAAATAATGTGGCCCTCACCAAATACTCACACTGCATTGCAGGAAACTTATGAACAAAACAAATTTAAATAAGTGCCCCAACAGTAATTTTTTCCTCCAAAATTATCTTCCCTGAGAGAAAAAAAAAAGTACCATCTAACAAGTGATGAGTGCAGGTCCATGACATCGTGGCTCAGTAGGAACCATTGGTTAGGAAAGACTGGAACATGTGAAAAGCTGGACCTGGAGCCCACTGAGGAACCATGTGACCTGCACCCTGAAACACAGGACAGCAGTATTTTACAATAATGCAACCATATGATCAAAGTATAACAGGACAACTACAGTTCTATGGTAGAACACACTGGTTGTTACCTTGACCGTCAAGAACGTGATGTTTCCAAACTGTTGGTAGAAACCAGCAATCTGGTCATCGTGAATCCAGGTCTGGTACTTTGTGGTCATCTGAGAACAACACTTATAGTAAGAACTGTATCTGATTCTAGTTTGGGGGGGAAAAAAAATACATTATGTTCATTTTTTTAATCATCTCTCCTAAAATTAGAGTTCCTACCTTCAGGCCGAGATCTTCCACAAACCACTGGTCTCCCAGGAAGTTGCACGCCATGTCAGTGTCTCCATTATAGACGAGTGCCCGCAGGCCCAGAGAGAGCAGCTTCAGATACACCTCCTTCACCGTTGGATACAGGATGGTGTACTGCTCCCCAACATCATCACTACAAGGAAGAAGAAGCGATCAACGATGGTGATTATGACCAACGTGTCCTTCACGGTCACTCTGATTTCATGATTGTAATGAGCAATTTCAATTAATGATACATGAACGAACGGTGGATTCTAGACAGCAACTTCATATGGCTTGTGTTGCATGTCTAAAACTACTATTTGAAAGTTTTTAAAAACAGCAGTTTGCATGGCAGAAAATTCAAATCTACAGTTAGAAATTGTCAAAAAATATTGTGGGAACATAAAACAGTGTGTGGAGTCTATTATTGTGCCACAAAATCTCCCATTTAGTCCAACATTTGCTAGAAGTGTGTGCCTGTCTCGTAGCATGGCAATGCCGTGAATGTCAGTCGTTCCACCACTTTGGTCTAAACTGAAATCTCGCTAAAACTACTGGATGGATTGCAATGACACTTGGTACAAACACTCATGGTGTCCAGAGGATGAATCCTACAGACTTTGGTGATTCTCTGACTTTTCTTCTGGTGACACCGTTGAGGTTCAGATTCGTTACTTTGAGTAAAATATCTCAAATATTGCATGGATTGACATGCAATTTGGTACATAAATTCATGCTCCATTCAGGATATATTGTAATCTCTGTAGTGATCCTATGAACTTTCATTTAGCGACACCAGTGATTCCCATCAGCCAAACTTAATGTTTCTTGGCAAATGCATGTTAAATAGCGAAACTAAGGAGAATGTTATACCTTCTTTAAATCAGCCTGTTAGCATGCTGATGTATTTAGCTCAAGTCACTGCTCTACAGTACCTCTTCAAAGTTTTAAAAAATGGTGCATTTTAACAAAGTAATTGATTTATTGTGATTAAGCTGCTCATGTGGCAAACTATGGCTCGCACTAGCAAATGAGTTTTTGCAACTTTTTTTAATTTATCCAAATGTGATATTGTGCAATGTGATGGTCAGTTTATTCTGTGTATAGAATTATAAATGAGGGTACACTTTGACAGGTGATGAGTCCTTTGGTACAGTGAGATTTGCTGTAATATTACAATACAAGGAGTAGCCACACGCTGGAGTCACAGCTCCCTCTCATGTCATTAGTGCCGTTTTGACCAACTACAGGCAAATACCCGACATAGCGTTTATCTGATCACATTAATTATTTTTCTGTAACATACCTGCAAATGTCCCATGGCGGCAGTATATCAGGTATGTGTAAAGCTTTCCTCACATCACCTCTGTTCAGCCAGTTCATTTGAGCTGTACTGTTGATGCACGGAGGGACTTTTCCCAGAGACACGGTGGAAGGCACTCCACCTGAAAACTTCATTCAAGATTTCATCATTAACAGTACAACACAATAAAAAGAAGGGCAAGCAGCACTTGTCCACAGACAGAAACACTCACCTTGTGGGTGTGGGGATTTTTCCTGTAGTTCTTAAACAGGTGACTCATGGTCATCTCATAGCCTCTGTGGGATCTTCTGCCACCCTCACAATCCAAGTACAGGGCATACTCATTAAGTCCGCTATTATACACAATATTAAAGGCCACATTCACCTGAAGGGAGGCAAAGATTAATTTAAATGTTAATGGTTCATCTGGTAGCATCAGAAAGACCCAGGTGAATTCGTAAAATAAATAAATAGTGCACACATACCAGCGTCTTGCAGGACTCTGAACTGGAGTTGTAGAAGTTACAGCTCCCCTTGTCACAGCAATTTATGTTCAGATCACGCCACAAACTGCACACAAAACACATCTTTAAAATGACAATAATTGCATCAACTACATTTGGTTAATTTAGAACTTCTTGGCTTGTTGTCAATACTTAAATATCTGCATATTTATGCAGAACTGTAGCAAAACCAAACTGGAGCTTATGCATGTAGTGTGCATCGTTGCTGAATTAAGGAGAACACACTAGCATCCAATTACTTTTTTTTAAAAACATATTCCCTAAAAGCACACACGCTTCTTCTACCACAAAGTGCAACTCACTCTTCTCCAAAGAGGCCGTGGTAGTAACCAAAGTAGATCAAAGTTTGGTCGTTGAGCGCAAAGCTGCTGAGACCGTTTCCCACTGCAAAGCCCTGGAAACCAAAACATATTCAACGATTCATGTTGGTTATACAGTCTGCTTTACTGCAAACACCTTTTATAACTTTTCTAATAATTTTAATAACTGCACTCTGGTGGTGCTGATGAGCAAAACATCTCACCTTGAAGTTGATTTTGGCAGCTCCAGTAGCCACGCGGAGGCTGAAGGTTGGCACATAAATCCCACCGTAACTTTCCCCAAAGATGAAGAAGTCATTTTGAGTGAACGTTGGGAACTTGGCAAAGAAACTCTGCAAGGCTCTATAATTATCATCAGCGACCTAAGAGAAGAACAAAAGGAAATGCAAAGGCTGTTTCCAAGCTTTTCTTAACTTATTAAAAATGGATTAAGTCACTGAACTCACCTGGTCATCATCAGTGGCATACTTTTTGTCATCAGAGTAGGAGTATCCCACTCCTGCAGGAGATTCTACATACAGCACATTGGCAATCTTGTTCCAGCTGAACGTGTTCTCATACAGTGTGGCCCCGTTATCATTTACCTGATAGGGAAACTCAACAATGTTCATGTTCAGATTCACTTTTATTCAGTGCAGTTACAGCCACACAACACGTCTGCATGCTCACATGAAATGGTCCATTCTCGGACAAGAACCCATCCAGAGAGCTGCAGCCTGGGCCTCCATTCAGCCAGAGCACCAGGGGGTCTTTGGCTGGGTCCCTCTGAGAAGTCACAAACCTGCAGGAGATCAGTGTTAAATACTGCAAGACATCCAATTAAATTAGTTTCTATAAAAATAAATAAATCACAGACTACAGGAAACTCACAGGGTGACCTGAGTATCTGTAATTGGATAATCCTACAATGCATCGTCTAAGTGGTAGTCAAACAGCCCACGTTGTTTGACTGTCATGCTTTACATCACTGGAAAATATTTCACTTCATGCAAAAGGCCGAATTTGGCGGAGAAAGGCGGGGCTTGTTGAGAAGCTGCAGAATGACAGTCGGATACTAATTCTCACCAATAATGGAGAAACTTTCCCGGTCGTGCCTGGAGGTATCCCGACCACTGTCGATAGTTCGGTTTGAACATCATACCGGGGAGGTAAGTAACCTCATCAGGGGCGTAATGAGCCAGAGAGCCGAGCTGAAACACGGCCAGCAAGCACACCAACAGCCCACTAGCGACCATCACTCAACCAAACTCACTTCTAGAAATACACACTACAGAATACGTCTCGTCAATTTAAGAGAAAGAGGAGACTTCTCTTTAGCAACTTCCTTCAACGTCCTCAATGGCAGCTCCGCTTGAACAAGTCGAATCGGAGCGTCATATGACTACTTCTGTTGGTCACATGACCAGCGCCTGACCCTATCAGGACTGAAAAAGATGATTTTATTGAATGGACTTTTATTGTGAAGGCAGGTATATACAGGTAGCGGAAAAAATACGCGCCGAACTACAGAACAGCAAGGGGTGGACTTTTAGTAGAGTTGGGACTTTACCGTAAATACTGGCTTTAGATTTAATTTAAACTGAGGATAAATTTACTTAGCAGCCTAAACTTGTATCTCGTCTTAAAATACTATTGCATGTCGTCGTCGGGACTGCTAGCATTAGCCCAGTAACATTATCCTCGGTAGCAGCTCTGTGTAAGTTACCGCTGATCTCGACAACGCGCCAGGTAAGTAGCTTGTCGTACAATTAATTCTCGTAATGTTCACGCTTGGCGTTAATGTCATGTAGACACTTTTTTGTCTGCACGCAATAGAGCTCGTTCGAACAAAAGTTAAACAGGTAATGACATACTTTTTATTAACACTTGTTAGCTATGTGGCTACGAGTGAAAAGCCACACAAAATGCTAGTGTTTCCGGTACACACTTTTCATAATAAAACCACGCGTGGTGAAAGTAGTGTTTACACACACACACACACACACACTATATATATATATATATATATATATATATATTCTAATTCGCATACACCTATAATATCCTCGTACAGGAAACCCTGACAAGATCTTATTTAGTAAGTAAGTAATAAGTAAAACCTTTCCTGTATTGTGAAGCGGGCTCTATTCATCTGATCAAACAGGAAGGGAGTAAGCAGGGAGGCTCCTTCAGCCTGTTTTCCTCTCATTTCCAGCAGAATGGATCCCGATGGTAGCCCAAGTAGTCCAGACGGAGTCACCGCCATGCTAGACCAGACCCCCAAATACCAGAGGAGTCTGCGAAGCCTTAACCAGCTCACCATGAGGTTTGTCAGTTGTCTACAAGAATCTGAAGACGGTGTACTGGACCTGAAAGACGTAAGTGATCTGACACCAGTCAACCATACAATACAACAAACACTGATCCCAACTCTTGAGATGTTTTATCATATTTGCACAATAAATAAAATAGCTCTTTTAGGTTTATTTTTGAATGTTATGTGTAATGTCACTGTTGTGGACTAGAACTACACGTGCCTACACAATGACATGGCATGACATTTAAATATGAAACATAAATATACATACCCAATACATTTTTTTTTTACTGTTATTATGGGATGCTTTGTTTGCTTTGTGTTTTATATATCAGTGTTTCTGTTCAGTGTAACCAAACGTGAAACCAAATGATACAAGTTTATTTATTATTTAATACAGATTTAACTATTTAAGGGACCAAAGCTCTTAGGTTTTTATTTCATGTTACATTTAAGTAAAAACCTCAAAAATTACATTCTATTTCATTCATTTAGCAGAAGCTGTTCTCTGAACTGATTTTTACAAAAGGTGTGGTATGGAAATTGTGCATACCAAACATAAAAACAATGAGTGTTTTGAGTGCTCCATATATATATATATATATATATATGTATATGTATATGTATATGTATATATGTATATGTATATATGTATATGTATATATATATATATAT
>JBBPCS010000130.1:18884630-18901164 GCA_037974645.1 Hollardia meadi
CTCCATATATATATATATATATATATATATATATATATATATATATGTGTGTGTGTATATGTATATTCTTTCAGGCTATCAGGGTCCTGGCTGTTGGACAGAAAAGACGAATCTATGACATCACAAATGTGCTGGAGGGCATTGGTCTCATTGTCAAACTTTCCAAATCCGTTGTAAAGTGGAAGTAAGTATTTAACCCTGCCTTGTGTGCATGCATTTGGATATGTTTGTATATCAATATTGTGGTGAACAATATCTTTTACAATATAATACTTGTGTGTTTCTAAATAAGGGGTTCACTGCCAGGACAAACTACACTCACATTAAACAACAGAGTGATGGAGTTGAAGTCTGAGCTAGAGGACTTGGAGCAGAAGGAAAATATGTTGGACCAGCAGAAATTCTGGGTTGAACAGAGCATCAAGAACACAACAGAAGATTGCAGCAAATATCCTCTTTCCAAAAAAACTATGCAAAGAGTGCAGGAATCTTTGAAATGTTTTACTTTTCCTTCTTTAACAATAACATTTAAATTGAAAATGAGATGTTGGACTGCATTTTCAGCAGATTTAATGTGGTTTATTCCTTTATGACAGAAATTGTGATTGTGATTTCTTTGGCAAAATATAAGAATAGTAGTGAACATCTTTATCATTCAGTCCTGCTACTTTCTGACACACTGACAGAATTAATGTGGTTTCACCTCACACTAAGACAATATTTCAAATTGAACCTTAACTCAAACCAACTCTGACCTATGTGAATCACGAAGATATCTGCAACTGCTTCAGTGGTAATGTATAATCACTTGTCTTTTTTTTCCTTGTTTTTTTGATGCAGTGTAAAATCCAAGTAGAGTGACAGTCAGTAGAGTGAAATACATATCCTAGCCCTGCTTTTTGATCCCCACCACATTTCTTCCTCCCTCATATCTGCTGCTGTAGTGTTGCATTGATTAATGTTTCTGTAGGAAAACTCAGTCATTCGAGAATAAAATCAACAGTGTGGGCCATTTTTAAAAAAATGAAATGTACACCAAAACATGTGAAACAGTTTGGGACCAAGTCAACATATGAGCTAAATCCAGGTTAGAAACTAATTGATTTCTCTTTATGTTGATACCAGATAATGTGTTGCCTGAGAATTTTACTTAAGTTATATGAAGTCCAAACTAAATGTGTTTTGACCAAGAATTTTCCCGCTCTTGGTCCTCCAGGCCACACTCTCCTGGCAGTACGAGCGCCAACTGGCACACAGCTCGACGTTCCCATTCCCAAAGCTGTAAGTCCTGCATCACTGGAACCAACCGTAGTTTATTGTTTTTGGTTTTCTTTCATTTAGGTGGGATGTTTTAGCATGATCGTACATCTTCTTTCAGGTCCAGAACTGCCCAGCAAAGTACCAGGTCTACCTGAAAAGCATCAATGGGCCGATAGATGTCGTGCTTCTGAACAAACGCTCTGTCAGCTCTTCTCCTGTCGTACTGCCAGTCCCACCGCCTGAAGACATTTTATGGAGCGCCAAATTAGCCATGTCCACTTCAGACGAAACAGAAAGCAGTATCCCTCCGTGTCAGGCTTCGGCTAACATCAAACATAGCACCAGATTAGGACTGAGAGTCATGGAGGATATGCAGTCATCGTCATTTATAAATGCTGAGCCTAACAGAACTGATGCATCTGGATGTGAGTATTTTAATTTGCACAAATTTTGAACCGTGTGTTTGTTGATGCCACTCAAAGGCGAAACCTAACGCTCCATTTTAGCTTGAACTTGACCGCTTACCGTATTGATCCAAAGTCTAGGAAGAATTTGACTTTACTTTGGAACTTCAAGGGCACATGAACTTTTTCTTTTTCACAGTTTCTTTCTTCTTTGGAAAAGGGCAAAGATGTCCTGTTGCAATGACCACTTTAGGCTATTAGCTGTTTGGATAGTATAAAAAAGGACAGTATATAAGTCTATGTTTTCTGGCTCAGTCTTTCTCTGTGTTTTTGATTATTAATGTAGGAGCTTTAAGTGCTGAACACTTTTACACTCATTTGTTAAAATTATTATTATTATTATTTTTTTCCAGTGCGAAATTTATCAAAAGAACTGGAGGACCTACTACAGCCGACCAAAGGTAGGGCCCTTGTATCTTGTGCCTATGAATTCTTTATGTTCATTAAATGCTTATGTAAGTTTGACTGTATAAATATGATTATGTATGTCCTCCCTCATTCTGTAGAAATAATGAAGGCAGATCTAATCAAAGAGCTCCTTGCCTCCGAAGGTAAGTGCATTTTATTTTCTGACTTCCTATATATTAAAGTCATATTTATCATATGTTGGTACTTGTAGTATATTTGTGTTAATCACTTCTTTTCGTCTTCTCCTCAGTTTTCCCCCCGCTCCTCCATCTGTCTCCACCCCCATCTGAACAGGAACACGTCTGTAATTTGGATGAGAGTGAAGGCCTCTGTGACCTCTTTGACATCCCTGTGTTCAATGTTTGACCATTAACTCCTGTGTTAAGACTTTAAAAGTAAATATTTTTAATCAGGAAATGTACATAGTTGTCTGTTTTTAAATAGTTATTTGATTATAACACATAATAAACAAATTATTTGTGTCTACCTCATTCATATACTGATAACCAAACTATTACAAACAACTTGCAATATAATACAGTCCAATATGACACCACAAACTACAGTCCCGCAGTTAAATCAAGACCTTTCTGACACCGTCAGCAACAATATTACATTTTCACAGGATTTATGACAGGACTGGTGTAATGAGTTGGAATGCAATATGCATGAGTTTAAATTCTGTTCCCTCACATAAATCTTCCTTCAGCGTTGTACACTTAAGGAAGATATTTTCTCAACCTTTTAAAATATGGATTGCACACAGCAAAATTACACTGTGGTGCCACTTAAGCTGTTGCATACTAATACTGAGCCTACAGCCATTCTAGCAGCTCTGTTAGGCTGTACTTTCATTTTATAAATCTTTTGTATAGGCACTGCGGTGCTTTGAGCTAAATGTTAATGTTGGCATGCTGATGTTAAGCAGATGTAATATTTACCGTCATCACGGTGTTAGTGATTGCTGATTAGTACAAAACTTTATAGCTGAGGCTGATGGAGATGCAGAAATTTTGACCTGAAGGTGGCGCCAGATGAAAAGTCAGTGATCACCAAGCTTATTAAAATTTATTCCTAGAGGGACTTGAATATTTAGACCAAAGTGGTGGACAGGCAAACTGACAATTTTATGACGGCTTAAAAAATTTCAAGTACAAATGTTTTCTAGATAAGAGCTATAAACATCATGTCCGCCCTGCCAACAGTCCTTGAACAAGTAGTCCAGCCTTCTCTCCTTGTGAAGAAGCTATTAGTTGTATTCATCCACATGTAGACATGGCACTTACCACAGCATGTAACACAACATTAAAAAGTACAGCACCAAATTAAGTCATGTGGTACCTGAACAAGGTTTGGTTTGCTTTGTTTACAACTATATTATAGTATGTTATAAATCGTGTATTACACATTTACCTACCGATGATAAATGCTAAATAAGTAGCCTTAAAGTGTTTCAGTTTGGATGTAAATCTTAATCTGAACAGTAACTAAAGCTGTTAAGTATATTTAAATTAAAAATACAGTATTTTCCCATGAAATGGGGAAGGAATAAAATATACAATAGAAATACTCAAGTAAATCTCAAAACTTAAATACTCAAGGACAGTACTTGAGTAAATAGACTCGATTTATTCTTGTACAAACACCCTGTTTGTGTGGTGTTTCGTCGCAGAGACCTTGCGCTGGTGCAGCTCGCGTGCTCTTGTTGCCATGGCAACACATGTTTAATACCGCAGGCTTGAGATAGAAGTTTAACGCTGTGCTAGCTAGCCGTGTGCTAGGCTAACCTCTCAAAACGACCGAAACATTGTCTGTCTCCGTGTTATTTGCCCAGTACATATGATGGTAAGCAAAACGTTCCTTAAATTAATTAATTACAACCACGTGCATTCATAAGTGAGTAACTAACCTTACGGAAAATGGCTATCGTCATGTTAGCTACCTGGCAGCTACCTCTTGGTTAGTGTGTGAATGTCACAATTGACTGGTGGTTTGTACTTCTCATTTGTGTTTACACCCACGAGAGGCACAGACTGTTACTTATTAAATAAAGATGCCAAGTCGTCAGTAGGAAGTAGTTTTAACATTTCTTCTATTTTGTCCAGCCTCCCAAAAACAAAGGCAAAAGTAAAAAGCCTGCAAAGCCAAGGACGCCCACACTGATTGATGGCCTTACCAAAGAGGAGATGTCCAAGGAGCAGGTCAGAGCTGAAGTGTGATGTGTATGTATGTAAGTGTGGAGTGATGGTTGGATGTTATTTGTCTTGTGGAAAGAAAAGTTTCCTGCTCGGAGTCATCTGCACATTAAAGAGGTATTTCAACAAGTCAGTATTTCACTTCCCTAGAGACAAGTTTCAATGAGAAAGGTCATAATCATTGCAGCAGAGGCAGAGACATCCTGACTTTTAGTTCCTAGTGTGGGTCAAGGTCTCAAAACACTGGATATTACTAGTAGCATCATTTGATTAGAGCCTCTCTGCTTTACTCCAAAGCCACAGAAGACGCGTACATTGTCTGGCTCAGATATTCCCACACTAGAATATGTTTTTATTTCAGCTGGAGGAGCACATTATACGCCTTCGAGAGGAGCTGGATAGAGAGAGGGAGGAGAGAAACTATTTTCAGCTGGAGAGGGACAAGATCCACACCTTTTGGGAGATCACTGAGAGACAGCTAGAGGAGGTGAAGGCTGAACTCAAAAACTTAGATAAGGACCTAGAAGAGGATGAGGGGCGCCACCAAGTCGACATCAAGGTAAGGTTAATACACAGATATACTGTAGCTACATAGTCAAAATGCACATAAATTAATGACCAGATTTTCCCATATCTGTATTTTAAGCCAGAATACATCAGACCTGGTAACAAGGCTGTTCCATTTTAAACGCTCTTTAAATAAATTCAATAGAATCAACCTTTTTTTTGATTGATGGAGGACACAACCACTATCCTTTGCTAGTCTTAGTGGCAGAAAAGTCACGATGATATTTATGTTGTAAATTAAACTGTAACAGGTATAATTTAGGGTGCAATGGAATGCTGAAAAGATGAATATCCCCAAAATCACAGACAATAGAATGATATATCATTTTAGGTATTTTCTGCTCTGAACAGGACCACATGCTTCTCTACAAAGGCCTTTGTAGACTTCCTGTCCAAATCATCTTTTTTTTTTGCATATCCAGATTGATTTTATAAAGTATGGACAAAAAAAAAATCCAATCAGATTTCTACAGGAGCGTCTCAGTCCCAGTGGATGCTCTGGGCACTCAAACTGTATTTCAAAACGTCTATTCTGTCTGATTCGCAACACGACACATAACGATAATGTCAAATCCAGAGTGAGTGCATGAGAGCAACACAGAGAACGACACTCCTTGGAGAGACACTGAAATAAATTTTGCAGCTAGCACTTTTCTGTCCATTTTTTATGCTTCTGTATTGGATAGTTGCATCACCAGGGTACATAGTTACAGACACCTGGTTTGTTACCACACTGACCCCTGCAGATAGGTTGGTAATGTCTGGACACACAATTTGATCAATTGCAAAGAAGTAACAGTTGCCATCAGACAAAAGAAGTAAAAGGTAATGTATTTTAGTAGAGTAAAAGTAAATTCTGGGTGAATCTTCTCTGTGCCATGGGCCCAACCCAACGAAACACCAGCATATTTAAACTATGTTCTTTTCTTTGGAAAGACAGGTTAAGGGACATAATCCAAGAAAGATTTTCATACCAGAGGGGTCGCTGAGTGGCAGCTATTAGTTAGTATCAAGGAACTGTCTGGTTCCTCGATACAGTGATGGTGGTTGGACAACTGAGCAGGCCATCGCAGATAAAGCTGCCTGTTCAAGTCAGTTGGACCAGCCACCGCATAGGTGACAGTAAGAATTACAGGCAGCTTAAAGGTATGAGAATGGCAATGCCTGCCAGAGAGCCAAATAGTTTTATGATGGCACAGCCTGATACCCACTACAGGGCTGAACATCATTTGACATCAATGCTGGGCTTCCATAGGAATACTCGCCCAACTTTTGGCACATTTTGCGGTGTATTGATAACTGACCAGCAAAGATTATCCATCAACAGACTTAATGGCTGAATTAAGTATTGTACGTTTATTTTTCCCCACTAGGTGTATAAGCAGAAGATGAAGCACCTCCTGTGTGAACACCAGAACACGATCTCTGAGTTGAAAGCAGATGGTTTAGTCTCCACTGAGGTCCTGCAGAAAGAGCAGGAACAATTAGAGACTGAGCTTCATGAGGACATGAGAGCCATCTTGGTAGACATGCAGGAGCTTGATAATGAAAACCTTATCAAGGAACTTGAACTGGTTTGTAGTACACACTAAGTCTTAAAGATGTGGATTTAATCTTTCTCTTTAACCCGATATATTTCAAAAAGTATCAATGCTAAAACATTGTTTGGTTTTTATCTTAATAGAAACATGATGAAGAAATTACTGAAACGAGGAACAGCTGGGAGAAACAGCTCACAGGTAAATAATAATACTTTTCAGTTGAATTCAAGTAAACGGAAGCAATCATTTGGTGTCACTCTTTGTGTAGAGATTAAAGCCAAGTATGAGAAAAAGATGGAGTTGCTGCCACAAGAGCTGGACAACATGAGAAAGAATCAGACCAGTGAGAGAGAGGATCGTTGGAACAGCCACATCGCCGCTCTTATAGAAGACCACAATAAAGCTTTCAGCGAGGCTAACACTCTTGTTAATCACATGCAACACGATGTGGACGTGAGCTGTTCGCTTAAGGTATAGTGCAAATATTCAGCATTCTTATCGGGCAAAGCACAGAAATTTGAGATGAACTTATGATTGTTTTCATTATTTATGAGTCTGCTGATCATGTTTACAATTAACTGATAAATTGTTTAGTCTATAAAATGGTTAAAAAATAGCTTCAAAGCATCACAGTTTCCACGATATCATTAAAATTGCTTCTTTTGATTTGATTTTTTCCCCATCAATTCAAAAATAATATAACATAGAAAAAAATCTTCAGACTTTAGAAGCTCTTACCTAATAATATTTAGGATTTGTCCTTGATAAATAACTCAAAAGCATTAACTAAGTATGACTCATTGTTGCATCACTAGTTTTGATCCAGTTACGTTTTATTGGCTTTTCCCAGAAACAAATTAAAGACATGAAGATGAAACAGAAGGAGAAGGAAAAGGACCTGGTCCCTATTTTGCAGGATAGCAAACGTCTCGCTGAGCTTCTCTTGAAAGTTGAGGAGGAAATCACTGAAAATGAGAAGAAAATGAACTACTACGCAATGAAAAAGGGTTCCGACGTTGGTGTCGATGTCAATTTTAAAAATGAATTTACTGTTGCGATTTGTGTACTTCTGTTTGTTGCTACCACCTGCCTTAATTTTGGACACTTTTTTCTATAGGATGCCATCGAAAAGGTCAAGAAAAAGGAGCTAAATAATCTGAAATCTGATTTTGACGCACTGGAACAGAAATTCAGTCAGGTAAAAGCTAAGATTGAGTTTCATGTTGCTCAAATGTTAGCCAAAATGATTTGTGTACTTGTAGGCATTTATGTGAATCTGTTTTTGTGTGTGCACATGCTCCTGTGTACATGTAACACAGCTTCAGCTGGAAAGGGATGAGCTGTACAAGACATTCACTCAGAGTATTCAGAAGGTGCAGCATAAAGGAGATGTGAAGATCGTGCTGCTGGAAAGTGAGCTGAAAGCTCTGACAGACAGTTTGGAGAAGACGCAGGCTCAGCTCTGCTCGGTGCTTTCTGCCTCCAACATGGACCAAACTGCCCTTGGTGGGGTCACAAACAAAATTGAGGTACTGTTGTATATATCCCGCTTTTGTTTATTTGTTTTTAATCACTCAGACTTTTGTACTCTTAATCACTGATGTCATTTACATTCTTTGAAATGTGTGTTAATGCATGTTGCCCCACTGGTTGTACAAAAGCATAAAATAAACTTTGTTTTTGCTTGCAGAAAGATCTTGACACCAGTAATAATTCCATCAAGAACCTACAGTATAAAAAAGCTCAGATTTCCAAGGTTAGTAGTTCACTGTCATGCATTTTTTTTAAACTAATGATGATGTTCAATTTGTTTTTGTAGTTTATTTGTGAGGTAATATTCATACTTATGTGGAACAACTGTGTATCTGGCAGGCCCGTAAGGATTTGCTGCTGACCTGTGAAGCAAAGCAAAGGGCTCTTGGTGTCCCTGTGGAGGAGCTTTGTGTAAAGCCCTTTGAGAGCAGTCTTGCTGAGAAACCAGCATGCTTTTCTGGGTATTCTGACCCACAATCCTCTGCACAGCCGAAGATACGTCACATCGACTGAGCCACAGAGAGAGTACAGGCCGATGAAAGCTCATTGACAAATGACAGAAGCTGCACTGGCAGATTTTCAAATTAATGCTACATATATTTTTGTGACTTGTGTGACTATAACGGACTACAACAGATGTATGAGCAAGGGGGTCAAATTTCAAGATTATTTTGAGATTATTGTATCTTAAATATTCAGTGTGCAGCAGTTTTATGTATGTTGGGGGTGAAAAAAAAACAACCAAAAACAACACCAAGACCCCTGGACCCATGCCAGATGTTCATTAATCCATCCCTGCATGTAGTCTGTTTTTCTCCATTGATGTAAATTCTCTTCCCCTTGGTATCAGAAACAATATTTTAAATTCTTGTCACACAAAGAAAATTCAAGGTGTTGATACCCTTTTATATTCTCTGTAATAGGACATTCTTTTTAAGCATTCATGTTTCTTGTCTGTTTTCCTGAGTAAAACAGTAACAGTAAACAAAGTGGTATTGCTGCTTTATTACCTATAAGCTATGAACACCAATCATCAGAGTGTTATTTGAAGCTAGCTGAGTCACATGGTGCTCTTAAAATTAGGTTTCTGGCTCATAGCAGTGGCTCCAACATTTTCTGAGCTTCCTCCTCCCTCATGATGGTCAGGCTTTGGTTGAAGCATGCCCGTCTCTGTTGCTGTGGAAAGCAGTGCATGACTTTTTATATCCAACTAGCAGTTCATGTATTTCAATGATATGACTGAATAGTTTAAAAGTATTTCAACGAAACAACATTTCACTAATGTGGAAAATCAGTTCGATTTAGGCCATTTGTGCAATCTCTCTGTACTTTAAAAGTGATGATGGAATATATTCGACTCACTTCACTCATTACATTTACCGTATGTGAAACAAGTGGAGATGTAATATACCTGGTTTTAGCAAAGTGATATTTTCTGCCTGTAGTCCTCGGGCAGGTATCTGTCTTTGTGTTTGTTTGCCTATGAATGTGGAGAGATGTTATGTTTGTTTTGTATGAAAAAGGTTTATAAATAAAGGATAAGGAAATATCTTATCTCTGCAAATATCAAGTAGCTGCAATTTGAAGAAATCCATCATTGTTAAAACAGCATATGAAATTAATTCTTCAGCTTTTTTAAAGTATTTATTGGGGTATTCATGGTTTGGTATTTCTATTTTCATTGGAAGATGGGGGGCTAAAAGTTGGACTTAAACCAAGTATTCCAATCTCAACGGCTAGTTCACCAGCTGATTTCTGCCATGCCTGAGTTTCCAGCAGACAGGAGGGACGTATGGGGTGGATACAGTTTCTCATTGAATATTCCTGTGGTGAATCGAGCCCTGCTGCACTGAGTGATTGCTGTTCCCTGCGGTATCAATAATACAGGAGGAAGTTATTGTCCCTGTGCAGGCCACAGTATCATACCGCTAAAGCAAGTGGAGGGAGGAGGTGGTCCTTTCACTCAGCCCTCTAGGGTTTCAGGGCCTGCAGACAGTGGTCTGACTCTGGGGAGCCTGCTGCTGTGCCTTTGCACAGGGCTCCATTGTAAGTGCGCCTGACTGAGGGATAAATGTGTCTGAACAGTGACAGCCTGCACAGTCCTGCTGGCCCGCCCCCATCAGTAAGACTACACCCCAACAAACCCCGAGTCACGAGATGAGTCCCACTGAGAGACGACTCAATGGGGAATCAGTCAGTGGGAGACATCAGACAGTTAGACAATGGGATGGATATCCTGGGTGTGATTAACATGATCCAGATTTTCACCTTGTCTGAGCACCTAGCTGAGTGCTGTGACCTTCCTGTGTCCTCGTGATGCTCCAAAACACTGAGCTGGAAACACAATATATTGTACATCCAAACACAAGCAGTGACCTAAAGGACTGAGAGAAAAGTCCTGTGTTGAGGGATCATGTACACCTAAGTCTAACCACTCTGCTCTTTTTTTTAAACATACATTGTAATAGAAAACAGCCAGCCAACATACTGCATCACAAGTTAACTCATGAAATATATATATATATATATTTAAAAAATGCACCAACTCTTGAGCCCCAGAGACAAGTGACCCAAACAGCTAAAAGCACAGAGAGGACACATGTGGGAGGGGTGCAGGAGGAGAGAGTGAAAGGTGGAGAAAGTCAGAGTGATGCTGAAACAGAGAGTGGCACTCAGAAAGAGGTCAGCTCCGAGTGTGTTTACACCGCTGAGTTAGAAATGCTGGCATAAGCCTGAAGGATACTTAAAGAAATTAATGGATTGTAACCGTTGGTAAGTTCAGAATTTTTTCTCCTCAAACTGTCATTTATTTTGAAAAATACTTTTATCAGGATGTATCCTTTGCTATATTTGTCAAACTTACCTCATATTCATAACTTTATTTGGTCCCTTTTCAGCATCATATGTGGACCTACCTTTAATACTTAATAGTCATATATTTCTTTAGTTAAGTTAAGCTCATTACTTGTTTTAGTAACCATGCAGTGAAAGTGATAAGGTGATGTGGTAGTCATTAAGATTTAATACCCCCTGTCTGCTGAGATACTTTACTCCTTGAATCCATCTCATTACAGAAAATTCAAAAACAGCATCTGTTTTAACACAAGGAGTTGTGAAATCAATAGGAAAAACAGCCTGAAGAGAAAGATGTGACGCCGCTGCGTGTGTCGCTGTACATGCTGGCATGAGATGAAGATGGCAGAGAAAGGGCCAGGGATGGCCACTCTTAGATTCACAAGCATCATAGTTTGTGCTGTTTTATTGGTACAAGGATCCCCTGAGAAGATCGGTGAGTGCACCACCAAACCATGTCGCTAAGTACAATGTTTGTATGTTTATTCCAACATGTGATTATTACATAATGCTAGCTCATGCTGTCGCTAATGGGACTCTTTCAGGAGGTGGTAAAGAGGACCAGCGAGATGCCATTCTTAGGGAGATCATTTCAAAATTGAGTACAGGGATTGGTAGGAATCCCCAGAAAGCTCCTGTTGAAACAAACCAGGACCAGTCTGTGCACCCTTGGGTGAGGAAATTCATGGGGAGCCTGAAAACACTCGGCCTACTTCCAAGCAAGAACCTGCCTTCATTAAACAAGCCAATTGACAGGCACCGTCTCTCGGGCTTCCTCTACAACATCTCTCTGTACCTCCAAGAGATGGGTGCTGAGCTGGAGGAGGAACCAGCAGAGCCAGAAGAGAATCAGCTGTGGGAGAAGGTGCTGCATTTCTTTCTCCAGTCTGAAGGGCTGAACCAGTGGAATGGCCGTGTGCCACCGCGACCCAGTGTTAGAGTGCAGGACTGGTTTTTGTCCCTGAGGGGCAGCCCTCACTGGGACTGGCTCCTGGGGCTGCTGCAGAGTCTGATCAGTCTATCTGAGCGTCAGCCCCACAGACCCTTCTTGACTTACTTATCTCAGAACTGGAGGACAGTCAGCGCTGTGCTGGAGGTTGCACTTCAAGCTCTGGTCAGTGGGACCTATGGCCAGGCCAGCGCAGGTCTGCAGGGCTTTATCTGTGCTCTTAAGGGTCATAGTGACTGTGCTTTCAATGTAAGCTGGCTTCAGCCGCTGCTGCGCTTCCTAGAAACACGCAACTGGAAGCCTGTGGTCAGTTTACACCCAGCAGGGGAAGGTGCTGAACACAGTAAGAGCTCAAGTGTGTTTGGACGTTTAAAGCCCTTCAGCTTGCCTCCTGAGGTCATGCGGCAGGATGGGTTCTCTGGAAATGCATCTCTGGAAGAGACGATGGCCACAGAGGACGATCCAGACTCCATGCAAAGTTTACTGCTGCAGGCGTTATCACGTTCAGGTGGAGGAGAGCGAAGTGGCCACTTGGCACAGAAAAACCTCGCTTTGGTGCAGAGTTTAGATAAGCTGAGGAAGGGTCTCCTGCACAGGGTGGGTAGTTCTGTCTATGGTAACCTGAGGAAAAAAGTGTCGCGAGTTACCATGGTGCTTCTCGATGATGTCAGCAGCCTGGTGGATGTGCCACAGCACAACGCTCAGGGCAGGTGCTCGGTTGGTGAGTATGTGGAGCAGTTGTTTGCCTCACAGGTTGTTTGCACAATCATAACAGATGAGAACTCATTAACTTTAGACTGAAAACTCATCCCACAGAAAAAAAACATGCACCATTCATTAATACACACATCTGATAATATTGACATTAGATAATTAGAGGAACCCTCCAAATATAGTTCACATGGCAGATGTATGTGGATGCTTTGCTTCAGAGGATGATTCTTGGAAAAGCAATTGTGCAGTATTAATTAACTAGATAACATGTCAGTTCAACATAATAAAGGTAAAGAAGTAAATCATGCATTGTTTAGATTGTATTCAGTGTTATTCACCAAGAAAAAACCCTTTGTTAAGAGCATTGAGTTTGGCCCTGCTTTCACCTGAACGATAGCAGAGAGACAGTGACTACCACTGCTTTAAAATCTTTGTGATCATCCTGGCCGAGGAAAGCATCTGTTGTTAGCCCAGCTAATCTCTTTATCCTCTCAGTGATGTCAGTAACATTATATCTTGGGCATTGTTAGCTGAGCTGCACTGTTACATCAGGCATGTACATGTACTGTAGGAGACTCCAGTTGCTTTTTCCACCTCTCGTTCACTTTGATTTTCTGTTAATATTTGCTTTTTTAAAAAATCGTTTTCAAGGTGATCTGAGGCAACTGATCTTATGGTAAGATATTTTAGGAATGTGACTCATTTTATCACTACAGTCCACATATTTAACAACAGCAAGACAGAGTCACGTTTGTACCATTGTTCTGTCCATGCACATGTAGGGGGATAAGACATAATGTGACTTGGAACAGTCACGCTTTGGGTGTTCGGTCCCAGGGTCTCCCAAGCTCAATCCCATTCCTGTCCTGCCCCTCCACTGAAGCAGGTGAACAAAAATCAGTACCAACACCAGACCACTCGTCTCCAAAAACAGACCCCTCTTCACGAACATTCTCCAAACGAAAAGGCCTTTATGAGCTCTATACCACACCTCGCCGCTCCCAGTTCAACCAGCCACGGACAGGGGGAACGAGAGAGAGCGACAGCCAGCATAAAGAGATGGAGTACTCCACCTCGATAGAAATCTTGGAGGCCGCGTGTAATGAATCCATCCCTGGCTTGACAGGCGTCTCCAACTTCACAGTGTTCCTCTACTGTAAATTGTTTGAAGGGGAGAATGGGTCCGTTGATCCTGCATTGGCCCAGATGGGGCTTGACCTGCATGCCACATGCTCCGATGCAGCTTGGTACCTGTCTGCTGCTGAGGAGGACTTCCTTTGGGTTCATGTCTGCAGTGAGTTCTTTGCCCATGAATTCAACAACACAGTGTGTGCCAACTCTTCGTTCTGGCTGCAGAGAGCAAATCAGGTAATTGATCTATTTTTTATGAGTGAGCACTTGTTTTTATGTATTTGTCTATTGCTTCTTTATTTCTCACAAGTCCTCCATCTTCAGTTTAACTTATACTGACTTTAAATTTTGCAGGCTGCACTGACAAAGGATTATCACTTTTTTAACCAGACAAGTTTAGACGACTTGTGTGTGCAGCTGTCAGGTGAAACGATAGGAAGTCCAGTGCACGACAAGAACTGTCTCGCTGAGTTGGCCAACGGGTTGCTCAGTGCCCAGACTTTCAGACACTGCTTCCTACCAAACAACTCTGTCCTTATCTCAGCTTTGTGCAGGAGAGAGTTCCCTGACTCACACCAATCCTTGCCAGCGGACAGCTGGGCTGCGGTGTACTGCTCCAAAATACAAAACACCACTGAGGAGAATTGTCAATACAGGGAGTGGGCTGTATATCATTTCACCAACTACACTCTCCTGGAGCTCTGTGGGCAGACACATGGATTGAGAGAATACATTTGTCTCAATGTTACGCTGTACAATGAGCTGTTAAGGTCAGTGCCTCAGTTCGCTGATATCTGTGCTGATCTGGAGGCAGAACTGGAGGACAGGAAATGCCTCCTTCAGAGGTTTTTTGACATGCTCCCAGCACGCTATGAGTTTGACACGTCTCAGCTGTGTGTGGATCCGGCTCCTCTGCTGGTGGAAGTTGTACACAAGCTTAGTGTGTGTGAGGTCGAGGGAGGGGAGCGTGAAGGGCTTTTAGTGGTGCTGGGATACGTGTTGCGAGTCCTGGACTTCATGGTGGGCCTCTCTTCGGGTCTGGACGAGGGGGAAAGAGAGGCGAGACAAGGTTTGGGCCAGGCCATCCTCCTCTCCAGTCTCCTTGACAACACCTCCTGGGCCACACTGCAGCCAGAAGCCTCCATGAGCATCCTTCACACTGTGGGAGTCTTCCTCCGCAGAGAGCAGAATGCCACTCTCAAAGAGGACCTGCTGAGCTGCTTCAGTGTAAGACAGCTGAATGACAAACTAACTCACACACACATGCACACAGAACAAAGAGAGAATAACTTGTTTCTGCTGTTCCATCAGCCCGTCTTGTGGGACCTCATCCAGCGGGACGACAACTCATCTGCTCTCAGCGTTCTGCTGCAGGTACTGGTCTGTGCAGCCGCATTCACGTTTAACCTTTCACAACAGATCAGCTCACTGAACTTTATATTGAAGTGAATCACTTTATCCCACTATAGGAGTACCTCCAGATGCCAAGAGACAGCATTCGTACTCTTGTGATGTCGGCAGAAAAAGATGCTGTTAAGAGATTTCTCTCCCATATGCATCAAAGCTGGGACCAGCTACAAGTTGAAACAGGCCAGGTTTGTTCTTCAGCTAAACAAAGCACTCACACACTTCATTTTTAAGCTAATTGTTCAGGTAAAATCCCTTATTCTAAGGTCAATTTCACAAAACACAACAAAATTCACACACATTTTATTTTATGAAATGTCGGGCTTTGGAAAATGTTGTGTTTTCTAAAAATTTGTGTTTAGTGAAATGTTTTGACCCTCAGGACCACCATATAATACCCTCATTTCTACAGTTCTATTACACTCTCTTGTGCTGTTTCTATTTTATTTGAATCTATGTCATGGCCCATGCATAGTCAAAGAGGGCCAAACTGAATGCACATCAGTTTCTGTCCTGCGCTATTGTTTTCTCTGTCAGGCCTCTCAAAAAGAGTTGCAGGCCATGGAAACAATGACCGCTGCCTTCATACATAAGTTCCCCCGAGTGACCCCAGAATTGTTTGTGGACCTGTCTCAGTTCATTCCCTTCATGTCTGTCTCTGACATCATGAGCTTCCCAGCCTCGCTGATAGTCAACGACAGTGTGTGAGTTACTGACTCATGAAACGATTGCATTTAGCTTTATATACAGTACCTTGTATAGGTTCTATGCTAACAGCTTCCGTGTTACTCTTCAGGTTGACGGCCATTCGTGACCACAGCTCAGGGATGAAGTTGCTGCAGAAGAAAGCCTTTGTAAAAAGACTCCTGCAGTCGAGTGTGGTGGGTGATGTCCCTACGTGGCCACCATACTTTCTCAGTTCCATCCTCCCGCTTCTGCCTTACCTCCCAGTCAGTCATTTTCAACAACTGACATCACAGCAGGTTAGAGGTCATTTAACTAATTTACGTATGACAAATGAAGGAGAAAGCATAAATAAATGAGTGGAGACACTTCTGCAGGGGTTATGATGACCCCAGAATGGTTTTATGAGTATAAATCATAGGCTTTGCTGTGGGCTTCACTGTCACCAGATCACAAGGTGAACTGCTCCTCATCAGCTTACCAAGAAATTTACTATAATTTATCATCCATATTTGTATAGTTTTTTCAACTTCTAATCTGTTGCCTCCTTTAGCTCACTCCTCTGGTAGAGTTTCTAGGCAACGGCAGTCTGGATGGTGTAAGGGGGCGCCATGTGCTCCGGACTCTCTTTAGCAAGAAGAACCTGACCAGTGATAACATACTGAGGTGGGACCTAGATACCCTTTGTTTATGTTTATGTATGTTTGTCTATCTTTATGATCGATCAGAAGTACTGAAGATATCAGAGTACATTAACCCTTTATCAGGCGAGGGACCATATTTGGTAACTTCAGTGTTGTAATAAAATAATAATATATATAATATAAA
>JBBPCS010000130.1:18901264-18915272 GCA_037974645.1 Hollardia meadi
TGTTCAGTTATTGTAGAGCCAAAATAATTCAAATTCACCCATTGAACAGGTCACCTCAGCCATCATAACAACAATTGCCCCCCTCTGAGAAATTTGGCAGGAGCTGCCACTTTTGTGTGTCTTACTTATCCTCAGGTGAAATTGTTAAATACCTTCCACCATCTTATAGATATAAGTAAATGTCTGCCGAAGGTTACAAAAGTAGCTGTAAACATATAAAAAATAGTTGTATTTCCATGAAAGTTTCCAAAGTGGATTGAAAAAAAGGCAATCACAAGTGTTTTCTCTATGGAACTACAATTCATCCACCCTTGTCACAAAAAGAAATGCTAACCTTAACTCTAATGTGTACTGCAGGGTTTTTTTTGTCATAACTGCAGATCTACAATTAATAAGCTTCAGGATTTCTAGAGAAAAGAAGAGGATAAACACTGATAAAATTAATACCTTTACCCAAAATGCTGAACATGTGTGTCTTTGTATGCCTGCTTGTTAATTTTTTAACACTTTCCTCAGGCTTTCCAAATGTTATCCAAGATATCAAAGGACACCAATGTAAGCAGACATTTTCAAAATATTTTTGGTGGATTTCAGCAAACTGCACTTTGACCACCGTGTTTCTCTCTCCCTGCCAGCTCACCATGGAAAAACTGTGCAGACTGAGGCCATTACACTCTGGTTTCTCCCCTGCTGTGCTCAGAGACCTCCAGTGGCCTGAGATCAGTGAAGCTGCCCACTGCCAATGCTGGAGAACGCTGCTAACTGAGCTTAAGCCTGGCCATAGAGCCATGTTATACAATGCAATGCAGGAGGTGATGCTGCTATTATCTGCGTTCAGTACATCACATATAACTTTTCTGTGTTGAATGTGCTGTGTTGTCACATGTTGAGTAGACTGAAGTGAGTTGGATGAAGGTGGAAAGGTTTTGGCAATTGATACGTTTCAACATTATCATAATTTTTACTCTTGTTTGGTAAGAATCTTAAAGCTTACTTGAAAATATGTCATTCAGTAAAAACAAAAGAACTATTGCCTGAGTAATAATCTAGTTCAGCTATTCTCAACCAGTGGTCTGGGGCCCACGGGTGGGCTTCAGAGCATCATCTAGTGGACCCCGGAGGTAGTGGTACTGACAAATGGATAGATTAATAATATTTTTTTTGTTATGTATAAAGATAGTTATTTTTTATATCTAAAGGTGCTCAAGAATTCAAATTAATTAAAAAAAGCAAATTTAAAATGCATAATTTCTATGAACAATCACATTTGGAAATCACCAGTCAAACATGTTCTGCCACTACTAGCTAACGTCTGCTACTACTAGCTAACGTCTGCTACTACTAGCTAACGTCTCCCACAGCTAGCTAATGTCTGCCACTACTAGCTAACGTCTCCCACAGCTAGTTAATGTCTGCCACTACTAGCTAACGTCTGCCACTAATAGCTAACATTTGCCACAGCTAGCTAATCTCTGCCACTACTAGCTAACGTCTGCCACTAATAGCTAACATCTGCCACAGCTAGCTAACGCCTGCCACTACTAGCTAACGACTGCCACAGCTAGCTAATGGTCCCTCGGATGCAGTAGCACAAAATGGTTTTGAGCTGAAATGTGTGAGACAACCCTACTCCAGTGTGTGGTGAGGGAATATGCCCCTGACTATAATAAATTTGGATTCATAATGGCAGGCATTGATGTTTAGCCAATAGTTTCACCACACTCAATACATTTTTTGGTCACGTTATGATTGTTTTTGTCATTTATTTGGGAAGGTGGTCCTCAGAAATTTGTTGACAATCAGAAATGGGCCTAAAGTTACAAAAGGTTGAGAACCCCTGATCTAGTTAATCTGGCACTAGGATTTCCTAACGGTGTTCATTTAATGTGTGGGACCTGCCTCATGTTTTTGGTGTTTTTGTTGTTGTTGTATGTCAACAGGCTCTACACAGAGACTTGCAGAACATCACTCAGCAGGTAAACTGTCTATTACCTTTTGTCCCTCTGAGGAAGCTGACAGAAACCTTAAATGGTGAAGCAATACTGAGAGACATCAGCCTGTACAGAGACATACTCTGGTCGCCACAGCAGGTGCACATTTTACTTTAATCTACCTTTGTGTGCTGTTTAAAGCTGCATTGATATAACAACAATGGGTTTGCAGTTCTTTGACTAAAGAAGAAAATGTTACCAGCTTCGGTTTTCGCTCCCATTAGTCTACAACTCATTGGATATGCTTCAGATGAGCCTTTTAGGATATTAATACTCCATACGCATCAGCCGCCATCAAGCTAATTAGTTTGGATGTAGTACAATGGTGTGGGGGAGTGTAGCATAAATTAATAATGGCTACCTTAAAGGGATTTTGTCACAGCCAAGAGTGTATTTCACTCCCCTGTTCTTGGCCTAACAAGACAAATTAATAAAGACTGCACTATAAAATATATTGTGACACTGAATATTAAACCTAAAATATTATATTTAAATAACCCATAAGTTAAATGTCTCAATACCCTATGTTATTTATGTGATTAAATATCATTTAATAGTCAGTTTGATGAGTATTTGGAGGGATTGTAATTACTGGTATAATTAATCTCTTAATCTATGTGTCTGTAGCCTATAATTTTAAGCAACATTCCCCATTTTTGTTGCATTAATCAATTCGACTGCACACAAGACAGTATATCTAATTTGGCACAGTCATATCAGTGATATACCACCAGTGTTGCATTCCAGATCCAATCTGGTAATTTTTCACTGTGTCACTGGAGTTGAGCTGCTTGTGTGAAAAATAAAAGGTTGAAGTGATCCCTAAAGCTTCAGTGTTTAGAACATACACTGAAATAAGAAAGAGTTTGATGGAACAAACAGAATAATGACAATATATACAAAAATAAAGTTATAATTTTGCTATTTTTTTTACCACTGAAAACTGTCTAATGCAATATGAAAACCAATTTGAAATTACATAAACTTGATTAATGGTAAAGGGGCTGGAACATACAAGAAATACGGTTCTTTTATAGTAGCTGTAATTTCATTTAATTGAGCTTTGATTAATATCTTATTTGTTTTAAGGTAAACCACAGTAAAAACAACAACAACAACAAAAAAAACACCTTTTTTGTTTGGACAGGCTCAGCTTTTGTTCAAAAAGATCTACGAATTTAAAAACATTACCAGCAAGATGGCGAGGTAAGTCGAATTTATGGCACTAGAACATTAAGATCTATGATTTCAATCATTAACTAATTTTACCTGCAATCTCAATTAAAGACTCGAAACCAACTCAATAAACAATTTAAATAATGACCTCTTTTTCTCGTAGGGATCTGGGTCATATTGCCAGTGGAATGAGTTGTGACTTTTTGAGGCTTTGGAGCAATGATACAGATTTTGCGGAGCTGCTTCAGCTTGTTAGTGAGCTGCCTGGAGGCATAAGACCTGCTCTGGTGAGGAACAAATACCCCCTAACACCCCTCAGAGTCTTCATTACAGTCTCTGATACCATGATCTATTAATTTGTTATTTTTCTGTAAAAAATTAAAAATCACATTTATGATTCTAACAAGTTCAGATGTGTTTTGGCTATGTTACCAGCGAAAATGTATCATCGATGAACTGAGGAAACAACCTGAACTTGACCTCAGTGTTTTGAGCTCTGGCTTTGCTGCAACTTTACCGTAAGTGTCTCCTTATTTATTTTGCTTTATATATAAATATTACAGTTTATTTGAAGATGGCTACATTTACACCTCTTCTTCTTTTCCAGTGTGACAATGTTGGAGAACCTCTCTAATGCCTCCTTCAGAGCCATTCTGGACCACATTCAGGCACACTTTGTTGATTTTCTCAAGCTGCCACATTACAAGCAGATGAATTTAGCAGAGAGAGCTGTAACTGACCTGGTAAAACACCAACATGAGCTATGCAAATACTGCACTTCCTACATATACTCAAATTATGTGCAGGAGTTGATATGTTGCTATATGTTCAAGGTAGTAAAGTGTGATC
This sequence comes from Hollardia meadi, assembly GCA_037974645.1. Taxonomy (NCBI): domain Eukaryota; kingdom Metazoa; phylum Chordata; class Actinopteri; order Tetraodontiformes; family Triacanthodidae; genus Hollardia; species Hollardia meadi. The sequence goes on from JBBPCS010000130.1 coordinate 18,905,281, forward strand.
AGACAGTTGTTACATGTAATTTATAATCATCCTTAAATTAAAATGGGAATCCTAAATTAATCTCAGGGTCATTAAAATGATAAACCTGCACCATAAGCATTCAGAGCAAACTGGAATTTAGAGATGCTATTTCTGGTTAAATTATATCAAGGCTTGCGTCAGTGATGGTGAGTCATGTATTTAATTTGTATGAACACATTAATGGGTCAGAACGAGCAAGATTTATTTGTTGGTTCAGGCTTCCCAAGGAAGTACGGACACACATACAAAGTGAGAAACAGATGAAGAAAGAAATTCAGAACATAATCTGCCTCATCCTCTCAACAGCTTTTCACACAAGTGACGTCATATCAGTGTGAAATCCCTGTAATCCAGATTCACTGACTATACGTGGTGCTCTGCAGGGCTCTTCTCAGGCTGAGGGGGAGATTGATGGCACCACTCTGGATGCCCTGGGGCCTTTACTGCCTTTCTTGGACCGGGACAGCTTGGCTCTGGTGGACAGAGGAGCTCTGGCTCTGCGGCTGGAGGAGATGAGAAGTTTCTGCCTTCCTAAAGAGGCTCTGAGAGATATTAGTTCCCTGTTCACTCAGAAAGGCCTGCTCGGGTAAAACAACACATCTGCTGGAGAAAACACAACATGTTCTGGTTATCACAACTGACTCAATAATATGTTGAGAGATTAATTACAATCATTGTTTATTGTACAATATTATCATGACAAATTACATTCCTGTAGATTCATGAACCGCAAATCTATAATGGCTTACTTTCTGTTGACTCTTACATCCTTGGAAATGTTTCAGGGTGGCTGTTTATGTACACGTTACAATTTCTCACAGGTTTAAGAGTCTACAGCCAAGCTAGCAGCTCTGTGAGGCTGGGCTTTGAACTAAATGCTAACATCAGCATACCACCATGCTCACAATGACGATGCGATATGCTAATGTTTAAAGACCCCTCCACTCAAAACTGTGTTTTCTTATGTTTACATCCCCTAAAATGCCTGAACTAAACTACACTGACTTGTATCTGTCCAAAGTTTGTCACCAGAAAAGTATTTTCACATTCCTCGACTGAAGGAGGAGATCTCTGTGCACTTCCTAAAAATATGAGATTCAAACATACACCAGGTTAGCTGGATTTGATATGTCACAAATATGAAAGCCAATCACTGTCTAATTTGCAAATACTACTACTGCCAATGAGTCAGTTCTCAGGCAAACTTGGTTGGCTATAAATATGTGAACACACTGTAACATCGTAGCTGATATTATTGAACGTTTCACAACCACTAACGCTGTGTCTGCCACTGCCAGTTACAGGCTAACAAGCTAACAAACAACATGAACAAAAGATGCTAACTACACTTACCATTCTGATACATCTGCTAGTGGCACATTTTGGTGCACAACAGACTCAAACATGACCTAAAATGCCTAATGGTATGCTAAAGTATGAAAGGCGAAAATGGCTGTGCTTGCAATTATTTCTTTATTGTCATTGTAATTATCTTGAGATCATAAGTAATCAACCCCCTTATCACAAGAAAACAAAACGTAGTTTCCACTTATTACTATTAATGTTGTTCAGAGATCAGGAGTGCCATGCTAGCAAGCACAGATGGTGACTTGACCACTATAGCAGCCAATTTAAACCTACTGTGTGGAACTGTTTCCCCATTCTGACAGTGAGAGTAATTACTTAAACACTGTCGACATGCTTATGACACCATAGACTCTCTCATACTCCGCCTGTTCCCCCACTACAGTTATATATTGCATTGTGTGAACATGTTTGGCGAGGGCTTGAATGTAATGGACGTTTGTTTATGTCTAAAAGTCCTGCACTCCAAGATTAAGCGGAAACTATCAGCTCAAGGAGTACCCATTCATGATCAGTGCATCAGACTGTACTTCAGTCAATGTCTAACAAAGGATGAATTGCATTGTGTCTTGAGTTAACAATCAGATCGGTCCTTGTCATTTAAGGAGAGGACCAGCCTGGCTGCAGCTTCACAGGCGAGTGCACTTCAGTTAAGTGCATGCATGAATCATTTAGACCTAGATGTGATGGTGCCGCTCAGTCTTGCTTCCAATCGTGTCCAGTGGTCACTTGTGGTATTGCAGCAAAAAACTGCCCTTCGGCCCCAAAAGCATTTCCCCCATAAATTATTATAAAAGAGACATCTGTACAATTGTTAACAGGACACCTTAAACTGCAAACAAGGTGAGGACACTTTCTCTTTTGAATATGGGATCCATGGACATTTATATTTGTAAAACCTGCCTCGAGCTGAGAAAAGCTGAGCGGGAACTCATGGGCGGGGCCAGTAGGAGAAACACTTCTGCACATAACCAGCCACATAACCACGAAGTGAACCTGGAAGTTACAAAAATTTTTGCCAGACGAGCAATTCGCCATCTTTGCATCTGGTGTCTAGTTGTACACATGTATGAGTGCATGTAACTGTACTGTTCAGTTATGCATCCTTCCTCACAGTCATGACAGTGATCTTAAAGGCTGAAGTCAGGTGTGATCAAATGAGTCAGACACTCATTTTCAAGTTTTTTTTCTCGTGATAAATTATCTCATTACCTTGAGAAATCTTCCTTTTGTTTTCTCAAGGTGATGAGATAAATTAACTCGTTAACAGGTGAACATGAACTTTTTATCTTGAGATAACAGAATAAGTAACTTGTGATTTGGAGATAACGGCTTAAAAAAAAATTGCAAGTACGGCTGTTCTTGGCTTCCCTACTAGTGTAATAAAAGATACCAAAGTGATGACATGAATGTTTGTATCAAAACCACATAAATTGCCATCCATAGAGCCATCTGACTACAGCATGGGCTAAAGGTTCACAATAGTATACTGACCTGTAATGATTCATAAGTTGTTGAAAACATAACACAAACACAGTACTGGGTGGCAGTATAAAAGTAATATAGAATAATATGCATGAAGCCTAATACTGTATATAGAGCTAATTCCAGCACTGTGTTTGCAGTAAGACATGGATTACAAAGCAGGAATGAGAAGATATACTCTATGTACTTGTTTGCCAGGGAGCCATCTAAGTGGCAAATTGGGGATGTGGAACATTTGGGCAGGCTGGTGTTTTCTCTCTCAACAAAGCAGATTAACTCCATCCCACTGGTAAGCACCCAAAAGCATCAAACCATGCAAATACTGGAATTCTTTTCATTGCACTTGAACTGGCTTTCTAAGACACATCCTTACATCCTTCCTTATTTTCCCCTGAGCAGACAGTGTTGGATAAAGACACAGTGGAGCAGGTCCTGGTGGGTCAAAGTCGCTGGGAGGACAGTGTGGTGGGTAGAGTCTGTGTTACTCAGTGTATGGACCAGCATCATCAGAGAATGCAGACTCAGAGCCTCATTCGAGGGATTGTCAAAGCTCGGAGCAGGAGGGCAAGAGGTTCAATAAACATTCCCTATAACGTTTGGTGCTTTTGATAGCTTTTGTTGTACTGTGTGTAATACAAATGTATTTTATCTACACGAAAACCAGCACTGTAATCTACCAGCGACTGTCAGTATGAATTATGAGTTTATCTGTGCACATTTTTTATTTGAATCTGCTGGGTTATCTTCGAGCAGTGCCGGTTCCAAGTTGTGCTGACATCAGAGGGACCTTTCCTTCAGCTTGGACATCCACTCAGCTCAACCGCATGTCACAGGAGGATCTGAAACAGTGTCTGGAAGTTTTTGCTCAGGATGCTTCAATGAGCTCTGAGCAGCGGCGAGCATTGTGGGTGAAACTCCGGCAGGTCAGTCAAACTCTGCTTGTGAGACGCCACATAAAGTTTAGTCTCAGATAACCTTTTTATCATTAGTCATTCCTACTAGCATGCACACATTTTTCTGTTTGGGTCACTCAGTAGCAATATGTATTCAGAAGTATGTTTGGGGGTGTTATTATTATATCACCCCCTCCCAGAAGCTAGAAATACCACCAATATTAGGCTACTGGGGGTTAGATGATTGTACTGACAGTTTAGACAATATTCTTCATGTTATTACAACCCATTCATGTTATCAGGCACATCTGTTCGCTACAAACCCCACGTATTATATTCCATGTGTCACACCTCTCATACGCACACACAGAGGGGGGTGAGAACGAGAGTGCCAATCAGCACTTCTTCTGTCCAAGGACATGAAAACAAATCTATCATGCATTTGACTGGTCTGATGAGGCTCATCCATTTAATATTTGCCTGCTTTGTTTTACCTAATGTCTTAGCGTGGACAAGAATGATTGAAGTGTCGTAATAGAGGGGCATTTGTGGGCATATAGTGATTTGTGACTTAAAAAGAATGTAGACGGAGGTGTAAAGCAGGGGGGACCCCCTACTTCCAGTGCCCTTGCTTCAAATTTCCTTATATGATGTCTGAGATTTCCTGTTTTTTTTTTGTTAAGCTGTGGCATATAAGCTTAAAGATAAAAAGTAAGAAGAACAATGAACAGGAATTCGAGTCTCCAACCCTGAGAAACTCATACAGCTGAGTTAAACATGAGTAGCATTTTATCATTATTTGTGGCTGAAACAGCGTTTTTGGTTCTTTATTGAATCCAGTCCTTCAGTCCCGTGAGAGAGCTGAGAGCAGATCAGGTGTTGTCTCTGGGCTCACTGGTGACTGAGATGGGAGAAAGAGAGCTTCACGACACCACCTCACTCACTAATCTGGGTGTGTTGGCACACCTGGGGACACTGACAGACTGGAGCTCTAAAAAGGTGAACTTTTGAACGTTTCACCCTGGTGTAAAACATCCTGAAGGCTTTAACACGCCCATTAGTGCCTGTTTAATGTTTCTATTTTTTTTTTCAGATGAGAGCAGTGATTTTAGGTGTGATGCGGAAACGCAAACTGAAAGTGGAGCAGTTAACAGCCGTTGATCTGGCAACATTTGGCCATCTGATCTGTGGTCTGTATCCCTCAGAGATGAAACGACTGAGCCCCTACAACCTCAGGTCAGCCAAATACCTAACTGTATTTATCCAGCTTCCTCACACACAACAACATTTAACAATAGTTGTAAAAGCTATTACAATACGGGTCACAACTCAGTGATGTAATAAGTGAGTTCTTAAAGCAACATGAGAAAACCAACAAAGTTGCAGACACTGCAGAATGATCCAGTATGTCCGATAAATGGCATCAAAACAAAGGCGAACGTAAACTTCCAGTTTGCATACAGTACAAGGTACATTGTGCACCTACATAGCAATAATTAGCAATGGTACACATTGTGTTGAATCCTTCTGATGCCATAACAGAATTACTTTCTTATGGTTTCAAAGAGTAATTAATTGATTTTCACATCCACTTGAGATGCTAATTAACAGACGGCTGGTGCACATTTCTCAGCTGCACAAATCAAAACATTTTGCACATCTTCAGAGGAGGATTAAGTCTTGAATCTTTTTCCTCAAACTGCAGTATGGCTGTGCCGTTCCTGCGGGAGACGTCCCTGCCTTGTACGGAACAACAGATGGAGGCATTGACAAGCTGTTTGTCCAGACCTGAGGCCTTTGGTCCAGTAAATGCTTGGGGACCAGAAGTTTTTATTGAAATTGGGACATTGGCAGGTACAGTGGAACATAATATCCCTGAGGATATACTGTAAACTTTTTGGTGATCAAATGTTTTTGAACAGTTTTTTTTTTTTTCAAAGAGAGAGGAGGCTGGGAGGAGGCTGGGAGGAGGAAATGACAGCTCACGGATGGATAGGTATAATTAAAAACATCCCTGAGGGTATAAAAGTTTAGGAAAACTTTTCCGGTGATGTGATATAAGAAACAGTAATTATCTGACTACTGTCACAAAGCAAACTGGCTCAGGGAATGTGACAAGTAGAGAGACCACGCAAGAGTGGTTACATAAAATAAGAAGAATTTATTCAAACTAAAGCAAACGCTTTGTGTCATTGTGCGTCTCGAGATGATATTATGAACCCAGATGCAACGGCGTTTGGTTTCATGATGTATGACTTCCATGACTTCCACAAAAAGTACAAAGCAGCAATGGTTGTTACTTCAGCCATGGTTGATCTCCTCTCCTCTTTTCCAGAAGAGAGGGGTGAATATTCATGGGTTTTATTCTCGCGCAAGTGCTGCAAATAGACAGAACAGATCCCGTGATCACACTCAGGGGCGAAAATTTTATTCGCTGAATTCTGAACGCACCACAAGGGCCCCAAGAGTACATCAGCCAATTGCCTCCAAGCCTCCAAGACAGTGGGAGGGGCGTCACACTGCAGTGTTTGTGTTTGTGTCCAGTGGGCCTGGAGGATATGGTGCTGTCAGCTCTGGTGCAAGAACAAGTGGAGGGAATCACCCCTGAAGCCATCGCCCTGATGACACCAAAAAAGATGGCAGTGAGTTTCACCCATAATGTTAAGGCCATTTATTAATCTCCAGAACAATGTTTAGCTTCAGTAAGTAGCACCACTGGCAAAGTAGGAAAAGTCAAGGTTTAAAAATAAAATAAAATAAATAATAATAATGATGGTTTAATTCCATTTAGCTGCTTCAGTTTCAGGTTCCTGGTATTATGTGTGCTGTGTCACTGTCACACTGTCATTGTTTATTGGGAGTTGAATGGAACAGAGCCATTGTCAATGATATTAGGAGCACCTGTACTTTTTCTATAAGTCAACATGTCAACTGTGAAAAAGGCCTGCTACAACTATGGAGAGATATTTAAGTTATTTTTCATCATAACATTTTCTTCTTTAATCAAATTTGTGATTTATTAAAAATTATGCAAACTCATTTCTATATGTACCTATACATAATTAATTATATTACATAATTATCTCACAATAATGGCTATTATGTCACAGAAGTGCTAAACACAGTTTCAGTTTCATAGAAAAATGTATTTACTTTTTATATAAACAACACATAAATTAGTTTTGACCCATTTCTCTCTGAAGAAAAGGGATCGTTATTGTTAATACACACACTCTGTAACATGAAACTCAGCTTCTCTCTTCACGCTGAGTACCTCCTCTAAAGTGTCCTGCAGCAGTGAGTTATTTTTTATGTTTGTGTCTGACAGGTGGTTTTCAGTGCCTTTCAGTTATGGTGGTTGAGTGCGGAGCAGGCGTGGGCAGTCACCGAGCAGCAGTGGGCAGAGCTGAACACTGAGCAGAAACATGCCGTCCAACGAGCCAGATATGAAGGAGATGTCCTGCTGGCGCTGAGAGGTGTGTCTTAGAAAAAGAAATCTCCTTCTAATAACCTCCTTCATAATGAATATGGAATGTTATAGTTATTTTTATTTATTGTTATTTTACTGAGTAAGGGTTTGTGAGCACATATACTTTTAATATGGTAATACTTGTTTCCACCAACCACTATGATTTTTATGTTTATCAGGTGATGATAAATGCTCTGCTTGTCTGCCTCCACAGGGAGAAACTCGGTTCCAGCGACCCCAATCGCAGAAAGCTTTCCTGTACGCTCACTGGTTCTGTGCCTATTGTTGTGGCAACTCATTTAAAATGCTGGAACCAATTTAATCTCCCTTGGTATCATCATATTTGTACTTCAATAAATATTTTGAACTGTTCAGTCCCCTCTGCGTGTTGGTCCTTTAATTTGCATTGTGCTCTGCTGCACGCTTCACTTTTATGTGAGCTATAAGCTTGACAAAATGTAAATAAGTACATGTAGTACTACCGGTATGTACAATATTATTCTTCTAGAACAATCAGAGCATGCAGTATAGAAATTTAAAACTTTACAGGATGTGTGATCAAGCAAACAAACTTGAGATGATATTTTATTTAATTAAATAAAATTTAAATATGAATTATTTCCCTTAATCTATAGACACTTAGGTCTTAGATACTTTAATGTGTGGTACATTTAAGAGAATTATTATTATTGGAATACATTTATAATAAATATCTTTTTTATGAGTTGACATAAACGATGTAATAGTAAGGGGTAAAATTTAATATCAATGATTTATTGACAGGCTTGCTCAACCTGTCGGTCTGAGGTTCACTAATCCCTCCTGATGCTCCTGCATGCAGGTATTTTTCATTTCTTGACTTTGGCACAGCATTCAAGATGAGAGAAAATGCAGTCAACCTGTGCAACGGTATTAGTGAATGCAGTGAAACTTTTAAGCTTCCAGCATTTGTGAGTTTAAGGAGCCAAACAACAATCTGTGTAGTTGTAGTAAAATACTTCAATGCAGCAAGGTAACCATGTTGTGTTCAAGTGTTTTTACGTGTTGTAAGATTTCATAAAAATTGAAAGATTGATAATTAAATCAGAGGTTGAATGTGCTCCCCTTACCAGACACTGAGTCTATATTATACTGTAGTCTGTGGTTCTTAAATGGGGTGCAGGGACCACAGAGCCTCAGTAAAATACATGAGGATGTAGAGGGAAAGAAGCTGGATTACCAACCAGGCAAATGAAGCAACCTACCCAGGGGCACCACATCCCCAGGGGCCCCAAGAGCCCCAGATTCAACATGTATTAATAGCCAATTTTGTGGCCCTGTGTGAATGTCTTAATAATAGTTTTGTAGTTTTAGCTGCTATAATGCTCACATAGTTCACATTTCTTTTTTTAAAATGATACCTCCTTGAGCATTTTATGGCCTCATTAGATGCAGCAGAGACATGATAGGAAATTAAGTGAGGGGGAGACAGGGAATGGACGCCAACCAGAGATGTTGCTGTTTATGTGAATCACTTTGAAGCACTTCACATTAATACCATTTGGCTGGACATACAGGACTTTTAAATGGAGTAGAAGAAGAAGATTTGCCCCTTTTGCCATAGTAGCCCAAACAATATTCCTCACTAGCACTGTTGTGAGGTTGGATGTATGAAGATTTTATTTATTGTGGCTGTGAAAACAAATCTCCCTCTGTGAGACAATAAATCTGAATCTAAATTCTAGAGGCCACCAGGGTGGCTCAAATGGTGCATATTTCTAATTAAAGTGGGGTTTAACCATCAAACTATCACAAACTGTCTGACATATGGAAGTGATATATTTGATATATGAGTAGGCTGCTGGCTGGTCCGGGGAAATAATGAAGAGGCCAGCCTGCATTGTGCTCAGGGAAAACTCAGAGGTGACATGGTATACACACACTGCATATTGGGCACGAGGAATATCTGGAGGTCAATAAGTCCCTAAAACCAAATGTTTGGCCAGGGACCCCCAAATATGTTAATCTGGCCTTAAATAATATGCTCATTTCTTGTCTGTACATGCAACAACACTGTTTTCAATCAAGATGACGTTTCTTGGCGTGTAGTGAGAATTGAACTTGGCAGCTATGAAGTGTTTTTAGTTTAAAAATCTTCCATCTGGGAATAAATTGTTTGTTTGGCAGCTGCCAGCCACAGCCTCAGCGTCAGGGTGAGGGTGCTATGCAGCGTATGACCAGCAGGTGGGGGTGTAGCAGCGCTGCTGGCCTCTAAGTAGGTGTTGCTCTAACGTCCCCACTTTGACCACGGCTGTGACGTATTTCCTGGGGCTTGTACGGACCACTCAGCGGTACACCAGAGGGGTATCATGACTATTTATATCCAACAATTCACTGATACCAATTTTTCTGTCGTTTCGCCGTGCTATCGTCGGGTCTAACACCGCGGTGAGAGACAACAACAAGCTGGGTCGAGCAGGATGTAAAAGGAAGCTAGTAAGTTGAGCCGATTGTAAGTTTCCTGTCTGCTCTAGCTTGTATTTTTTTTCTTTACCTTTACTTGTTTGGGCTGCATGGTCAGCGACTTTACCGTGTGCTCAGCTGTAGTATCACCGGGACCCTGACACAGGACAGGACGGCATGTTGCCTTATAGATCCCGGTTGCTGTCAGTTTGTGTGTCGGCTCCAAAAGAACGGGAAGGGGGGTCTCACACACACACACACACACACACACACACACACACACACACACACACACACACACACACACACACACACAC
>JBBPCS010000130.1:18915372-18931473 GCA_037974645.1 Hollardia meadi
CTTTATTTGACAAATTTATTTTACTAATTAATAGGCCTACATCATTTACAGGAGTTCTGTCATCACTTTTATTGCATATTCAAACACAGGCATTGGTGCAGCTGCTGGACACAGAAACTCACTCTCAGGCATTTATTTTAAACCTGCGCAGTGCGCACATTACACAGCAGATTTTTTTCATGACGGTAATTAAAGAAATACCGTTGCTATTTATAAATACCTCGGTATATGGTATTACCGGCCAAGCCTAGTCCATAACAGAATGCAGGTTTAGGAGACGCTCTCGTATCACTGAGCTGTCGTGGTTTTTCTGCTACGACGTAATTTCTTTGTCTTCAGCTCAGCTCTGGGTGCCTGTTGATCTACTCTGTGTCTTTGTGTGTGTGTGTGTGGTCTTATATTGCTATATGTATGTGTATTTGTTTGCAGGTGCTCCACTAAAGAACTAGCATTTGAAAGAAAAATAGTAATTTGTCGACTCGTGTGTCCTGTTCACTGTTAAGACTCAATAATTCTCCTCAGCCATTTTCTTCCTCCTTTTCCAGGCCACACAGCCTGACACCTTCTCTTCATTATTTGCTCTCTGTCACGTCTCTCATTGGGTTTGAAGTTTCTCTCTCTCTTACAGCAGCTATAAGATGCTCAAAGCAGATGGCTAAAGCATCTGGGAGCAGCAGTCAAGGCAGGTTATTCAAATTACATTTTAGGTGTTTAGCTGGATCACTTATGCAGAGTGATAAGTCAGCAGGTAGGTGTTCAGTATCTTTCTACTTTCAATTACATCCACCTTAGAGTCATAACAGTGTGCACAAAAAGGAAACTGCAGTACTACATCATTATTTAGTTTAGTAGAGTTTAGTGTTAATCTGTTTATCGAAAGATTTGTTTATGGATTTCAGAGTGACTGGCACTGGCACATCATTGATTTTAATTGTGTCTTTGCAGAAAGGCTCCTGGTTGTGTCCAGGATAGTGGCTTTGTTTCAATTAGGTATCAGACAGATTGTTTTCAACATTGGATGTGACACCGAGATGTGTGCGCACACTTTGTTCTGTAAGACTTAAAGAGGATTTACGAAACTTAATGCAAAATGCCATCAGGAGTGTGAAATTTTGCACAAACTGGAGTTGGCTCTGATGTAGCTCTTCAAAAAGTGATTTATGATTTACAAACACCCTGCTCTTTTTCAAGCATGCTCACCACCAAAATGGACGGGAGTTTTTAAGATTTGACTGGCTCCCAGAATATTTTTTTGATGGTTCTGTTTACACACACATGATAAAAATACACATTTGTGTTTCCCCAGGATTGTTGCTGTAAATTGTGAATTCTGAGTTTTTTCTCAAAATTCTGAGGGAAAAAAATCTGTTTCTCAGAATTCTGAGATTAACATGTCACCCTAATCCTCTTCTGTATGAGTTAGTATCTCGTAATTACGAAAAAAAAAAATCTCATAATTGCGGGAAAAGGTCTCATAATTATGAGATCAGGATCTTGTAATTATGACAGAAGATCTCGTAACTACGAGATCGGGGCCACGTATGCTGGCCACTGTTCAGTAGAACCACTGCACGGACATGGAAAGAAGCTTAAGTTATAAGCTTGTTTAACTCGATACTTCAAATGTATAGGCTACATTTTAATGAACATTTTGAGTAGGCATACATTTTATAGATGATGCTCATTACGACTGTGCTTTTTTTTTGGCTGACGTGGTGTCACCTCTGTCGGAAATGGTGATGTCTAACTTAAGCTAACAGGCATGATTGATAACCTTTGGATTACTCTTTGTGGAGTAAGCATGTAACCATACGACCATACACGAAAATCCATCAACAGCACCATTAATACATAAACCAGCCTGGATGCATTTCAAATGTATGAATTTATATCCCTGAAGCATCCTGTATCGTTTTAACTTAAAGAGAGTAACTTCGAGCAGGTCAGACTGGGTTTTCCACCTGAACAATCCCAAAGGCTTGACCTACTAATATCAATGCCGTCCACATTAAGTAAAATTAATATTTCCCACGGTCTCATACAAAGAAGAAAATAAAAGGATATTAAATGCAATAGCACCATGTTATACCCACTGTTATATCCTGTAGCCAGGGTTGGTGACAACTGATAACGAGGTAACGTTAACTTAAATTAACTCTCATAATTACGAGGTCTTTTCTCGTAATTACAAGATACTAACTCATAACTACGAGATAAGGTGTCTAATTTTTTTTTCTTCTGTATACACCAGACCTGAATGGTAAAAGTGGAAACCTACCCAACCCTAATTTGTATATATTTTCATTTCCTGCTCCAAGGTTTTCTGACCAGACCTAGAAGCATCACAAAATACATACTGCAATAGCCCAAACATGCAAATGTTGGGCAGTGCTGCACTGGTGCAAAATTGCATAATAATAATAATGTGGAGAGTCACTGTATGACTTGTTGGCATCTAAAAACGTGCTGTAATTTAACCTTGTAGACTCTTCCCATGTGAGGCTGCTGCAAAGGTCACAGGCGTTTAATTGTAGTCATTTAATGCACCATAAAACATTTATCAGACTGAACCTGGAGGACTGTCTTAAAAAGCGTGACAGTTTATGATCACGCCACATTTTGTCTATAATTTGGGCTCCCCAGTGTCACAAAAGCTGCAGTGACTTCCTTCTCCTGAGAATGGTTGTGGATGCATGTAATCTCCTAAGTGGATTTGGAGGGGTAAGAAAAAGAGGTGGATGCTTTACTTCCACAGAGGATGCTAGTGCTACAGGTTGTGGGAGATTAATCCTGTTCAAGGCCACAAACTCTTCACCCTTCGCAGGCTCGCACTCTGGCCAGCAGCAAAATGTCACACTCACACTGTTATCTGGAGTGTAGCGTATCCCAAGCTCAGAACAAGCCATTAATGATTTTATCAGCACACAACTTGCAGCTAATGCATGTCGCTGTCTTAATGTGTCTTCTTTGCATGTTGTTTCTTACGTTTGGCAGGAACATCGGCAGCCATTTATCGATTAACAAGAGTGTGGATGCCTGCATTGGTACAGACAGTCATGTGACCTCATTAGAGCACGTCCAGGCCCGGCTCACCCTGTCCTACAACCGCAGGGGAAACCTGGCTATCCACCTCATTAGTCCTGCCGGCACACGCTCCACGCTGCTCCACCCCAGGTACAAACACTCAGACGTAGAAATACAGTACAAGTTCGGAAACACAAACACGCACACACACAAACTCTCCTGCTTGTCGTTCTCCTGCAGGCCTCATGACTACTCGTCAGAGGGTTTCAATGAGTGGGCTTTCATGACCACCCACTCCTGGGATGAGAACCCCACCGGGATGTGGATGCTGGAAATTGAAAATGTGGCTGGTGCCAGTGACTATGGTAAAGCATCGTTGTTGTTTGAAGAAAATGGTTATTTTGATGGATTTGCCTTCCTGCTTGCATGTTCATATCTAGAATTCTGTGCAGTCAAATATTATCAGTCCTTTGGATTTGAAATAGGGCTGCAACTAATTATTATTTTCATTGTTGATTAATCTGTCGATTCATTTTCTGATAAATTATCCATTGTTTTGTCAGTAAAATGTCTGAAAAAAGTAAAACAACAAAAACAAGTCCAAAGACCCCCAAGGAGACATCTTGATATTACTTGTTTTGTCTGATCAACAGTCTTAAACTTAAAGATATTCAATGTAACATTATATGGAACAAAGAAAGCTGCAAAGCCTCACATCTAATAAGCTGCAACCAGTAAATACAGTATTTTATCTTAGTAAACTGCTTGAATTAAAAAAAAATGTCGATAATGTTCAGCCTATTGACTAATCATTGTGTTAATTAGGCAAAAAAAGCAAGAAAACAAGCAGCAACAAGCTCACTTAAAACCAGACAAAACCATAAAATTGAACCCATAAATCAGCGTATAAGCGAACATAACCCATATACCCTCAGGCCTAACAACATAATTACATAATCAGACATAAACCTGAATACTAAATACTGATTAATCTATATCCAAATTAATGGCAATATTATGTTAAAAAATAACAATTGGATGGAATGATTATTGGAGGCAAATGAAAGGTTTAAAGGTGTACTATGTAACATAGTTGATTATTGAGTCTCATTCCCAGATATTGATGCTTTGGGTTTCTTCCAGGTTGTCAAATACGCCCGGCCAGTATTTATACAGTATAGTGTAGCTGTGATGCTGACTCTGTGCAGCTCTGCAGCAATCCTTTTTCTTATAGCAGAGAGCGTGACAAAGTAGTGGAGTGAATACTTCTATCTTGTTGTTTGACTCACAACACTCACAAGGCCGCTGCTCTTGAATGATTCTTCAGAGATGTGCACAAAGACTTTTATTAGGCACAGAGTGAAATCATGCTGTCTTTAAATTGTTTCCAGGAGTCATTTTCTGTCGCTTTGTACAGAAAATCCAAGCGTCTACAATACATCCACAAAATCCACCCTAGGGAGTGACTGTTTTTGACAGGTCGTCTTTTCTTCCCGGGTTAATTTGAGGTTTTATCTCCATCTGTGTCTCCGCTCAGGCACTCTGACCCAGTTCATCCTGGTGCTGTGTGGAACTAGCTCAGCATCTTCCAGCCCCTCTGACAAGTCTCAACCTGGCAACGGCAGCTGCAAGACCTTGGACCTGAGGCAGATATGCATCGGTAAGACTGGTATCTCTTTCCCCCAGTTTGTTCCTCACAGGAAGTCACTGTCCCAACAGCCGAAGGAGGGGTAGTGTAATTACTGAGTCATGCTGAGATGTGACATGTGAAGTAGCATGGTTATTGTGAGGTGAACAGGGTGAAATAGTATCCAATGTGTGTTCAGCTGCATCTGTTTGCATTGTGCATCACTCTGCGTCAAACTGTGGATGGACTTATTTGAGAGTCGCACAGTTATCTCATCCTGTAAATGTCATGCCCTTATGTAGCTTTAGCGTCAGAATCCATTTTGAATGAAGATCTATCTTCTGATGAGATAAAATTAAATTTGACCCCAGGTCCCTTTTTTAATAATCTCATGGTGTCCATACTGCCATCTCCTACCTAATCCAAATACTGCTATAGGCAAGGTCCCACAGTACAGTGTGAAGTCCAGCTGCATGTTATCAGTCTGACCCCTACAGGCCGTCAGAGGTACTTACACACTGATGGACAAGATCATATACAGATTTATTAGAGGATAACATGAATCTAATTAACATAGATTTTAGAATCATGTGTTATGATTATCATGTATCATATACGCACACACAGACACAGACACAGTGCTCTCTGACTTGGGGCTCACAGCTATGGTTTTCTCTGTTTTTGAACAAATTGACAAGACCCTGAGGTAAATTAAATTTCCTTCCTTCTGTTGGCTCACACTCCTGTTTTCAGCTCCGTTACCCCCAGCACCCACAGTCTGTTAATTGCCTTTATAGGCAATGGTCTGCATCTGGACCTGCTGCATATGGAAATTGTTCTGTTGACTTAAACATGCTGCACTCAGCATATACATTTTCATCATCATTTTTTTTTGTTAAGCTAGTAAAAGTAGCAGGAAGAAAAGTTAAAATGGTGACATCAAAGCACATTTTCCTTGAAACAATGTCTGAACATTTCTGAGATACAAAACAACCCATGGATGAATAAATACAGAAATATCAGACGCAGCACGCCTTATCAAGTTAACTGAGCTCTCTGAGCCTTGGCTGTCTGGACAGGAATCCTGGTTCTCTGTTTTTGGGTTGTCTGGCTCATATGAAGACATCAAATGTGTGGGCGCGGCTATTTATCTCAATTTTGTTTGTCTGTGTTACAGAGTGCAACTCCGGTTACTACCTCTTTGAACAGGGCTGTGTAAAAGAATGTCCACCAGGCTTCTCAGTGGGCTCCCAGCCCCTCAACTACACAGTGGGAAACTCTATACCACCAGCTTCCGTCCCAGCCTGCCTGCCCTGCCCACCGCCCTGCCTGACCTGCAGCAGCCTCAGCCCTCGGTCCTGCCTGTCCTGCCCCCCTCACAGCTCCCTGGACCCAATCTCTGGCACCTGCCTGCACCTCAACCAGTACATGCGGGAGTCCCCTGGCAGCTTCATGGTGGGCCAGGGGAACCTGGGATCGGACCTTCAGCTGACCTCCCAGCTTCCCATCACCATCGCTGTGCTCAGCTGCATGGCCATTATTGCCACCTTTGCTGGCATCTTCCTGCTGCTGCAGCTGCGCTCAGGCGCACTCATTAAGCTGCCCTCTCTGGAGGCTGGCAGCAGCCTTGGGGGCAGCTTCAATCTTGGGGGAAATAGGGTGGTGTCGTACCGAGGCATCCCGACAATGTGGGGGGATGAAGAGGTAAATACGGACTCCGAAAACGAAGATTTTGAAGTCCACAATGAAAGGACTGCCTTTATCAAAACACAAAGTGCTCTTTAATGCCTCCCCCACATCCCTCCCTTTCTCTTCAATTGTCTGATAATTCAGGGCTGTGGTAACTGTCCTTTCAGTCTTCTCTGGTTTTATCTCATCCCTTGGTTTCGGTCTCTGTCCAATGGGGGTCTCATCTGGGGTCCTGCTTCAGGATCTCGTCTTCCACCTCTCAGCTGTGGTAGACCTGATGAGAAGCTGCTTTCCTCTGTTCACACTTGGGTGCATTTCTATTAAACTGGCTCTCTCCCTCCTCTTGCCCTCAATCACTAACAGTGTCTGTGTCTGCAGAGTCCCCCCACCCACCCCACCCCCTCCTTTTTGTTACAGTAAACAAATGATGATTATTTGCTTCCTTCCTCCTTTTTCTCTTTCCATCAGTCTTAGTGCAGTAGCCAGAAGAGATTGTTGAGTAGAGGTGCGTGCGTGCGTGCGTGCGTGCGTGTGTGTGTGTGTGTGTGTGTGCGCCTCCTAAATCTGATGAATAGGGTAATGCCCTTTATAGAGAAGCTAAAGCTGGTGCCGTCACATTTAGTGCTTTAAAGTGATAACAAAAAAATTGTTTCATGAGGCAAGAAATTAGATGTGGAAACACTGATTCTTTCCGAGGCGTAGTTTAGTCGCATCAACATCCAAAATCTGTTCAGAAAAAGCAACACTTATCTGCAGCGATTCACATTTTTAAACTGCATTTTAAAAATGTTCGGCTCAAAAGCATAATGGTTGGAAATGTCCAGATTTGACTGGTGGCCAAGAAACCATTAGACAAACAAACTGAGCTTTCTTGTTGTCTTTCTTTTTATGACAACACACAATCATTTGTATTTAAACAAAATCCATCTCCTTTTTTTTTCTTTTTTTTTTTAAATCGGTACAGTTATTGATCTAGGTGTGGCATTAGTTCTTTTGTGGTAAACATAATGTGTAAAGATCTCTCTCAGCCTTGTGGGATTCAAGATACACTCTCATTTATTTCAGTTTGCAAACTCTAAATCCTCATGCACTCATAACAGGCTATCCATCACATGGAAAAAAAACATTAAAAAAGAGTTTCTTTTAAAGAAAAACACACAGACACGCTACTTGATCAACTCTGAGGCACAATCCCTTGCAGGAATATGTCATTCAGAGAGAAGCAGCCGAGGTGCTGATGGCCCAGAACAATATGTGACGGTTGAGCACAAGAAGCTTCTCAAAGCATCTGGCAGGTGTTGAGTTACTTGTGATTGATTTCTTGACAGAGCAGACAGAGTAACTACACATTGATGCTTTCTTTATTTATCACAGCACATTAATGCCTCAGATCATAAATATGGAAACTTTGTGTTTGTGCGTGTGTGCATGTGTGTGTGTGTGTGTGTGTGTGTGTGAACCCATACTACATATGAGTTGGAAAAATGTTTATCTGCTCTCTGAGTGAAGGTTTCTGTTCCTCCTCTGTCTCTGCTCTCTTCTTAAAATCTTGAATACTTTAAAAATCTCATCAGTGTCTCTGCACTTACCCTCCGGTCTGAATCTAATCTGAATTTCAGATTATCTCTTCAGAGTTATTGCCAATTAATTATATTCTGATAGATACTGCAGCAACTATTTATTCTAAGAGATTTTAATCATACCTTTAGGGAAGATTGTTTTGAAGTGATTTTTCTCCTGGGCTGGCTATTATCTGAAATATGCTTCTCGTGATTTAATCCAGAGTAGCCATTGTGAATCCATTGATCTCTATTTCTTTTTTATTACTGTGTTGAAAATTTTTTTTTTCCACTTCCAGTACAAAAACAGCTTGCTGAGAGAGGTTGTCATGGTGATGACATGCATACAAAACTGCAGCTGCTCATCGGTTTATCTACCTCTCATATCATTCAGCAAGGGTTCATACACTGTTAGAGGAGCTGTTAAATGATTATAAAAGTCAAATTATATGTAGGTCAGATATGAAAATGCTTCTCGGGAATTATTTAGGGGGATAGGCATGTAAGTCAAATTTTATGTCTTAGAAGAGAAACAAGCAATTGCAATTCAGAAACTGTAACGCTGCTGTATAAATTCTAGTCTCCTGAACCTCTTATCTCTGATAAAATGTATTGCCTTTAGGATGAGCATTCATGGGCAGGCACACCTGGGCTTTAAATCCTGTTATTGAAAATAAAATTGGTAGGATTGTCCACAGATCTTGGTGGCCAGCGATTAAGTGCTAAATCATCTCACACTTAGTTCCTACCCAGGTGGCTCCATCAGGAGTGAGGACCTTTTTGGTTTTAAGTTTGTCACTGACAATCAAACACAAATACTCCAAACAAAATCGATTTTAATTTAACCCCCTGTATTGGAAAGCCTTCTCAGAAAGTATTGTTCATGAATATGCATGGTGAATGAATGTGCTGAATGTGATTTAAATTGCAAAAGTGTGTCCCAAGAGAAAGAAAAGGGGGAAAAAAATAAGAGAATAAAGAGTTAGAAACCAAGAACTGGCAACATCCTGTTCCAAAGCATGGAGAAAGATTGGTATGTATGCTCTCAAACACAGCGCTGAGCCAGGAAGCTTAATTTATCTCAGATGGCCAGTGCAGGTGTTGCACGTTTGGCTTATCTTGGCAGGTTCAGCCTGGAAGCACTAAACTGGATTGGAAACTAAAGTGAGAGCGCGGATTTAGAGAATGGTTCCCTCTGAAAGAACAAAGCTAATGCGGCTGCAGAATGACAAGTGTGTCCTGCATCACTGATGTGATGTACATTAGTGCCTACTGCAATTAAGGCTTTGATTAGCCCCAGTTTAAGGAGGGTGCTATTTTAAAAATGTAATAACTACAGCCTCAGACTTGAGCCACAGAATCTTATTGACTTCCCAGCTTGGTGAGAAGTGTGTAAACAACAGATAATGGGCTAATGCGGCACCAAGATTGCTTCCATTAACAGTTTTCTTAAACTCTGGATGCTCGGAATTTTTTAGAAGAACTATAATGTGGAACTCTGGACCAATTTGTTTGCCTTGTCAATTTTATCCATTGTACATCTTCCCTTACAAAAGGTTTTTAATGCTTCCAGAAAGAACAAAGTTTTATAGGGTGTTCGACAAGTTCCTGTGAACCCCTCAAGTGCAAACACAAAATGATCGATCCATCTTAGCCTAATTCACTACAGCTTGAAAACTCAAAAAAAATTTAAACTGACGAACTGGGAGCTTTGTGCATTCAAGTGTTTAACATTTAGGAATATCCTGAATGCAGGTGCCATTTAGTCACCGTGCTTCCAAAGCAAGAATGTGATGGAAACAATACACTAAGAGGTTCTCCAAGTGTGCCAGAAAGCAACTCGTTATTATAAGGCTACCACTGGCACTAAAGTGTGAAGCCTTTTCATGTAGGAAATAGTATTTTTTGCAAGTTGTCTCCTCTGGCTACAAAGAAAAGACTCGCTCGTGGGAATGACGGAGGCTTCTTATTTATACAGTTGATTTATTTAACATGGAGCTTGATGTTGCTTCAGTCCTGCCTTAGGATGTAATATGAAGTCGGATGGAGTTGATAGGAGCAATATCTTTGGCATAACCAAAGACAATCATTTTTAATGCTGTCTGTTTAGTGTTACAAAGTGTTGCTTTCAGGTTGTCACAGTCCATCGACCCCTTCACTCATGTGCTCAAAGTGTTCTGTTGATATTCAGTCATCTGTCTTTTCTTTTTTTTTTTGAAGACCTGCAGTGACACCCTGTGCAGCAGCTGTGGAGGGAGAAGGTATAATGTACCCCATCTTCATAAACCTAAGGGCTGAATCAGTCTGCACACATGCTTGTTTAAGTACAAATGAAACACTTTGTGATGGGCGGGGGGTTAGTTGAGCGGCCTCCTCGTGAGGTTCCTGGCCTGTGGCTGCACACAGTACCTTACAGATTTGTGACCTATTATGTTCAAGAATGATTACCTTCACA
Source organism: Hollardia meadi (assembly GCA_037974645.1). Lineage (NCBI taxonomy): Eukaryota > Metazoa > Chordata > Actinopteri > Tetraodontiformes > Triacanthodidae > Hollardia > Hollardia meadi. The sequence goes on from JBBPCS010000130.1 coordinate 18,925,727, forward strand.
TGGGACATAACTCTAAAATAAGGCCTATTTTTGTACTATATGAATGGTGCAGTGTAATTTTTTCTTGTAATTTAAAGATTTTTTGCTCTTGTTTTTCTTCTTTTTATTTAATTGATGTCAATTATAGATTCTACTAAAAAAAATAAAGATCTATGCAAATTTGAATGTGTTTTTATTAACTTAAATGCAATGATGAATATGACTTGATGTAAATGTATGTTCGTATATTAAAAAAATGCAGAGTGGTGGAAGAAACACTCGGATCGCTTACTTGCATAAGAATACCAATTTATTTAGTCCTACATTCAAATATCAGCAAAATGTACGTAAAGTTTGAAAAGTAAAAGTGTTCATTCTACAGGAAATTCTCCCCTTGACTGGTAAATATCGCAGTATTATATTGTTAATACTGGTGCATCAGTGTGTAAACAGCTTTATACTGTTGTCGCTGGTTGAATTAGTTTTAATTGCTTTATATGCAGAGATGTAGGGAAATGATTGATAAAAGAGAAAAGATTATAGTTGTGCTACAAAAAAAAATCACTTTTGGACATTTGTTTAATCTTTGCCTTGTTGTGAACATTTTGTGTAATACTTGAATAATTTACCTTGAACATGTAAAATAAATCTGAGAAGTACAAAGGAAGAAATGTCTCTTATGGTGGAAACATGACAAAATGCTGCAGGTAGAAATAACAGTGTGGAACAGATAAGTACAAACACAAAATACAAGTAGGACTTGGACTTACTTGAGTATTTCAATAGGATACTTATTCAACATTAAGATAAAAATGTATTTAGTGTACATAATCTGGTTATTAAATAACCTTGGTCCTTAACGGAGTATTTAATCATAGTTTCAAAAACAAAAACCTGCCAGTGCTGTAAGAATATTCCAACCTGTTTTTAAGGCATCAACTATTTTCTAAAATGAAGTTTAATTTTTTCGCAATTCTTTTGCTGCAATCAGCTGCATTATTTCTTGTTTGAAGATAGAAATGCTGATGGAACATTTTTAAACAAGAAAACATTTGACATAAGTTTGACGGCACTGCATTATTATTTACTCTAAGATAACATAACGTGTTCTCAGGGGTTGAAAAAGTACTCGGATCATTTGGTGGTAATATAACAGTGAAAAAATACTGAGTTCCAATTAAAAGTCCTGCTTTCAGAATATTACTTAAATAAAATACAGAAAGAGGTGAAGTCTAGTCAGTCTTGAACAAAGATGTGGAAGATGAATCAACACTCATCTCTACAGCCACACCGCTAGCAGGATTAAAACGAGCCAGCTATCTCAGAAGTGTCATGTTAGTTTTCGAACCGTCTTTACAGGAATTTCAGATGTGGATCTTAGTGGTTTTTCTATGGATGTGATTTTACAAACCCTTTTTTTTCAATTCAGCAACCAAATGAGTCCTCATATGTTGTGTCAAGTGACTGAGTGGCTGCATTTGAAACGTTTCCCACGTTTCTCTCGTGTTCTTTTGAGCCTTTTAAAATCTGACTTCTGACAGAATCTCCTTCCACATGTGTTACAAATGTGCAGCTTCTCTTCTTCTTTGTCAGTGCCCATGTGACTATTCAATTTGATATTTGGCTTGAAAATTTTCCCCACAACTTTCACATTTGAACAACTTTTTACCAGTGTGGTTATCCAGGTGAACCTTTAACATGGAAGAGTTACATAAAATTTTTCTGCAGCTGTTGTGTTTTTGGCACCTTTACGCTGGTTTAGTGGTAACTCATTACAAAATAAAAAAATTGGGGAAAATCCAAGTATAAATTAAAATGAAAATAATCAGTCAATTAAAAATGGCTTTAATGTCTAAAGCTGTTATTGTGAAAATGAAAAACACACAAATTATTGGTAAATTCATTTATTTAACAGAATTTCTTCAAATTATTATTTCATAATTTTAATAAGTTTATTTTTTTAACATCTTGGATTTATATCAGTCCACCACTTTTTTCCCCTCAACTATTAGATGCAATTTTGTACAGACATTAAAGGTGCCCATGATGAACCCTACTGATTTTTACTGGCTGTTCCTCCAGCACCACCATGAGGTTGACATTTGTGGTTTTAAGTCAAATTTGGTGCATACATTCATTCAATGCTGCCACTGAAGTGACAGCACATAAACATTTAGTTGAGTAGTGGCGTTATTTTTCAGTATAGCACGATTTATGGATTCATTCTGGACAGTGTGTGTTTGGCTTCAACATGACCTCAAACTGTTTTGTAGATAGAGTACCTAAACATTAACACAATATATTCCTCTGCAGTCTGTAAAAGCTGTCTGAGCCGCACAGCATTGTTAAGTTTATTTTTGTCCCATCTTCTCCCCATTGTGTATAATGAGTGTATTTGATGATGTATCGCTGGTGTAATTAAGCCAGTGAGTTTACAGCAGAGAGGTTGCACCCAACAGCAACCACTAAGTAATGAAGTGCGACTGGATTCACACTGTGGTAAAAAAAAAGAAAAGAAAAGAAAAACAAGCTTTTTGTTTTGTGCAACAGAAACCATCAGCAGACTGTTGTGATCCAGAAGCAATAAGCATCTCACTTAAAAAAAAAACCAAAAAAACAACAACACCTAGAGAAGCAACAAACTGGCAGTTGCTCCACACTGACCACTGTACAATATCTTTATTATTTTATTCCCCTATTTTATGTACAGTTGCATATTGGGATCAGTAGCTAACTGATTTACTCACTCAAATAATATAAAACTCTCAAAAGTGTACTGAACTACAGTAGCTGAGTGAATGTAGTTACTTACATTCTAGTCTGGCTGTAATATAACATGCAGGTAAGACACGTTTCAAGCTCGGTGCTTTTTATTTTGATATTTAATACGTTTAAAACAATAATAGGTTTTGGGAAGAAATTGAATAATAGAAAGAACTGAAAGCAAAATTACAGTTTACAATTATACAAGCACAACCACATTGAAACAGGAAGTGTTGCCATTGAGCACAGACTCTTGGTCATCAGCAGCTTCCTCAGCTCACCACTCTATTTCTGTTCCACTCATGAGAACACAAACGTGGTGAAGGACTTACTGCTGACAACAAATTCATGGCAAGGAGGAGAGTTTAAATATTCAGAGATGGGTTTTGGAGAGGACCTGTGGTGCCCTCAGGCACATGCAGCTGTCATGCGGCTGCTGGACTCAGAGCTTCACCTGATGGAGGTCATGAAGAAGTGGATGGGTCAGCGGGCCAAAAGTGAGCGGGAATTTTCCGTGCAGCTGCACTACATGGCTGCCATGGTGGAGAAGCTGGACCGGTCTCAGCACGGTGCAGGACTGGACTACATCAGCCAGCTCAACAAGGTGAGGACTTACACCACAATGCCCAGAGTGTGTGACTTCAATTTACCTCAAATTATAAATAACACAAGGTTAAAGATGATCAAACAAAACATCAATGTCAGTGTTTGAAGAATTTATTTGGGGGCCAAGTGAAATAGATTTGCCTCTATACAAAAAATTGTACTTCCCTCATTAGAAGTTATAACTTTAAAACTGTTGTCATTTTCACAGGTTTACTACACATAACATTGACAAATAATTGGGAGTCATTGTGTGCATTTGGGTGCAATGTGGAAAATACAGCCTATATGAATGGCCAAAAGTATCTCACAGTAAATCTGTAGAAGTAGGTTTTTCTCTTTGAGGAGCTAAAATCATGAGCGGTTTCAGGTTGTTGTTGTTTTTTTAAGCTGTAGGTACTAATAACCCTGACCAAAACATTTTTCCTAGTTGCCACAAAGTTGAAATATGTTATCAAATCCAAATAAGAAAGCATTTAGAGACATACAATATACTGCCACTGGAGCTGCACAATTCCACAATTATAGTAATTTCATTGATCAGTCGATCGAAAGAAAAGTGGCTGTGAACTATTTTCAAAATTGATTAAAAAATCTTTTTGATTAATAAAAACTTTTGGAGCAAAAATGTCAAACATAAATCTTAAATGTAAGGATTTGCTGTTTTTCTTTGTCATCTATGACAATAAACGAGTCTTTGGGTTTTAGACAAAAAGAAGCAATTAGAAGACGTCACTCTGGGCTCTGGGAAAAAAATTTATGGCATATTAATCAATAATATTAATCAACAATGAAAATAATTATTATTGGCAGCTCTAGTTACAACCTCTAAAATAAGTGTGCAAAGTGCAAATGTTTTGTAATTGGCTCAGAATTGATCCTAAATTTGGTTGTAATTGCCCAATGCTTTCTTGAGTTATGGCGGTAGCAAATTAGTCAATATGAAGCAAACACGAGCAAGCACATGAATTTGTAGATTTCAAAGCAAAGGTAGGGTAAGAGCAATGGTGAACAAAAGTTCAGAAAAAACATAGTGGATAATGGGTACATTTTATTTCTTCACCTCTCAGCTCAGGAGTTATGAGCCAAAATGTGTCTTTTTAAATAACCTTTTATTTGCTCTTTCCATGTCAAAACCTATGGTCTGGTCTTGTTTTCGACCACGTGTCCACGTTCTTTTGTCTTAATGACTAGTCGTGGGGAGTGCTGGTCTCTCAGACGGACGTCCTCAGTCAGCTGATGAAGAAGTGCTCTGAGGATCTGCTGGATGGTCCCTTCAGTAAACTGACACTGCTCATTAGAGACAAATGGCAGCTCCGCAAAACCTACACGGAGCAGTGGAACCTGCTGAAGCAGGAGCTCAGCAAGGTTTGTGACCAACACCTGCGCACAAACGCACACACAAACTCTAACACACCAGATTGCTACTATCATGCCAGGAGGCAGGTGAACCAGTCAGATCTTTAACTGCCATAAAACTACTCATGCTGGGGGAAGAAATGGTATTGACTTGTGAGGTTTTGAACTTTGATGATTTTTGCTCTTTTGATGTCCTTGTCCACTTTTCTTCCTGTAAACTAACTAACGAAATTTATTCTTAAAGAAAATTGGTGTGTAGATTAGTGACTACATATTTACAATGCTACCTGAACTGATACTGCTTAAACATTGGCTCTGTTTTCATTTAAGCAGTGGTATACTAAAAATCACCATCCATATCTCAGCTGTTATGAAGCAATGCGTTTGTACGAGAGTTTGTTTTTCTGTCATTACCAAAACTTAATCCTTTTTATGGACGCTTTAGTATTTTTACATTAAAGTAAACGCATAATACAACCATTATGTTCACAAAAGTGACACTCATGATGTTAGAGAACTCGTGGATCTTCATGCAGAAGTTGTTGCTTCAAAATCTATTTGATGATTTTTCATGCAGATGAGCATTGCAGTGGCAGACAAATGAAATGAGGTTTAACAGACTGGAAAGAGTGTGTGCAAATGCATTTTGATGCTGTTTTTATTACCCAATTACATCAGGCAAATTATGTTTTCATTTCTGGTGATCCATATTGGGTTGCAGTCAGCTTGTTTAGACAACTGTGCGATTATACATTAGATAGATTGTATGTTGTTATTGCAACTGAACAACGAGAGATGCTATCAGCTAGGGTTTTGAAGTAAGGTCAGATCATTTCCTCTTAAGCCTACTCTCATGTGTCAAGTTCCTGTGCAGTGAAACATAAAAGGGTGTGTTTTATATTTGAAGCAGCTTTTAACCACACACATATCACTTTTGAGAAGCACCCGTTCTTGCACCATACATTTCCCATCTGTGTGTGTGTGTGTGTGTGTGTGTGTGTGTGTGTGTGTGTGTGTGTGTGTGTGTGTGTGTGTGTGTGTGT
>JBBPCS010000130.1:18950010-18960667 GCA_037974645.1 Hollardia meadi
CATGTGAAGCACTTTGTAATTTTAAATTTTGAAAAGTGCTCTATAAATAAAGATTATTATTATTATTATTATTATTAAGTAACTGAAAGTGTTCTGAAAAGAATCGCCTACTATGCCTTTAACATGTAGCTAGACCATACCATTAATAATTAATTTAATTATTAATTATTCTCTTACAGAGACCCAACATTCCCCTATGAGCAAGCACTTGGCAACAGTGGTGAGAAAATAATTTCACCCTCCAACTGCTTTAAACTTGAATGCAAAAGTTTACTCACAGATGTTTCAGACCAGAATTAACCTCAAGGCTAATAAACAATAAATGTCAATGGGACCCTTCATACCCTTTATACCTATGCCCATAAAAAACACTGAGTAGTAACTGAATTAAAAGAAAGTAAAAATAAAGACAGATCAGCTGCAAGAGACACTACAAAATCTACCTGCTATCTATCTGCTACCTCTATCTGCTGTCAGGAATGCTGTAACTGTACCGACTTAATATCCACATGACTAGTTTGCTGCTTATCTCTGTTCTGTCAGTGTTCACCTCTACCTCACAATGCCAAAATCAGCATTTAAACATTTCCTTCATCCTTCAGAAACGTGCACTTTTTCGTATTTATCTCTTTTTTTGGTTTAATAAGCCCAGAGATAGACGCTTCAGAAACATCAAGTGAATCTGACACACCAGCATATTATCATCTGGACATAGAAGGACTGCAGGGCTGCTGCTGCTGCTGCTGCTGTCTTGCTGCAGGCAGGTTCCCTAATACATAAGACATTACAAGACAAGTTTAACTGCAGGACACAAGGTGTCTCCTACTTCACTGTAAAGTCCATTCGCAGTGTTTGTGCACTGGAGGCTTCAAGTTTCCACATCACACTTGTGTATGCTGAATATTGGACGAGGATTGACTTCCAAACTATTTATGATGTCACAAATAATGCTTGTAGGGCCACCTCTTAAAATCAGATTTTCAGTGAGCGCAGAGAAAATTTACACTTTCAACAATGAATGTGAAAACAGCGTTATAGTGTCAGACTCTGCACATACATCATTCCACACAGTGAAGCTCAAGCATTCGACTGGAGAAACAAGAAGAAAAATACATGTTTGTCTGGAAGGGGACTTCCAGATATCTTCAGTACTATTTAGAGATTTAAAAGAGTACTTAAAAATAGGGTAATAGATAAATATAAGGCATTTTTTGATATTCCATTATAATCTGGACGTCAAATGAAATCTTGTGTTGTTCATTGTTTTCACTTGTGTGACTATGAGTTTGAAAATGCAAAGGCATGTGCAGCCATGTGTATGATCTGGACTGTGAAGCGTGTATAAGTTTAAATATGGTGAAGATTTGTTTGTAATACCTGTAGGCACAATACCGTATATGAGTTGTGATTTCAGCCTACACCTTTTTGGTCAAAATGTATGTATTTTTATTATTTAATTTTTGTATTTTTATTATATAAATAAACTAATTTCTAAGTTCTGAGTACACCTGAATCCTTCAGTACTGAGAGTGTGAATTTACTTTTTAAAGTATGTGGTTTAGTGCTGTTTTGCCAGCACATATAGGGATGAATGGGCAGCTATTTTACTTTGCACATTTCAGGTTGAATGTTGTATTTGTCACTCTTTTTAGCCCATATATTATGAAGGCAAGCACACAAGCAGATTTTATTTTCCTGTAAAATAAAAATAAAAATAAATAGTTACTGTCAGCTAAGAGATGGACCCAAGAAGCCTGTTTTATCACTCATGTATGGGAACATGCATGGACATGTATAAGGTATGACCACAGGCAGAAGTGTGTTTGACTCTAAAGTCACAGCACATGACTGTGACTCTGACAGCAGCCATACAGACTGAAAACAGACAGCTGAACATAATCTGACACCTGATCTCAGAGAAGTATCTAAGCCTACCGTGAAAACACATGACAGATAAATAATAGCTATTAAAATAACTACTGTCATCTGGCTGTGATATTTTTCAATATTAAAATGATATTGGTTACAGAAAAGAAAAGTCCCCCTTATGTGATGTAATAATGTTTAATTCCAGTGTATTGTCAATACCAGATGTAATCTGGTTTCACTAATCAAGATCCTGTGAGGTCAGAACGGCTTTCTAACCAAAATACTTGACTAAATTGGGCTTTTTATATAACTTTCCGAAGAATGTCTTTTTTTTTTTCCTGTGGCCAGACTTACTGCATGTGAAACTGTCTGAGCACTTGGCCCCTGCTTTCTTCTTTACAGAAAAATATAAAAAACACTTGAATAAAAATAAAAATTCTAATAAAAATATAACTACGGTAGTCTTGCAGACCGCTGTAGGTAACTAGTGGCAGTATCTATCTGTATAGAAGAGCCTTGTCAAACATAGCCGTATGAGACGTCTAAAGCATTTATATAATGTACTTTTGCGAAAGCAGAATTACTGATTTTAGAATCAGTGGTGTGTCAATGTGGTTGAAGATTGCAACCAACTGAACACCCCTTGTTTCACCCTCCCCATGGTGGCTGCTAAACACGTGAAGATCACTAAAGGCCCTCTCTAGAACCAGTGTTTGGTTTGTCTGATCTGGACTACTGTAGAAACATGGCGGTTTAACATGGCAGGGTCGGTGGAAGAGGACCCACTCCCTATAAGAGGCACATACTAAGGTAGTTAGGTGATTACATACTCATGAAAACATAATTATGAATATTATATTCAGTTTCTGCTCCTTAATCCAAGAAACTGGACCTGGAAGAGCACACCATAATTCTTGCATGTGACTCATCTTCACCAGACACTATCAGCTTCAACGAAGTTCAAAGCTGATGAGACACTCTGACAGAGAGGGGGCAGTAATCTCACACTCCACATTGCGACAAGTGCAAACAGGGGAGGGAAAGTTATGGAGAAAAAGGAGGGAAAGAGGGGGACAGGAAAGGAGGGGAGAGGAATGATTCTCTTGGGAAGGGAGGGTGTTTGGGTGAAAAGCAACAACATATGTATTGTTGGAGGCCCTGACTCCCTGCCTCGCAACCCTGGAGACCTCCCTGTTCCCACGGTTTGCTCAACAAACAAACGCATCCCCCCGATACACACACACACACATACACACAGACACACCACACCACAAACCACCATGCACCCGCACACAGTGGTGATGTCATTAATTACCATCAAAATGAGCATGACAGCAAGCAAGTGTGCGTGTGTCTGCTAGCGAGGCATTGTGCATGTGTGTGTGTGTGTGTGTGTGTGTGTGTGTGAGAGGGAGAGACAGGGAGATGTAGGGAATGAGAAAGAAAGAGACCATTGTCCGTTCTGAAATAAAGAAATCTCCACTGAAGCATTGTAAATGGAAAAGGCAGAAAAATGGACCAAATTTGTGGATCTTTGAGTGAGAGCTGGGCTGTCACATCTCGTCAGAGCCTCACAAAACCTGATGTGCACACATTGCCCTGCTTAGCTACAGAGACACACTGTGGCCCTGTGATTGTGTGCTCTCCTCCTGAAATTCAGCCTTTTCCCTCCCAGCCTCACAGGCACACGGATCCGGCTTTTATGAAGACCCTGTTTGTGTGTGTGTGTGTGTGTGTGTGTGTGTGTGTGTGTGTGTGTGTGTGTGTGTGTGTGTGTGTGTTTTGTGTCAAGAACACCTTCGAAATAGTAATTTTCAGGTCCACATTATTGCAAGCATACTGTACTTTAGTTACACTGTACTTTGCGTTCCCATTGGAGTTAGTGTGCACACAATCTGTCAATCAGGAACAACTGTGAATCCATCATATTGTAACTGTCGGCAAGCAAGTTCTTTCTGTGGTTCAATATGTCCCTCAGCTCCTCATGAAGAGTTACAGAATTTTTTTTACTGAATTATTGCAGTTGAAATGACAAATAAATTTAAACTTGAACTTGAAACACTGTTGGCAATCCAAGGTAGTAAAAACATCAAAATAATATTCTTTAACTGGAACATAATCACTTTCATTTGTGAACAATGAACAATAGCCATGCAGTTTGCTATTATATTATACACTACAGAAATAGCAGCTAAATGAGCTACATGCTAACGCCAACATGCTGATGTTTAACAGGTATAATATTTTCCATGTTCAGCATCAAGTTAATACAAAAACAAAAAACAATGAAGGGTGTAACTAAGTACAATTTAATCAAGTACTAAACCTAATTACAATTTCTGATGTACTTGTACCTGCGTATTTCCATTTGTGTTTTACTTCCACATTTTGCAGGCAAATATTGTACTTTTTATTCCACTACAATAATCTAATAACTTTAGTCACTAGTTACTTTGCAGACTCCATCAGAGCCAATAAAGTAGCACATTTTAAAATTTATTTATTTTATTGTCAGTCGGATAAAAAAAAAATCCCATTGATTCCAATAATTGGAAAAATATTGAATATTGCATCTGATAGTCAAGCAGGCCGACACCTAAATACATTTTAATAACATACTTTAAGACTTTTACTCAACCATTATTCATATGGGTAAGTAATATTTATTTTTGAGTATTTTTACAACACTGCTCAAAACCTAATGGTAGGGCTACTGTCATGGTTTCGGGTTTAGGATGTTATTTTCTTTTGTTGAGTTTTAGTTTATTTATTGTGTTATGGTTTGAGTTTCTTGTTTCCTGTTTTATTTTGAAAAGTCCTTTCCTTGTGTGTCCCTCTTTACATTTCCTGTCTTTGTTCCATTCCCTCCTTTTGTGATTGTCTGCCCCACCCTGATTGGTCTCACCTGTGTCTTGTTAGTCTTTCCTTCCTGGTGTATTTAAGTCTGTGCTCTTCCTTTTATTGCTGCCAGTTCCTCATGTTACTTTGTGTGCCTACATGCCATCATTCCCATTGTTACGTGCCTCTGTGTTTTTGGGACCTTATTTATGTTTTTTGGATTCCTGGATTTTGTTTTGCCTGTTCCATGTTGGATTTGTTTTCTACTCATTTGGACTGACACCCTGTAAGCCTTTTTTGTTTCTTAAATAAATACATTGAACTTTACCTGCTCAGTCTACTATGTCTGCACTTGGGTCCAAAACCCCTCTTCCTAGTGTTTCTGGCACAAGCCCTAACAGCTACAAGAAAAGTCACAAGGGCATCACCAATGTCAGTAGGATTCATCTTCTGGGTACCATGAATGTCTGGACAAAATTTCATGGTAATTAATCAATTAGATACTTGTCTTGATCAAAGTGGTGGACAGAGCCCCCCTGGAAGAATGATGCTAGCATGCAAAAAACTATTCCAAATGTGCAAATTCAAAACATGAATTGTTCCAGGCTGACGCACAGAGGTCTGCTTTTTCTCTGATTTGGCTGAAACACAGCGGAGACGTGGTTTGGTTGTTAAAGATGAGAGAGAACAGAACTATTCTGCATTTCACATGTAAAACATGACTCTACAGATGATTTCTTTAAACCGAGTTTTCAAATGGTGTGTGTGTATTATTTGGCCTATGTATGTATCATTGTATAGACCTTCATTAGAGATCATTAGTTTTTTTGCAGAGGGGGCCTCACTAAGCTCTGGTTGTGCAGTGAACTAGGCCAGGGACTTAGATTATTCTCGAATGTGCAGCCATGAATGCATGGGATTCCACCTCATAATTGCTACTATTTGATCTCCACGATCTGAAAGGAAACAATGTTAATTGGGCTGGTTTGATTGGGACGTAAAGAGAAGAGAAACAAATGTGTGCTTTGTTTTCTTGTACAAATTTCTCCTCTCAGCGGTTTATGCAGAGCTGTGTCCCAAACATTGATGAGGTCCTTGTTTCAGGACCAGTCCCATCTCCGTCTTTGGGAAAATATCCATGTGTCCCCCCATCCTCCAGACTCATCAGCCATCTCATTAGCTGAAACAATGCACTGCATTGAAGACATGAGATGGACGGTTGTTTGCATGGTAAGCTCCTCAAAATGCATCATGTTATGTCCACTTTGCACATGCAGGAACAGAAAAACATGACACGAAAGAAGCCCCAGCTTGTGCCTTTTTGATGTTACATGCAGTCACAGAGCTAAGCACCTAATTTTTTAAAAAGACAAATCCCTGGTGATCTTTAAAACATATCAACACTTAATGTTGTGAAAAACAAGTTTCCAGGATCCTCAACCACTCTTCTGTTCATCATAAGGTTTGGGAAGTCATTAAATATAAAAATGCAAACATATCGTCTTAGTTGATTTGTATGTAAGACAAAATGGAAAAGTTTTGTTATCATTTGCCTATTTTCCACCATTTTATATATTAATTTACAACACATGATGCATCAAACGCTGTTCTGTGTCTCTGATCTCAGGGACGCACACAAAAACCGGTTAGAAGGCAGTGGCTGTGTAGAGAATACACTGTGCTTTGTTTCCAGCAGGTGGTGTCAAAGTGACAATGACACAGACTGGTGATTTAGTCCATTTCATAGGTAAATTGTTTTCCTCATTTTAGTGATAAATACACTAATATGCTATATAGTATTTTCATTTGAATTTAAGTACATTGGTTAAAAAGGGGAAATTCATTGTAAAGTAATAATAATAATAATAATAATAATACATTGTACTTGGACAAACACACGATGAAATGTGAGTGTGTCCTATGAATTAAATTTACACTTTTAAACGTACAATGTATGAACATTGAACATTATGGAGTAAATGCATGTTTCTTGAGCTAAAAAAAAGTTAAACATTATGAAAATGGCAGATCCAAATATCTGGTTTATGGAGATAGTTTGTTGCAGTGAAAAGCTTTTCTGAAAATAAATAACTCCTAACCCTAAAAAATAGAGAAGCTGTTTGCTTAAATGCGGACAAGACAACCTGACTGTCTTCAAGCTGAACGGCCATCTTCAAACTTTAAAGTCTTGCAATTTACACTGTGGTTACAAGCAAACAAATTCAACAAAAGAAGCACCTTGTTACTGTCAGTGATTTTTATGTTTAATGACTTTTGTTTGTAAATGTCATGATAGAAAATTAAGCTTTACTAAGTACCATTAGCCATTTTTGGAACAATCCCTGTAATTGTCTACCTCAGTAAATGATGAGTAAATGGCATTTTAATTTGCAAACCAATTAGCATTAGCAAGTGCAGAATCATGTCAATTTAACAAAGTATAAAGCTGTCAGGAACCAAAAATACAAGACAAGTAGCACAGGCGCCATAAAATTGTACATATTTTTAGTGATAATCACTCAACATATTACAGAACAGCTGAAGAGTGTAAAGAAATATTGTTTCACATTTATACACCCAAAAACATAATAGGAAAAAACTTGTTTCTTATGATCTAAAATCGAGGATTATTTAGCTGCTGAAAAGGACCTTGTAGTGCCACAGCAGCCCCTTAAATTTGTCAAATAAAAAGTGATGATGAGGTGAGAAGCGGAGAATGCCTAAAACAAACTGTAGAGGGGCTCCAGCAAAACAGCCAGGGGCTTAAGATATATTAAATTACCATGATTGGGACTTCAGGCATGGTTAAAGCCTGTTTGAGAGGCTGGGGAGCCTCAAAGCACAGCTATTCATGTCTGTGGAGCTGGGTCAATAGGTTGGGGAAGTTCACAGGACCTGTTTCTATTCTTATGCAAACGCAGAGTACAAGACCTAAAGCTCACTGGGTTGGAAGATATAAATGACTGGACAATCATCTGCAGCCCTCCACAGACACAAACCTGGTCTACAGCTGCCTTCTCGTCGTCTGAGTTTACTCTGAACATCTCACTTTGAGAGAGAGAAAGAGGTGTTCTCTTCAGCTTCAAAGCTCTGACAAACAATATTGAGTCTTGTCTCATGAAACATGTTGCTTATACTCCAGAGTTTGACACAGCGTAATGAATGGGATATCAAGCATTCGTTTATTTGTGTGTCAGAGCAGCACATTAAAAGTTTGCTTTGCTCTCCGCAGCACCAATTAATTTCTCGGCTATTGGTGAGTAATGCGACCTCCAGTGACTCCTGCCTCAATGGAGCACATCTATCTCTATGTGCTGACAAAACCTGAGCAGAATTAATGAATGAATACACACCGAGTGGCGTGAGAGAGAACACCTGCAGCCAGCAGCTCACAAGTTAGCTCTGTCTGACGCAGCTTCACATGCATCACTCAAGTTTTTACAGATTATCTTTCAAATGAAGAGAGGAGGAACGATTCGTTGATCGTGTGCAAAGTCGCCTCTGAGTTTGAACGAAAACACACACAGTTTTTACTTGAATAATTCAGTATATGGTGCTCAAATGTGATAAAATCATGGGAGGCAGAGGCCAAAAGTATGTTGATGCTCTTCTGTGAGTATTGAACCTGTCACTCAAAAACCACATATGCTGCTGTAACAGCCTCCACTCTTCTCTCGACATTTTGGATCATGGCTGCAGAGATTTTCTCCCAGCCAACCACAAGAGCTGTTGGGTGATAAAGGTCTGGCTGCTTCCTGTTCATGTCCTGTGGGGTTGAGGTCAGGGCTCTTCAGCGTCTTCCACACCAAACACCATTTCTTTACTGATCTCTCTTAAAGCTGTGATATTGAAACAAGTCAGGTCCTTTTGAAAAACTGTCCTTTAATTATAGGCCAAAAAATTAACAAGCGCCAGGGGTGTCCACAAACTTTTAGCCAGAAAGTATTTTTGATAAAAATAAATAAAGGTTGGACTGATGTTGCATTAGACCGGACTATGATAAAATAAATAAATAAAATAACTATATAACGACCATGTTTATTGTAATTCAAAGAAATCTCATAGTGAAAACACACATTTTACCTTTTGTGTGAGATAAACTGAGCATGACCTTTGACTCCTCTAAAAGACCCTGGGGACACACTCATATACACCACTTTCCTCACGACACAATTCTTTCTTTATGAGAGACTGACATAAGATGTGTTAAGAGTATGAATATAGAACCACATGATCCATGACTTCATTCAATTAAACCAAATTTACAGTGTGTGAGCACGGTGAAAACGGACGCAGCAGAGGGAGACGCACACGTCTGTCGGCTTGTGCCGGGTCAACTGGTGTCCCAGGAGAGTGAGGGGTCATGACTCCCTCTGTCCTGCAGCAGGTCGACGCTCTCCGGACAGGATGTCTTCACATTGTGGGAGGCAGTTTACTCATCTACAGCCAAACAGCCAAACATTAGGCCTATTTTATTTGTCTATCTGTTTTATTATTTTATTAGTATAACTCAAGCATGCAAAGAAATACAGCAACATCACGTTTTTACTTGAGTTAAACTGATCAAGTTGTGTGACTGATGCTGAAGCTTTTTGCCCACAATCAAGCTTTTTATTTTTTTGTTGTATGAGTGATGCAGTCACGTTATTATCTTGACAAACTATAACTTTACATCCAATTGGCACATTAGCTACTATTTACCCAGCAAGATGTGACTGAAAAGTTTACATTTAATAATCACTTTTTATCCGTTTTGGGTCATTTATGTAAGCCGACTTCCCTTTTGTCTTCCCATTTACGTGTTCACTGATTCATTTTGTTCATTTTTTTTTTTAAATCAAAAAAGAGAGAACTCTCTCCTTACTTCTCCTGCCACATGGTGTTGGGGGAAAAGTATAGCATTGGCCTTTATAGCAGTGATTTACTGTAAAACAGCCCTACAATATGCAGCTATGTTATCTAGACCGATGCCTCTGTTCAAGGTGCTGACAGAGATCAGCCTTTATGAACTGTTTCAACATAATAACACACTCCTTGTTCTTCTCTAAAATGTATTTTATTGAATAAATAGAAAAACATTTTCATTCCATATGCCAAATGCCATATGAATAAATTAACAATGTAAACAAAAACAGTGTATTAAAAATCATCCAAATACAAAAAAAATACTCACAAATAATCAACTACAAAGACAAAAACTCAATATCACTCACAACAGCAAACCAAAGATCACATTTCACTCAAAATGCCATGTTTTTCTAAAATACACAACAATTTGGATAAATACCAGTATGTCTGAAGAAGCTTCTTTTTCAACAAAATGTTAAATAACACCTGAAGTCCATACATGTGGAAGTGAACTTTTCAATTGCTGCAGCCTAACAGCACAGAGACAAAACCTCATGCGTTGGCCTGTGAATCCGTGTGATTAACACAGTGACATCACAGCATGATGACATCAGCATCATTACGGCTCTCTCCTAAAAGAAACACAAACACAACACAACGTAAGAATCAGCTCAGTAATTCAACATTTACATAAGATATTTCTCTTGCAGTTCTGAACATTTACACTTTTCTCTAACTGGTTGCATCATCTCAGCACATGATGTTGAGGCGGGAGCTTGATGTGAGATCAGTCCTGCAACCATGCCGCTGCCAGATTCACCAAATTATAAGAGGTTCCTGGACAATTTAATCCCACTGGGAGACATGGTAAGACCCTTTCTCTGCCAATTTCCACCCTCTCTCTTATTCAAGCCTCCTCTTTCTTCCTGCAGCTCCACAATGCAGGATCGTGCTTTCTGTTTTTTTTGTTTTTTTTCCATGTTCTCTCATATCTTTTCTCAGTATAGCTGCCACCCCCAAGCCCCCAGACGGCATGCAGTTTATGCAAATTATCCGCCTTTCATGCTCGGAGTTGAATGAGACCTCAACAAAATCCCCCCCC
>JBBPCS010000130.1:18970522-19004926 GCA_037974645.1 Hollardia meadi
TTTAAAACAAAACAAAACAAAAAAAACAATCCAACTTTCAGGCCAGAGATTTTTTTTTTTTTTAAACTGTTGCTTGACCCTCATGGAGATGAGTCCAGAAATATTACACTCATCTGAAACACTGAGAATATACTGCCCTCTACTGCTCAAATGGTATCCACACACCCATCTCACATATTTAGCTTTCTCTGTACTCTTGTATCGGGAGATGACCTACTGATCCACATGTACAGTATAGGTAGGACAGATATGTAGAGCTGTGGTTCATGGATTAGTTGTGAAAAGGACAATGGAGGAAAAACTTTGATGATGCTCCAATTAAATGCAGATCAGAAAGCTTAAGTTACAGTATCTAGGCCTAATCCAACAATTATCTCTTTAGGTTATGTTCTGTTCTGTTTAGGATCGATTGTTCCAGGGTAAGGGTTAGTTTAGTTAATTTTAGTTTACTTTTTGGCATCATTAAAATATGTAGAATTATCTATTACAGTTCCTTTTTTTTAAGTAATGAGGGATATACAGACAACTGTAACTGAGTACTTTGATACTGAAGAAACCTTAAATTCTGTAGTTTTAAGGAGCTACTTTTTTCTATTCATTTCTATTTCTGAGTGAATTTATAGTTGTTTATGGGTGGCCAATAGAAACAATGATTTACCAACTACGCTACACTAACATAGCATTTCACAGCAGCTTTGATGGCTTATCTACATCAACTGTGATAACATCGATTTAAAAAGGATTACAGGGCTAAGTGGCTAAAATCATTTTCCTATTCTTGCTTCATAAGTTGTGGAAGAAAGAAGAGCTTTATATAACTGTTTCTTAAAAGCCTCAAACAAATGAAAACTTAAGGCAGATGAGTGTGGAAGGCAAAAACATTTTAATGTAAAATATCACAGAAGGTAAAAAGACTACATGGTTAGAGAGCAAAAGAATCTAACTTTATAATGATGCAAATGATTCACCACTTATTGACTTTGATGGTTGGTAAGACCAAATTCCTACCAAATTACTGTAATGAAACGGAACATTAACTTTATCTTAGTGAAAGTGCTTCATATAAAAATCAGTGGGTGTCCTTGTTCATTTAAAAACTTTGTATAACTTTATATACAAGTACAAAAATTGAAATGCCAAAACCAGACAGATAATAGACAAAATATTTAAAAAACCACAGAACAAAAATCTCTGTGAATGGTCTTAACTAACAATATTTTCAGAGAGGATTTTTCCGTACATCAATGAATGCATTGTTTGAAGTCAGTGGTCCGACGTTGAGACTGGAGCGACGGGACTCTCGGCGAGACTTAACCACAGGCAGAGCTGTCAGCCCGCCCCAGGACGCCAGACCAGTTTGAACCACACGGTTAACAGGAGCGTCACCGGCCGCTTTAAGCCACAACTCCTCCATGACAGTGGGTTCCTCTGTGGGGAGAGAAGAGCGCCTCCATGTGGATGGGAGAGGGGTGTTCACCAGCTCGCGCATTTCCTCCCTGGACCTGGGAGGTTTGTCCGACTGCCCCGTCCCCCTGCCTCCTGTGCTGTCCTCGGGACAGCGGCTCAGCTTCTCCATGCTGCCGGTGCCTGCTGAATTACCATCAGATGCCACAACTGAAAGACAACAAGAGACCTGAGTGATACTACTGAGCTTATTGAATATCAACCAAAACGTTATAGTAATAATCGGCTAACACAGTATATGACACGGGTTCTCAACCTTTTGTAACTTAAGGCCCATTTCCCATTTGAGCAAATGTCAATTAAACATTTCTCCTCTCCCTATGCTACCACAGCAGTTTGTCCTTGTGACGACAGCCTGCCAGAACTTCCTATAATCGGTCTAAAAGTCAGAACCATCCAAAGAATGTTTTCATATAAGAAACAAACGAAACCATGGATTCAACCTAGACCACATCTTTTCCCTGGACCAAGGTTTGGCTGTTTGGTCTGGACTGTGGTCCAGAGGGACATTCCACACCTGTAATTTCAGACCAAACTGAAGTCCAAAAGTCAAGACATAACGAGGTTTATGTGAAAGGGTTGTTACCTGAGTACCTTTGGGTTTTAAACTGTTTTTTCAGACAGAACAAGAGATTTAAAGAAGGCTACTTCAGGCCTTGTGAAATTGTGATATGCATTTTATAGGATGGAACTGACCTTGTGACAATTCAGTACAGAAATGGAGATGATAATGGAGTTTAGAAAACTCTGCAAAGTGGATTTGCTGGAGGACATGTGGAAGGATATTTGCACTTAAGTCATTTTATGTGGCAAGAAGCAAAGCGTGGCTCAATAACACGGATACCTGAAGCCATCTTGCTGCAAGCTATGATCACAACGATTATCATAATCATAAATATTAAAAGCAACAACCACTTTGATGTATTAATACATTTACCTTTAGCATGCTCCTTTGGCTGGTTGGCTGAACCACAGAGCTCCCTCAGTTTGTTGCTGAGTTCCACATTTGCTGCCTTGTAGTGGTTCAGTTCTTTGCTGAGGTTATGTATCCATCCCTCAAACTGTCTCTGCTTTCCTGCCAGGCCCTCGTCTATTTGCTCTGTGGGGGTGGGAGGACACATACGAATACAGAAATACAAATAAGGGTATGCAAATTCCATCGATTTTGATGGCTGATTATAAAAATATAACATGTAGAAGATAGGCTGTCAAAAAATGGCTAATAACTTTACTTGTCTTTCTGCATTACCATCACTTACATCAAACTTATATTCTATGTGTAAACCTAAAATATATCTATTGTACCTGAGTGAGGAATTTATTATATA
The DNA here is from genome assembly GCA_037974645.1 of Hollardia meadi. Lineage (NCBI taxonomy): Eukaryota > Metazoa > Chordata > Actinopteri > Tetraodontiformes > Triacanthodidae > Hollardia > Hollardia meadi. The sequence continues at coordinate 18,973,315 of JBBPCS010000130.1, forward strand.
TTATAAATGGTGCCAATACATAAACACAAGCAGGCAACCTTTTATTTAGCCAGATATAGACCTTAATTTTTTTAATGTGATTCTTAAAAATATTTTTTTAACACCTCGACACTGCTGCAGTAAGAGCTGTACGCTCCTCTCATGTTCTTTCTGCTGTTGTGTGAGCCGACGGTCTGTGTCGAGCTGTGTGCGATCCAGGGCGTTCTCCAACCACTGCACCAGCCTCTGCTGATCATCAAGCTGCATTTCCAGCTCAGCCAGGGCAAGTTGTAGCTTACGTTCCTCCTCACGCAGAGACACCACCTGCAGGAACCATCCAAGTCAACATTCTTCAGCATACATATTGATGAGTTCAGACATAAATAATCTTATGCTGCATTTTTGCAATGCTGAAGTAGGTGAGAACACGGCTAAAAAGGCGGAATCTCAGGTTGAGTTCTTTACAGACCTTGTCGAAGTACTTGCACAGCAGAGCTCTGGTCTCAGAGGCAGACAGGTAACTGAGTTTGGCCATAAGGTTCATCTCCCACTGGGAGAGCATGCTGGCGGAAGCCCTCAGCTGTCTCTGCCTCTGAGTGATGGCCTCATTCTTGTACTCAATAGCTGCATCCAGAGCCTCAATCGCCTCATCAAACTGGAACAGTGTTCGCTCCTCCTACAAACACCAGAGGGAACAGATGGACTTAATGAAAATGTCAACGTAAACATTCAGTGTTTGGTCCGGCTGGGTGTTCGGAAGATGTTGTGCAAAGTCGACGCATTTCTTCTGCATTTTTAATGAGATGCTCCGAGCTCTTCATTAATAATAGAATTTTGGCAATATTATTACATTTGCTATATTAATTATCACCCAACATCATCTTCTGTACTTCGTGTACAAAATATGCCATAAACAACATACAAAATATCTCTGCATGCAAGACTTTTTAGTTGAAGGATATTGTTATGCAAATGAGGGCTAGGGGCTCTGGTGCGATCCCTTTCAGATGCTTAGTAATGCAGCCTTGAACTGTCGTGTCTTTTTGAAGACATAAAAAGAAACATGATGATAAATCCAACACTGAATTTCTTCACTGATCATTTATCCATTTTCCGTGTTTAAAAGTCATTGTTGTTAGCATGATTGTTAGCTGTCCACTGGCAGTCCCATGATATCTTTGTTTGAGTCAGTCAACCAATCAGAAGCCATGTTGGTTTCTGACTGAGAGTCTTCATTAGGTTATATACTGTATATATATTAGGCTACTTATTGCCCACCATCTACATTGAACTGCAGTAAGCAGGTGACTTACTGACTGACCAGACTGTGAGGAGAGCACCTAGCAGCCTGCACGCAGATGTCTAAAATTGGGCCTTCTCTCAATGACATCCCATATCAAAGGGCCTTGGAAGTGTTCGATAAAAAATTATTTAAAAAACAAACATATGTAAAGCAATGATATCTGCATTTTTTAAGACCACCCCCCACCCCACGGCAAACCTCTTATTCCACAGGAAACACTGTTGAAATATTTAATATTATTGCTATAGAAATATTACTCTTTCTATGCTGCACAATTGAAAATGCGTTTAGCTGTACGTGCTACGAAGGCACAAAAATAAAGTATATCCTATCCATTGTTCAGAGGACACAAAGTCCAAGTCTTGAACCCCAGAGTTATATCTGACCTCAGGTGAGAGCAGGTTACCCTGCCGCAGCTTATCGTCCAGCTCCACTCTTTGTTTTAGCAGCGAGTCTTTCTCTTGACGCAGATTGGAAATCTCTTGGCGAATCTGTTTTGAATCTTGAGCACTGCTGCTCCGAAGAAGACCATTCCTCTCACTCAACTCTCGCTCAAGTGACTCAATACGACCTGTAAGCGTCACCAGGTCTTTACTTAGGGCCTAAAGAAAGAGAAAAAAAGAAGCATTTTAAGCATTTGCCAGTTTCCTGCATCACCAAACCTGAGTTGTTTGTGGTTAATACCTGACTGGAGCGGAGCCTCTTGGTCTCCAGGCCGCTGCGTTCCTGTAGCAGGGCTTCTTTCTTGGCAAGGATTTCCTCTCGTTTAGTGAGCTCTCCTTCGAGATCTTCCAGCCCTCTCCTCTGTTCCAGCACACGCTCCATTTCCTCATCCAGCCATCGTTTTTGTTCCTCAATCTTCTACTCACAGCGAGTCATGACACAAAAGGTCACACATCATGCAGAAATTCAGACACACAAACTGAGGCTACAGGGGAGTGACACAAGCCAAATTCACACCTCTTAAAATTAAAAACATGCTGCATTTTAGATCAAATCATCATGTGACTAGTTTTCTTATGGGGTTTATTTTCTATGAATTAAAAGTTATTTTTTGTCCCACCTGTTGCTCTTCCAATGAGATGACTGAGCCGTTACTGCCGCTGCGTCTCTGCCTCTGGAAGGCAGCGATCTCCTCTGTCTTTATTCTCAGGATCTTTTGCTGCTGTTCATTCTTTATCTCAAGTTCCTACAGAAGAGGTGGAAGAAAGGAAGATAACGGTCAATTACAGGACTCATACAGAACAAAACAATCTCTGCCTTAGAGACATAAAATGCATTTTGGCCCTCATAAACTATACTGATAAACTATAAAGACATTCTCCAATTGCAGATTTTCAAATAAAGACAGACTTTTTTAATACACACATGAAGAAACAAACATGTCATTTGATGAACAATCGACAATCTCCCCTTCTGTTCCTGAGTTATGGTGTTGAACAATGACCAGAAAAGTGTTTTTGCAGAACCTTATGGCATCACAGTGACATTGAGTTTGACCTTTTGGATATAAAATATTATTGCTTTATTGCATTTTATCCAATTAGATATTTTTGTTAAATTTCATCATAATTTGCCTATGAATTCCTGACTTATGGCTAAAAACGTTATTTCTGGGGACACAGTGACCTCGACCTTTGAGCTGCCCCCTTTACTCTGTTGGCCTAAGTACCTTGACTCTATGAGTTCTCCGTTGCATCTCCGTCTCCAGACGTCGTTTCTGCTGACTTTCCTCTCGCAGCCGTTTCTGCAGCTGCTCCTGTTGCTGCCTCATACTCTGAACACTTCGCTCCAGCTCTAACACGCGACGCTCGCTCTGGGCAGGAAGGTTAGCAAGACGAGCGGTATCCCTCTGACGTTGACTGAGAACCTAATACGAAAAACACATTTTGCTTTTCAGATGTTCAAATGTGTCCAAAAGATCTGATGGAGAAGACTGATTAGAAGAATATTTAAAAACAAGTGTTTTGTATCATAGCTGCAAATCAGCATCATTTCATCTCAATTGTGTTATTATGCATGAAAACAGGGGTGTGACAGTCAAACCTGAACTTTGCTCTGAGCAGCAGCTATCTTCCTGCGACATTCCTGTGCTCTGGTTTTGTCTGTTGCGCTGACCTCTCTCTCTTGCCTCTCTAGATCCTGCAGTTGCCGTTGGGCCTCTTGCAGCTCCTGTCGAGCCTGCACAGCTTCACTCTCCAGAGCTGTGATCTTATGGCTGTACTGTCTGTTCAGAGCCTGAGCATCCTTACCTTAAAAAAAATCCCACAAAGAATTGATCTACAAAACACAGAAGAGAACCTCTATTTGAAAAAAAAGACAGATCTGGATTGCTACCTGTTTTGACCAGCTCCTTGATGAGTTCTTCCTTCATGCGGATGGTGACAGAAAGCTCCCTGATTTTCTGCTGTGCCTGAAATAGTCCCCATTCTGAAACACCTTCAAAACTTTTCAGACTTCCACGCAGAGATGTCTCCCCGGTACTGGAGTTGGCTACACAGAGATTTGAGGGAGTACACAAGAGGTCAGCAGGGAGGGGTAATGAGGAAGGGGACAGAGATTCATGGCAGCCATCAAGGTTCAAGCCCTCATGTGTGATTGTCCTCAAGCATCAACACAGATCAGTGTTGGACTCACCCTCCACTCGAATACTCATTTTGGAGGTCATGAGATCACTATTCCGAGTACTACTACTCTAGTGCGACAAGAACTCAAGAGAAGATATAAATTTCCAGGTAATACCGTGTTTAAGCATCATGTTATTTCATTACCTTTGTATGTGCACTCTCTTACTGTGCGTTCACACCAAATGCGACACGAATTGGCGACAGGCGCCACAAACGCGTCTTTGCATTGACTTTGTATGTAATCTGGTCGCGCAACAAATTTTTGTCGCGTTTGGTGTGAACGCACCTTTACACTGGAGGAACATTACTAAACGTGCACTTAACTTTCCTTTTGGTTCAAAAATGCCTTTTTCAGAACAGCAACTGTAAGGTACTAGGAACATTGTAAAATTAGTGTAAAAAACAGCAACACTTCACTTTGATCTTGAGAAGCTGCAGCCTTTATTTATTGACAAACTAACCTGCACAGTACATTTACTGCTACTGACAACTTGCTGCTTCTCTTTTCCTCCTGCTCCGCTCAACTCAGCGCCACACTCATCACTGCATTACAAACCGTGTTTTAGGCATCATAAATGCTGCAAACCTCACTAATACCTGTAGTTAATGGCTGTTTACAGTATAGATATAGAATATCATTTAATGATCTACAGTCTGTGCAGCGCTGAAAGGTCGTGTGTTCGGACCCTATTCTTACTTTAGTTGTTTTGTTTTTTTTGCGAGTACTTTAGTACTCTATAATTATTACATGCGAATACTTGAACATGGAAATTACTTAAAATGCCCGTCCCTAGTATGAAGTGGGTGCAATATGAACCTAGAGACTAAAATGCAGGCAACAAAAGCATATTAAACTGAATATTAAAGGCTTCGGTTACCTCGACTCTGCCAAAGGAACCAGAACAAAATACACAACTAAATAAACTGTAACCCCATATGTGGAAGCTGTCTCTGAAATTTACTTTTAAAATCTTTTTTGTACAAAACATAAAAATCGTTTTTTTTCTTAAATCTGGAAATTGACATGCTCAGTTCACCAGAAGACCACATGCCCAAACATCAGTAGAACATCACTGTGTGTGGTGAGATGGAACGTTTATAGCTTTGTACATTGGTGAAACAAAGCAACTTCTCAACAGACTCATGATGCAACACAGGAAAGTACACATGTGGGGTCAAAAAGGTTAATGTGTAATGTTCAGGGGGAAAAAAGCCTATGGCTGCACATCATTTTTTCTGTATAACTGAAACTGTGAATGTTTTTTTCTTTTAATCACAAATTGGATTTGTACAACTGAATATAATTTGCAAATTTGTAGAAAAGAATGGTAGTTCTAGAAAGATTTTGTGACTGTGTAAACAACATTTCAATAGTGAGGTCACACAAACAATTTTGTGAATATCTGTGACTTAAACAACAGAAATCCAGTGGATCCTTTTATTTTGACTTGCATCCCAATCAATACTCCTATTTCTAACATAAAGGGTCATCAGAGATTGTCAGACTTACATGCTTTTCTGGCTAAACAAGGGTGCTGCTCTGGCTCAGGCAGCTGAGATATGAGCCCTCTACCACTGGCTGTTAGTCCTCCTGACAGCATGTCCCTCCTGGTCCAGGTCAGGTTCACCTGCCTGACAGAATCAGAGACATTACATTATTTATATTTCACACATACCATGAGGACATAATGCCATAATACTGTCTGTAATGTATGTATTATTTATTTAATGAACACTTATTTTAAATAGCGTTAAGCTGCAACCTATGATTTCTATAAACACAACATACTTGCATCTCTCCCGGCTGAGGTTAAAATGACTGAACTCTTCTTCCGTCTCCTGCATTTCTGCTCCTCCTGGGATCTCCTCCTCATAGAGGCTACCATCCTGATCACCACAAGGCCCATTTCCAAGGTAGCCCACTGTACTGACCTGAAACCACACACAGAGACCCCAACAGATCTACATAAAAGAGGCTCTGACATACTCTGGTAAACTGTGTCAAAATTAATTTGGATCTGCAGATGATGATGATATTCAGATGAACAGTAAGCTAAACAACATTGATATTTTTGTGCATCTTAAAGAGATTTTTCTAGTTCTTTAGAGTGTGTGGGCCATATCTTAGAAGACGGTACATTGCAACTTTAGTATATGCTCACCCCATAAAAAAGAATGCAATTTATTACCACTTTTTGAACTTTTAAATCCATACAAAACCACAGGTTGAAAAACTAGCTCTGCTGGCTGGTTACCTGTCTGTACATGCCTCCATTCTGACTGTGCTGCATGGAGCCCATGGGCGCCGTGTGTGGCCGCGATCTCAAGTTAAGGCCCAGGCCTATCAGCCCTGGAGTAGACAGATGACACTGCAGCTCTGCAATCAAGTCCTGTTGCTCCTGCAGCTTATCGCTCTGAGACAGAAGGAAAGCATTCGAATAAGCAACGTTTTAATCTAAGGAAATGAACATGTTGAAAATCTCTGTAATATGATGTTGACATAGCTTTGGGTTGAGGGATCATCACCCTGCTTGGGTAACCCTCCTGTGACCATGCCAATTAAATACTAATGAATGTAGCATGCCATGACCAAACTCGACACACTGCATTAGTGGAAAAACCATATTAGAATTCCACTGCATCTCACCTGCTGTTTGTATTGCTCCATTGCGTCCTCCAAAGCAGCTAAAAAGTCTGTGTTCTCTCTCTCCAACCGCTGGATCTGTGCTTGAAGCTGGACAATACCATCATCTTTCTCTCCATCTTTCTCACTTTCATGCTCATGGCTCCAACTCTCCTCTGCAACTTCTGGATCCTGGGTAATATTTTTTTATAACACTTTTATAGACATATAATTGCTGGCTACCTAAAATTCCTGATATTTGACTTAAACATTTGTTTACTTTCAGGCATGAAATAGACTCACCTGGTTCCTTACAGCAGGCCTTCCTCTCCTTAATGCATCACTGTCCTCAATACCGCTGTCTGGTCCTGAGGCAGTGGTCAGTGTGCTCCGTTCCTCCTCCACTGAGCACAGCCACTCATTCACTCTCAGACTCTGTTCTGCAGTCAGAGCTCCTTCACTCAGCAGCTCCCGCAGCAGCCTATGACATATTAGTAATGGAATATTTTATAGAAAGGGATTACTAACACTTCTTAAATCTAAACGACACCTCACTCTCAGGATGAGACACTCCACTGAATGAAGCCTGGTAAAAATTAAATAGCCTACAGCTTTATACTCCACTGTTTACCAGAGTGTGTCGTGTATTATTCTTAGTGCCTAAAGCTAACAAACCAGTGTAAACACAGAAAAATGTCCCTGAGCACGAGCAATGAGTTGCACTACATCAAAATAAAAAATAACCTCATGGCTTGTCTCTAACTGTGCTAAAATATGAATTGCGAAGAAGAAACATGTCAGTGTATGGTTTTCATGTATTTTATTTAATCATTTTTTGGTAGAGTTGTATTATACAACGATATAAGCTACCATATAGTCAGCTTTGTGTTAATAGATTTGAACAGAATCTAATACTTGTGGGTTTTGGTCTCTTTAGGGATTTTGAGTTGAAAATAAAAAGACAAAGTAACACCAGCATTATCCTTTAAACTGACTGAAATTTTTCAAATTTACTCCAGCAACTGGATTTCATTTGGCTCATATTACGGTGGTTTGCAAAAAAGATGCATGGACTAAACTATTTAGTTTTTGTATTGTAACTTGTGCATGGGGCACCGATGGAAACCTAACAGCAAAATCTAAAATTATGTGGACTAAATGTAACTTTAACCTGTAAGCAGCGTCTGTGCATGTCCTATAGTGGGCACTATGGGCTTGGAGTCTGCTGATCTCTCCCTCTCCGAGTCGAGGTCTCCTATTTGGATCAGCGTGAGAAATGATGCGGGTCTCTGAACGCTGGCGGTTTTCGAGGGCTCTGCGAAGGGCCTTGATTTGTTGCTCCAGTCCTTCCACCCGATCTGGCTCACGCTTGCAGTTGACTGTCGCCTGGTTCTGAATGTTTCGGGCCCTTGTAGCATAGTTTAGAGTATTCAGACTCTCGTCAAAGTCTGAGGAAGATGGGCTAATGCAGGCAATCATCAGTGTTTTTGAATTTCCTCCCAAAGAGTCTTTTAGGATCCTAGGTGAAACAGGATTTTATAAGTTAAACAAAACGCATTCTACTTGAATAGTACGTTAACAAATCTCATGAACTTATTAAAAATGTACCTTGTGATTTTAGAGTCTCTGTATGGTATGTGAGAGCCTTTCCTCTTTGGGTCCCCCAGTGCCCCAATAACATTTCCCAGAGCCAGAAGGCCGCTGTTTATCTGGATACTCTCTTTCAGTCTCTCTCCTGTGTTTCCTGTCCTTAAGATGCGCTCGGACCCAGCCAAGTCGACAAAGTGGAACTTGGAGGACAACATTTGTGGTCCATTACTTGTAGCACTCCCATAAAGGCGAGAGCTTCCCCGACGCTGGTCCATATACACGGTGAAAATGGTGTGTGACCGGCTGGAGTTTGGATTCATCTGGGTTGCACCAGTGTGCCTGGCTGTGTTTCCTGACTCTAGTAAACTCAACACCTCATCTAGACCCTCCACTTCGCACTCCTTTACGCCACACAAAACTGTGAAGTAACAAAAATATTAAATGCAGATAAATACATACATAAGGTAGAATGCTGCTTAACATTTCGTATCACAACCACAGAAACATGCTGAAGGACAAATGAGGATGCCTATTCCATACCAATGTTGCCTTTATCCTCCCGAATGTGGATGTCCTTGCTGGCTGTTTCCACCTCCAGTAAGTCCTTGAACTCCTCTTTGTAGACCTCCAGATAGGAGACTCGGACAGAGAAGTCTGTGAGGTCATTTTCATCAAGCAGCTTGAAGATATCTGCAACGGCTCTGGGGATGATACCCTGTTCCTCATCTCTAAAAGAGCCTACAAACAATTAAAACATTCATAATTGCATGCAACTGGCTTTTTGATCCAACCATAAAGTTTGCTGAGCCTGGTTCATATTAATGCAGAATAAACTGAGCTAACAACAACAACCAAAGTGGACAATGAAAGAAAAGATAATATAAATAACTTACAAATATTAGCTTCTCCAATGGTGTATGTCTTGCCTGAGCCTGTCTGTCCATAGGCAAAGACAGTAGCATTGAAACCTTGAAAGAAAGCATCTACAAGTGGCTGTACAGACACAGAATAAACCTCCTCTTGACAGCAACTTTCTTCAAATAGGTAGTCACAAAGAAAGTGTCGGTCGTGGCCGAGTGTAATCCGACAGAGCTCAGAGTCTACAGTGATACAACTCTCGTGGCAGTGTAGAAGCTCTTTAGGCAGGAGGGGACGCACTCGAACAGCTACCTGCACTGCAGAATAATCCCCTCTGCCTTGGCCACCGGGCACTTTAAGAGACATTTCTGCTGCACCGTTGGAGCTCTTCTGTGTTCCTCTGCTATGTACGGATCATCTTTGGGCTACTGGAGGGGATAGAAATCATCGGTCACCTCATGCTCTCTGGCTGAAGGATGGAATGTGGTTATGAGTGAGAATATGATTGATATGGATAAATATACATTTTAATAATACAATATAGACATACAGATTTGTGGTATAGCAGTAACTATTCTGGAGAGTAAAAAAAGGTTAATAAATATAATGACCACAAATTAATATCTGTTTTGTCTAATCAAGCAAATTAAATACCAAATCAAGGTAACATAATCACACCGTAAAAAAAGCTATTACCATTAAGCTCAACTTGCTCATTGATTTGCAATTATTGCAACAATGGCCTATGCAGGAAATGATAAAGAGGCAGTTGCCTCTGTATAAATGGCATGGCAAAATCTGTGACTACTGACAAATTTAGATCATGCCACAGTACATATCATCCTGCCTTGAACTTGTTTCACCCTGCCTTTGTCTCTGAGCAAGTGTGTGTTATTATTATTATTATTCACAAACACATTCTGGAGCGGATTTATATATTACAAACCCCTTCAGTGAATACAACTGACAAATAAATATGACATACACATTTTAGTTTTGTGTTTTTAAACTATTTACACTGCACTCACAAAGTTGATACAGTGCTTTACTGCAAATATGTACAAACCTTTAATTTAAGCGTTACTATTAAATGGCTTATTTAATTTGTGTAAATGTATATTTCTCCTCGTTGAGGCAAATGAGCATCATGTCTTCTGCTTAACTTTATTTTAAACAGCCCCCTCTTAACTAACTTTGGCAAGCTGAGTTATACAAACATTACAGTTTACTAAAACTGGATGTAGGATCAAGTAACGTAAGAGTTAAAAATCTTAGCTAACGTTTGTTTAGACTGTGTGGTGCCTAGTTTTACTTAAAGTTACCGTTACCGTTAACTTACTGCACGTTACTGTCAGTAACGTTAGACAACGTGGATCAAAACGTAACGTCACAGAAATCCTTATTTAGGAAAATAATGTACTTTGACTGTCTAGGTTTATTTAAAAAGGCTACCGCCATCATTACAAACAGCATTTTAAAACTCAGTGGTAACGTTACCGTAAAGTTAACTTTAACCTAGCCACCGTTAAGTTACCGCTGTTCAACAAAGTAAACCGCACCGTTATCCAAAACACGCATGTCGAACTTTTTCCTAAGCTTCTATATCAAACAGTTTCCCAACTTTTCATGCGCCAGTTCGGTCGTCTGTTTCCCAGATAACTTTAGCTAGGCTAAAGTTAGCCGGCTAGCCGTGGGCAGTCCGAACAACAAAATCAAAACATGAGGATAAGGCTGGATGCCGTTATCTAGAAGCGTTAAAACAACATTTTCCCCATCAGAAAAGGTTAACGTTAACGTCAAACAAGCATTGACTGGGTACGTTTTCGTAACCACTAACAGCTGATACAACTTACTTTGATGTGGCAAAAGTTACACCATGGATTCAGGATAACACAGGAGTGTCTTTAGGAGAATGGAAGTTAGGGGGCAGCCAAGGGGAGGAGCCCGGGGGAACTTTGGGCAAAGTTTTGGGTGTGGTCTGCAGAGAGCATCATGGCTAAGAGGTGAAAACCATGAAGACTGCAGAGGGGCAGAATTTTATGTATGATAATACTGAGAATTATGAATCAAATACAGTGGTGGAAGAAGTATTCAGATCTTTTATTTAAATACTCTGTTAACAGTAAAACAACTGCATTGAAAATGTTATGTAGTATAATCAGGTGGTGGTGGAGCTAATGTTTTATAGGGCTGTAACTAATTATTAATGGGTTCATGTGCTGAATATTTTTTCCATTAATCAATTTAATGGTTTGTGGCTAATATGGTAATTTGGTTTGTAAAATTTCAGAAAACAATACAAAAAAATTTTTTTTTTAAAAAGAGGGAGAAAGAAATGCTGTCACATTTACCCAGATTCCAAGGTGAGACCTTCCTCATGCTTGTTTTTGGTCCAAGGCTCCAAATTATTAAAATTAATTAAATTAATAATCAAAAGGAAAAAGCAGCAGATCCATGTATTTTTGAAGCTGGAAACATGAAATGATTTTGTTTGAAAAACATTTTCAATGATTTCAATGGAAAAACACTGATTATACATTATGGAAAAAATACAGACCGCACTATTTTTTTCATATGACACATTAGGGAATAAGTAACTTCAGCCTAAATAGACAAAAATATTTTCCACAATCTCACTGGGTTTTGAATGCCGAGCATCACTGTGACTATAGAAGCATGTTGTCAATGAGCTGTCATCTGTCTGCACTTTCTCAGCGGCTCGGTCAGATTGTTGGTCAGAAAAGCTGGTTTGAATTCTGCAAAAATGTAGAAGGACATCCTGATATTTTTGGCATACTGCATTTGATATACTTTATTTATTGGTACATACTACGTAAGTATTCTGGAACACTAAATATATGGTAGGAATTAGTTGTGTATTGAAATGTAGTGAACATTTGTGTTATGGCTTCACTGTGAGTGTGCAGCATGTCTCCTCTGGGACCAACAGGTGGCAGTGTAACACCACGGTTTAAATGCACAAGAACATGCAAGTTTTCTTTTGCAATGACTTCAAGACTTCAACAAATATATTGATATTTGACTGGTCAATAATCAAGTAAGCACCGAAAGAGAGAGCTGAGAGAAAAAGGAAGCATCAGTGTCTAAATGATGCAAGAGCAGATCAGGTGTGTCTAATTTAGGATTAGAAAATTAGGTGCCCTGTATATCTTGCATGCTCTGTACTGTGCTGACCTGCAGCACAGGTCTGACCACAAACTATGGCCACCACTGGCATGCCTGTTATCCCCTCTCCCATCCTCCTCCCCTCACCTGCAGGCCCACATCAAATGGCTCTGCGCCAGAGTCCTGTCTGCACTCTCTGGAGCCTCAACAGACACAGTCACACTCTCCTTTGTTCCATTTCAGACGAGACTGGGGTATTCCCTTTCAAAAAGTAAGTTCCAGTGATAGTCCAACCTGCTGTCAAAGACAGAGTATGCTGGTTTCTTATCACCATATACCAAACAACCAGGCTGAGATCAGGGTATTGATTTCAGTCCCGAACACACTGCCAGCACTCAGAAAGACGGATTTTTATCTGCACGATGTGACTCAGCCGCATTGGAGAGAGCTGTAGAGAAAGAGTCATGGAGATGGAGGAGTGGACTTAGAAGGATGAAAACATGGCTGTAATGTGATATACAGATAGGGGTGAAAACTAGTGAAACAGCGCAGTCAAAACACCAGATTTCAGACTGGGTGCTCTCACAGGCAGAATATGTATATTTGTGTAAGTGACTGTTGTGCACCGGGCAATAAGCAATGCTGGAGTAACACAGAAATCATGTGCTGTAGATATACAGCAGGGGTTTTATTTGGCTTCTGGAATGGGAGCTATAGGGGGAGAGGAGTAGAAAAGCAGTCTGGTTGAACTTGGGATACTGAATCATCACCTCTCCCTGAGGGGCAAACATCAGGAAGGGCTCTCATTCACCTCTCTCTTTGCTTACACTTCCATTAAGACAGAAGAGGCAGCCACAGTGAAAGATCTATTCTGTGGTGTAATAAAGACTTTTTTTTAATTCAGCGTGCACTCCTGGGTCAGTGATTGACTGAGGTGAATCATCCTCTATTCAGCCTTCTCTATTCAGCCATCACCCTCTGTCTGCGTCCATATCTCTGTGCATCTTTTTTCTTCACTCAGTGTATGATCTCTTTTTAGGATCCTGTGGCTAAAAGCAACCCGGGCCCCTGTGTGCCGTCATCGGTGAGTCTCCCCCCTCTACAACTAAAGACATCCCGTTTGTCTCCAGTGAACCTATCACTACGCCTCACTATCCACATACGTACTTTTGTGTGGTTTCTTTTTCAGAAGGTTGTTTCACACCGAGCAGTAGATAGATGGATGGTGCAGCACAGATGTCACATTTCATCCCAATTTTAATATATTTATGTATATAAACAATAAATTTCAAACGTTTTAGGGTCTAAATAGTGTTTTAATGATTTATTGGAGACAACGTTATTATGGTTGCAATGAAACCTGAATATAAATAACACATAATTACAACATGATTACACATCCAGTATACATGAGATAAATGTCAGAAGCAGCACTGTCACAGAAAATAGCACTTTCTTTCAGGACTTCGGTTGCTGAATGCTGTTTGCTACATCATGCCATTCCCCATTTTATATATCCTATGCACATTTATTTCTTTGTGCAATATTTTACTTAATCCATACAAAACTCTTGTTCTTATGATTAAAATAAAATACACATCACTCAGTTTGCATTTCTATAGCTTATTATCATTGCCCTGAATAATGCATTTTCTACAACAATTATTGCACGCTGCTGTGCAAAACAGGTGTTAATTCATCCATCACTTGAGAATCAATATGCTGGTTCATGCTTACTTTACTACACTTTTAAGCTGCAGCAACTCCTTTAGTAACAGCACAGGTGACTTTAAAGATGGTCACCACAATATCAGATTATCACATATCCATGATCAAATATAGAGTCCTTAGCTGAGACTTGTGCTCTAAAATGCATTTCCACTTTCATCCCTCTCTTTCTAGAACTCATACTGGGAAACAAACATGGTGACTTTGGTGATGTACCTTCCCAGCGGGACTCGTCTCTCCAGCTCACTCATCTCCACTTCTGCCTCCAGCGTGGCAGGGCCCTGCACAGGGCTCACCAGCATCAGCTGCCCCGTCACACGGTCTGAACGCTGGACTGTGAAGTGGCGGCGAGCTTGCCTTCCCCCCAGCAGGGAGAAGCGAAGTGTGTCACCTATCGGACGCAATGCGGAGACCCTGAACATGACACGAGGAGCCGACAGGTTGGACACGACAGCCAGGTAATGGTAAGAGAAAGAGTTCGGGGTCTGAGAACACGCCTTGTTGTCCACGGGACAGGGGTTACGTTCACAGCGCCTGGAAAAAGAAATGAAAACTGAGGAATGAGAAGCTGTCTGACCTCATTCCCATAGTATTGTGCATCTCAAATGAAAAATCACTCATATTTGGACAATGGGGAGTGAACTTGATTAAGGATAATGCTCACATAGGTGATGTCTTGACATATGTAGCATTAGGGATTTTGGGGCAGTCAACACGGACACACTGGAAACCACCATATGTATTGATGCACATCTGGTCCTTTGTGCAGTTGTTTTGTCTGGTGGCACACTCATCAATGTCTGTGAGGAAACATCAACACAGTGAGACATTCAAACAGAAAAAATGAGTTCCGATGCCCTTCATACTGTTTAAGAATAAAATTCTCTTTTTTTTGTGAACTGGAGCCATTTTTGATTAAATTTGAAGTTAGATCAACAGTAAAGTTTCTCAAAATTTATGAGATCTCAGAAAAAGTAAAAGGCTTTCTATCACATGTAGTCTCAGCAACACAGTGAGTATGTTCTATATAAAAATGGGACGAGAGGTGTTACAGGTAAATTACAGAAACTATCTTATGGAATACTTCATGTAATGTTGAGGACAGATATTTGAAATTAAAATGAAGAGTGATGGCAAAACGAAAAAAGAAAAACACCTTTACAGCTGCGCCCATCGCGGGTCACGTTGTATCCACTGGGACAGGAGCAGCGGTAGCCACCAGGGGTGTTAACACAAGCATGTAAGCACAGTCTCCCAGCCTGGCCATTATGGAACAGCTCACATTCATCGATATCTGAAGGGAACATCGCACACACAGTTAACATCCTAAATGAAAGCATAGCAGTACATGTGTATATCTGTATCAGACACAGGGCAGGTATCGTACCAGTGCAAGTGTTGCTGTCCCTGCCAGAGATGGTGTATCCTGGCTCACAGGTGCAGTGGGTCGTCCCCTGTGTTATGGTGCAACGTGATGGACGAACAAGGGGTCCAGTGGTGGCAGCAGGCATGATCGAAGCAGCGGCAGTGGCTGGGGAGGTGGCGGCAGAGGTGTTCGTCATGGTGACAAAGACTGAATGAGGAGGACATGTAGAAGGAAAAGTAAGAAGCTGTAGGGTGTGTTTTCATTCCCTGCTGTAACGTTGCACATCCCATACTTCGTATGGGATGTGCACTCAATTATTAATGAACAATGTGTGACACGCATTGCTGATGTGTAGAACATTGTGATGTGAGACAGAGTCAGTCACAACTGCCAGTGTCAAATGGAATTAACGAGGAGAGGGACTGCATTTTATCAGCATACAGCTCTTGAATATATTGATGCATTTTTATAGTCCAATTAGGTATTTAAAGCTTTTAGCCAATGTGCAGATACTCTCTTTTCATGACATAATATCATACCTGCAAAATTCAGCAACTGTTTGCTTAAACTGCAGACAGTATGTTTATGATTCATGTAGTTCAGTTATAAATCTTTGTGTCAGGTTTTGGGCCAATTATATTTTTTTTAAAGCCACCATGTAAAAAAGTTCACTCAGCCTTCATCTATTCACAAAGATAAGGTGACACCATCTCATTCCTAATAATGAAGTTGTCTCTCCTTTGTAAGAGTGTCTCTACTGGAGCTAGACTTATAAACTAGAAGGGCACTCGGAGAGCACAGACTTCCTCCTCTCTTCTACGATATGCAAAGCACAAACTTCACCGTCAATATTATTGCATGTTCTAGTGAAACCTAATGTTCAAACATTGTTACTTAATATCTCTGGTAGAGTTTATTGCAGACAATACACACTTCCACCACTTTTTTTTTTCAACTGTAAAATACCGCTCTGTACATATCATTGTCAAAATTCTCTAATGGTTCCTTATCAAAAATGTCTTGATACATTATGTCTTTATGTATAAAAATGAACTCTCAAATATTGATATCCAGTACAGGCTGGGCTATACCGGTAGTTTCTACAATGGCCCACACACGAGGTGAGCTACAGTAGCAAACTGGATAGATAAGATAAGATAAGATAAGATAAGATAAGATAAGATAAGATAAGATAAGATAAGATAAGATAAGATATGCGGGGAAATTTACAGTGTTACAGCAGCAACGAGCAAATGTCATAGTAAGTAGAATGGAAATATTAAATAAACAGAAAAACAAAACAAAGTGGGCTACAGAAATGTTACCATCATCAGGCAGCATCTGTCACTTAACCAGCCTTGTCATGGACCTCAGGCTGGAATTCAATAAAACCCATTTTGTGGTAAGTAGCAGAGCTAAACCACGGATCCATCTAATCTCCTTTAACATGGAAGGTAGACTGGGAGGATTTGTTATATGTACCTCCTAATATTAAAGTAACAAAACATTTGGTGCAACCAAAGCCCAGGTATCTGAAGTGTTACTTGTGAGCCGCAGTAAGACTGTGAAACAAAACTATGTGTGGTCGGAGCATGTTGTGTAGTATACTGTATACCTACATGTTGGCAGAGGGCTCTGACAGGTGACTCCAGACCAGCCTTTGGCACAGACACAAGAGAACTGGTTCACTTCATCCACACATGTCCCACCATTCAGGCATGGAGAGGATGCACACTCATTGATGTCTGAGCGAAAAGACAGAAAGGACGATTATACAAGGAAACTACAATGTTGCATTAGAACTATTCTCAAATACCTTTAATGCTTAAAGATAAAAGAAGCTGACATCATGGCATATATATTGTATATGCAGATGATTGACATTGGGTGCAGCCAAAGAGGAGGAGAAGCCTTGTCTTGATCAAACAGCTGTTGAGCTGTTATCTTAAAGCCAGTGAGCTGTCAGAGGACATAGAGGTTGGAATATCGCATGTCACAGCATTCAATGAGCTCTCTGGACAATGACCATAGTACATAAAGAGGAAATATGATCATGGGACATGGAAAAAACTTTGGTTTCATACATGATGCTGAAAGAGGAATGAGAGCAGGAGAGGGGAAG
This sequence comes from Hollardia meadi, assembly GCA_037974645.1. Taxonomy (NCBI): domain Eukaryota; kingdom Metazoa; phylum Chordata; class Actinopteri; order Tetraodontiformes; family Triacanthodidae; genus Hollardia; species Hollardia meadi. The sequence continues at coordinate 18,990,637 of JBBPCS010000130.1, forward strand.
GTTACAAAGAGGAATGATGACAGGGTTGTAAAGTGATCAGTGGGTTAGATAACAGTGTCACTCAGAGTGAGGAAGAGGAGAGACAGTGTTGGGAAGAGGATGAGGAGGAGGTAGTGGAGAAAGTGACCCTCACAGTGAGGCCAGGAAACAGGTGATTGGTGTTCACCTCGGCAAGCAGTCTGCTGGCCGCTCCAGGTCAGGCTTTCCTGACAAACCCTGCTCTCTGATCCCACGAGTTCATAACCAGGCTCACAGAGAAAGTGAACTTCATGGCCCACACTGTGTGACTTGCCAAGTTTCCTTCCGTTGATGGGTGCCTCCAGTTTTAGGCAGGTACCTGTGGGAAAAGCACAAGGTGATAAAAAAAAGGCAGATATTTCAACATCTAACACTTGAATAAATCAGTGTTCTGACGCGGTTTTAGTTTACTGTTGGTGGCTCTTGTGGTCTGCTTCCCTGCATTGCTCTGCAGCAGGTTTATTTTCTTCTTAAGGTTGCGGAGACTCTGCAAGTATGACGCTTCATGGGCTGTGAGAAGCTTCTGGACCTGTTTCAGAGAGCCATGTATTTCCTGTCTACTAGGACAGTCCTGGAACAAAACAGAGAGGAGGACTAGTTTCATTAAGTGTTGATTAATCTTCTACAACTTGTTCAAAGCTGATTTGTAATTTACTGACAAGACCACAAAAATCTAAATCGGTGATCAAATACTGTCTATCACTTTTATTCTTTGCTACAATATTGCAACTAAAAGTGTAGCCACATAATTCTGCTTTCATTTAATCATTTTGATTTGAATGATTGTGATTTTTGTTAAAACTGCATCTTTCTTATTGTTAAAAGCATTTCAGAATGAATTGCACAATTTTGGATCTTGAAAGCTGCAGATTTTGTGTTAAAACATTTTCCTCCAAAAGGAATGCTGTTTTGCTGAATTCCGGAATAAAGAAAAGCTATTCCTCTGGCACAGGTGAGTTCAAAATAAATATGTCGATGTGAAAAAGAAGCCGCAGGACCACATGCCAATGATGTCAGTGCCAGTAATGTAGTAGCTTAACAACGAACTTTCCAATCATCCCAACATTTCCAAGACTCAAAACAATGATAAAGACTTTTACAACTAAAATATCTTGATTTGTTTATAGTATCTGCCACAAACGGCCATAGATATCTGAGGTAACTCTATAAATCTATTGCTTTATTACTCAATTGTGCATGTTGATGGTTTGATTAAAAGCAAAAGTCAGCTCCACTGCATGTAAACAGAAGTCTGCTGAAGGAGTGCACTTGAAGCCCTGTGCAGCACAGAGGCTGAGCTGTTACAAGAGGGAGTAAATGCATAAGGACGAGAGTATATTTGGCCTCTGTAAGTATTTTACATGCAGGGACCTCCTCTTTCTCAAAGCTAGATACTGTAACTCAGTCATAAACACAGAAACATCCTTTGAAAGTAACTAGTTCTTGTTATGTGGTTTTTTGGTGTGGCCCCATGTGGGGGGTTTGAAATTGTTATTACGTAAAGTTATTTAACCATCACTTTAGGCGAGGGGATAAAATCAGCAGAGGCTATTTAGCTTACATTACGGGGAATCACTTGCTCTTTATTATGTGGTGGATTCAGGGTTTGGGGCGAGTCAGTCAGGTACTATACACCCACAGCATAAACATTATGTTACAACCTTCCTTTCTATTGGCTGGCGGGGCGAGGGAGTGGCACTGTTTTCTATCCATGTCCTCCACTTCATTCAACAGTGTCGTTCTACACCCTCTGCCCGGTCCTCTCACGCATGTTATTAGACAACCAATTAGTGTTTTCGTCCAGTCAGAGTTATGTAAGAACAGCAAATATTTGTTCAAAACACCTTTCTAATGTGGACAGAACTGGGGTCTGGAGACACTTCAGTCGGTCAGCGGGGGTGGGGGTGGTGTTTACAGTGCAGTGTAGTCAAAGGCCTCTTTCTGCCCGTGCTAACCAACATTTCACATGACTTCATGTTAACTGTGTGACAGTGTGTCAGAGCTCCAGATTACAGTACAGTACTGTTAAGTCTAACCTTTGTCTAACGATTTCATGTGTAACAACTTTAAATAACAAACACATGTGCATATACAAGACCTAGAACATCACACTCACATTCAAGGACATTTATAAGCACATAAACATGCTGGACAACACACAAACAAATGTGCACAGTAACAGAGATGCATGCAAAGGTCTAAAGAGCGTCATTCACGGACAGATGCAGCTTTTCCTGAACATCTAGCGGGATTGCAGTGAAGCCCAGTTTGGATATACTGAGTGTATTCATTCATTCACTGGAGCCTTTTGTTCCTGAAGCTTGCGTGCAAAGTGAAGGTGACTCAAGGTTTCTATGTGATGCAACAATGAGGGCATTTACAGATAGGACCTGTTCTGCAGGCTACATACAGTAAGAGGAGAGAGGTTACTTAGATATGAGCACATTTTGCCATGCATGGTAATCAATTTATCACTTGAATAAATAGAGTAGAATGTGTCAAGGCTTTCAACTTATTACACTGAAATAAGCGAAGGCACCCAACTGCAGCTGTAATTCATTGATTAGCTCATTAGCCTGAGACCTTGCACTCACTTACCTGTCCACAAGTAGGATGAGGCAAGCAGAAACACAGAAAAAAAGTGGTGACAATCGCCGTTGTTGCAAGCATGTTTCCGCTGACCCCAATCCAGTCGACGATCAGTCCTCAAATGTGTGAAAAAGTTGCAGGCAGCGTGAACTTGGAGTGTGTGCAAGGACTCCAGGTGAGAGAATGACCACAGTTGGCAGTGGAAAAGCTGCTGGAGCAAAACCACTTGAGGAATGTTGGGTTTACTCCTCAGGAGCCAATCAGGTAAAGAGATGTCAAGAAATATGTGACCACAATATTATCCCTTTTCTTAACATGGTGTGCACTTCCTCTCTACATCTTGTTTATGGTGAAGTGGAAGAGTGCTCTGCATCATGTATGATATGTCCAGAAATATGAGCTGAGAATCATTCTGAAGGGCAAAGGAATGTAGCACTTTGACCACTTTGTGTGCTTTGCAAAATGTTAATAAAAGGATACCACAGAGAAGCTATGCTCTCTACAGGAATATATTCACACATGCATCCTTGTACTGTTAGTTGGACTAAACTAAACAATGCACCTTTTTCACAGGTTATAAATGTCATGGCTATTTCATGACGATGGGATCTGGGCAGCGTTATAACAATGACAGGGGGTTGGGGGAATAAAACAAGATGGATCAAGATGAGAGGTAGTAAATATTTATTTTCCCTTTACAGTATATTACTAGAGCAGACAGATGGTGATTTACATCTGTAAAAAAAACCATACCTAACCATATACCACCACTGAATGAGAACATCTCTACCCAGCTCCCTGTTGCTGTGTGCTGAGTGCAAGTATTGTTGTGGTTGACTAAACAGTCGGTACATTTAAACAGGTACATCTGTAGGTATGTTAAAAAATAAATAAATAAAGCTCAATATTTGTGTGTGCAGAGAATATCTGTGAAGTTGATAATGAGAAATGTTCATCAGGTATTCAGCATTTGTCCCAGCTGACAAAATAAATATAACATGGCTCTCAAATTATCTTGCGAGTTTCATTCTGCATATCTGTATCACCAGCATCTTCTTTTCTACTGTTTGATAAGGAGGAAGTAAAATTGATTTCATTCTACATACAAAACTGTTCTGAAAACTCTCATTATTTCATTTAAATGTGTCTGTTTCAGTGTGAGTTTGCAGCTGAACTAAGAGAAAACATTTTCTGTGTGGATGGACTTCTTTCCTCAGTGTGTGCAGGCGACAACGCTGCAATAAAGAATGAGGAGGCTCCTGCTCTTGAGTACTGCTTTGATCTCAAGCAGGCAGGAGCTTACAGTGTTTCCTTCGGTTGATGGATTCACCTGAGAAATCATCTTAGTGGGTGGCTGCGTCTGACTGAGCCCAGAACAGACTGTGATCGCAGCTGTTGTTTGGCTCGGCGGGGTCAGACAGTCCCTCACTGATGCAGCAAAATCTGAGATAAGAAACAACTGGGCAGGCTGGGGACTGAATCTTCAGTTTAAAATACATTTCAATCCACAGGGGAGAGAAATGAGTGGGAGTCTATTGTGTTGCGCTGCAGTCATCTCCAGACTCTGAATCATCCCCACAATGTGCAAATCACTGATTCATGCTTCCCACACTGGTCCATAAACAAACATTGTCACCGTGTCTAAATAGACATCCAGACAGCTCCATTCTGTACCCCTCTACACTCAGATGTATCTGGTCATTTTGCAAAGTTATGCCACCTTGTGTTCTGCTACACTTTAATATCTGAAAAGATATCACATTTTGTTTGCAAACTCCTTTAACTTAGCCTGTCCATAAAGCTCTATCTGACTCATCTGAATGACAGTAATCAGTCTCTCAAAACAAATTTCCCCCTCATTTAACAATGATGAACACTCACGCTCAACCAAGTGTTAGTCCAGCATAGCAAGACCTACAGTAAACCTCTCTGTTTGTGAGGTGAAGTGATGATAGAGATGATTCAGCAATAGGTTTTTGTCCTCAATGTCTGACTGGCACTAGACTTGCTGTCTGTACTGGAACACAGGCCGAGTATTTACTTTTCTACTCGAGTACTATACTTAAGTACACCTGTAGAAACACTTTTTATTCCACCACATTTATTTTAAAGATCATACACAAATCATTGTTATAGGTTAAAGTATCTAACAGTCAAAACTAAACCAATTACAACATTAAAAAGCTCCTTATACACGTTGACGAATCAGTGCTAATAATCCAATAAAATTACATTTAGAAAAAATTACAACTTTCTAAAAGTTCAATACTTCCAGCACCGCCTGCTGTGATGTCTGCATTATTAAGTGACTAAGTCATTAAATCCAACAAAATCATAAACATTTAAATCTATTTCAAGTGGGAAAACATAATATAGTGCTCCATACAGTGGTGATTATGTAACCAAGTACATTCACTGAAGTACTGTGTACACATTTTTAGCTTGAGCTACTTAATACTTCTACTCCACTACAACTGAGGTAAACATTTACACCACTACATTTGTCTGACAGCTCTAGTTACTCAGATTATAATTTTTCACATCCTTCCTGTCAATTTGAGTTTGAACTTTTCTGATAAACCTTACTAGTTGGAAAAAAAATATTCTACTTAAGCTAAAATAATTTAAAACCCCCTTGAATTAGTTTGAAAATGCATTGTCGACAAAAATGGCTGTTTTTCAGATGAGAAGTTGACTTTTTACACAGGAGAGTCATGCTACAAACATATAATGATCTTATGATTAAACTAGCCAACAGTATATAAAAAACCTAAACATCTACAGCAGCAAAATGCCACATACACATTCATGAATATTAATAATATTAACCCAGAAACATCAGATATAGTAAAACACTGAGAGGACACATTTTTCTGCATACTGAGTACTTTTACTTTTGCATAGTACATTTTGCTGATAATACTTACATACTTTTCTTACGTTGAGTTTTAAATTGAAGACTTACTTATAGTATTTTCATAGTATTGATACTTTTACTTCAGTAAAGGATATGAGTACTTCTTCCACCACTGTCTCTTTGAAAAAAGAGAATGTTTGGAGGAATAATGATTTAATACAATAATACAAGGTTAACGACACTCTACAGTAAGGGTCCAGTCTTTGGGGCAGTGAGCCCTCTATGAATACAGACATGTGCACTGTGCTGCAGCCTGAGGTGAAAGCTGCTGAAGTGGAAAGAGGGAGGAGAAGATCAGGGAGGCAGGATAACTGACAACAAGTGGCCACTGTTGTTGGAGACTCTTCACAAGTTCACAATGGAGTCAGTCACTGCTTCCCGGTGTTTGGACGTCTTTGTCGTTTTGTCTCTGCTGCCTCTGTTAATCTACACGAACCGGATTATCCCGGACACACCAGGCCTGCAGTCTACGACCACCGGTAAACACACTCCAAGTCGTGCACGAGTCAGGTGTCCACGAGGGACAGACTAGATGAGACCTCGTAGTGCAGGATGAATTCAATCAACTTAAACTCATTTTGACTATTAATAGAGCATATAGCCTTCATTGTTTTTTCTTGATGTAAATTAAGTTATAGCAAAGTAATGTAAGTCTAAGAGAATGCGAGTTTATAAGTGGATGTTTTTATCCTGTGTTTGCAATCAGGCGACAGTCCTTTAGGCAGCATAGACTCAAGTGGGCTTTCTTAGCTGTCCAAATCCATCTGGCAAAGCAGCCCAATTTTTCTGTCACTGCCTGCTGTAATTTAAATCAAATTTGGCAGCAGTTGAACAAATTGCCGTTTTGATGACTTGCCAAACACAAAATTATTAACCCATGTTAATGTGCTCAGATGCAATAAGGAGTAGAATGAATTTGATGCCTAACGGATCAAAGTCTTATCTAAAATGTTATGAATCCACAATCTGCCCTTATGTTAGTAATATACGGATTTCAGGCCCACTTTAATTTAAATTTAGTTTTTCAGCATGGCTTCCGAGATTGCAGTGTAAAGTGAGTTAACTGTAACCTCTTTATCTATAATAAGCAGTAGCCTACATACCACCTAATGAATGGTTTACAAGACATCACAATGCAGTTATAAGCAGATAAAAGGTTGTTTTAATAATGATCTATTATTGATATTTTATACATATATTCTTTTATATTATCATTCACTATCTATTTATACTGGCAGGTTTATATAGTGCTTATAAATGCTAATTAACTTTTTATTTACTGGGCAATTGTCAACCAAGAATTTTGTAATATAGGCCTAAAACACCCAGTAAACTAATTTAGCATTTTTTTTCCAGGGCTCAGGGTGAAGGAGCACTTGCAGATTGTTGCCCAGCACAATAGGCTGCGCAGCCGGGTCCAACCCATGGCAGCTAACATGCAAAAAATGGTTTGTGGCATCTATTGTCTGTTTCTTCTGTGCCTGCTGAATGGTATGAATGCTGTCTCCTAAATGTGAGTGTAAGGCATTTTAATATAATCAGTCTGACAGTGTGCACTTTTGTTAAAAATGGAGGTGGTCTCTGTCCACACTGCTGATTTTTTTTACACGAAAGTTTAGTCTTTCTCTGCAGCACACATTTGTCTCTTGTAAAGAATTATTTTCTATAGACTCACCCTCACTAATGCATGATTTTTGGTCACATGTTGCAAACTCGTGGAGTTGCCAGAAAACAGTAATGATGACATGATCAGACGTGTTCGTCTGCAACATTTCTGAGAGGACAAAAATGAGAACGACAATCTAGAAATTTAGTTTAGAGCTCTGTTAAAAAAAAAAAAAGTTTTTCAATTTAACTATAGCAGATACATAGCAGCACAGTCACAAGCAAAGCACAATATCGCACACAAAACTCTCATTCAACAAAATGTATACAGTTCTCCCACAACGTCTAGAAACTTGGTCCTGTACTATTAGTTAAAAAAGGTCATTTTTCAAAAGTGAAATCACTAAACAAAGGCATGAATGAAAAAAGGTTTTTGGTTTAGCTGTCTGTCTCTGTAGTGCTGATAGTCTCAACAGTGTGAAATAGTAGTGTTGGTACACCATTTGTTCTGCTTTACTGCAGGCTCAGTGATAGTGTGGACATTTAAAACAAAGCCTAAATCAATTAGCTCTGCATAGTCCTCTGAGAGTCAGTGAAATGACACCAATGAATCTATTTAAAAAAACAAACAGAATAAGAATAAGAATGAAACTAAGCAACATGTTTAATGTTTTTAACTGTTTATTTGTTCTCACAAATTTGACAGTTCAAGGGTTGTGGTCAGGTGTTGCTGAATGTGCAGCAATTCTTCATATTAACTTTTGACTTTTTCTGATCCCACTTTCTACAAACACACCCCAGTTAAGTCCTCTCCCTATCTCATTCCATCTATTGCTTTGCAGTACAGCACTTATCTGCACAACTGCCTTGCCTGCGTGTGATTATGACCAAGAGGTAACGATGGATTATGAAATTCACAATGCACTAGATATCCTCTGGGCCTCATATGAGATTTGTGCCGGGGCAAACCATCACTTAGTCATAGATTACATCCTCAAAGCCACCCGCACAGACTGACAGCCTCTTTCTTCAACTGCTCTACAGCCCCCGAGAACTGTTCTCAACTGATAAGGCAGTAATGAGAAAAAGAGGATGTGGATAATCATTCTGCATTCACAACTCTAGTATAACAGGTAATTTCTCTGTGGAAACCCTCAGAGGAAGCTTTGCTGAGCTGAAGAGGCATATTAAAGAGCTTTACTGATAAAAGTTAAAAGGCTCAAGGGTTTGGCTGAGTTTGTGAATATCTGAATAAGGTTTTTTTTTCAGGAACAAACCAGTAAGCATTGTGGTGAGATTGTGTTGAAATGATTATAATATAGTCATTTAGGCTTTGCTTTCAGGGTGAGATAAAATACCAATAATTTAGGAGTGAATGATGCTCCTCCCTTTCCCGACAAGTTTTCTTTGAGATCTCAGAAGCTAAGAAGTATTCTGAGGTCACGCATCACTCTCAAAGACAAAAGTTCCAGTGCTTACTTTTAATATGTAAATTGTAACCTCTGTTTGTGAGATTGTACTTTACTAATCTCTCTCAGAGCTTCCGAAGCTAAAACACTTCATTTTAACACAGTTGTGATCATTCAGTATACAATAATAGCAGTTGTTGATGGTGGCACAAAGAAGGCAAACCAGTGTACAGTATAAACACACATCTTTCTTTGTGACACATTCAAATCCCACATCTGATACAACATGAAAGGCTTTAAAATGAAATGTCTTAAATGAAATATTGCCCGGTGACCTTTTACTCCTCTGGTGATATCAAAGGCTGGCTGACATCAGAGAGCAGAGTGAACAGTGAACTCAAGGGGGCCAAACTTTCTGCACCACACATCAATTGTCAAATCTCTGATTTCTATCTCCCAGACTCAGTATAACCATACAGAAAAAAAGGTTGTTACACTGACATTTGATTAGACAATTTGGAGGTTTCATCTGACTGCACAGACTGAAATATGACAGAAAATACCAACAGGAAACAATGAATTGTCTGAGAATACAAGGAACTGCCACTTAAATTACAAAAAGCTCAAAAGAAAAATTAACTAAAGGAGAGTCTGAGTTATCAAGAGACTATCACTTTTTAATAATCCAGCATTTTTAAAGGGTTTATAAGTAGTAACTTAACCTTTCTTAGGATAAATACATGATATTTACTGACATTAAAAGCTAGCTTAACATTAGCCCAAGAATTCCTGACTGGAGCGTAAACCAGTGCTTAACATGAATCTATCATTTAGACCTGGATCTGACAGCGCTGCTAGGGGCTTGCTTCTAAATTTTCCCAGTGGCCACTCGCAGTATTGCAGCTAAAAATTAAAAATGTATTCATTAAAAATTAAACTGTTGACAGGACACCTCGAACAGCAAACAAGGTCAACTATGACTTTTTCTCAAATGAATGTTTGATTCATGGAGGCTTTATATTTGTAAAACTTTCCTCGAGCAGAGAAAAGCGATTTAAAATCTCTGACGTCATCACAATGTAAAGTCTATGGGCAGAGCGGGAAAAGCAGGAAAAACACTACTGCGCATATTAAGTGGCCTGTAGGAGTATTTTAGAAATAAAATTGGGTGCAGTGAATATTTGTGCTCTGCCTGCTTGTGCTGAAATGACAGGAAGACAACAGGAGAGAGAGAGGACAGGGAAGACCTCCCATGAGGAAAGAATACGGTCTGAAAACTGAGCAGGAAAGGCCAACAGCCAAAATAGATTTGTTGTTATTGTTCTTATATAAAAGTAATTTAAAGCTTTAAAACGTAATCACATTACTGGGGTACTGGCCAACACTGCTGTAAACAATCACATAATCAGTAAATTACTTATTAACCCCTGATAAAATCATTAATAACAGCTTACACCTTAAACATAGGGTGTCTTATTAGAAAGTGAGACCCAAGAGAGTTACCAGTGAACTTCATTTAATTTCATTAATTCATCGTAACTCTCATACAAGCTTGTATCTGTCACTTTCTATGTGTTTTTGCCTTAGTAGCGAGAGAACCTATATGTTTGTACTCCAGCAGATATGGCAGAGTTATTGTGGAAAGCATGTGTGGAAACCAGTTGTTTATTTAAATCAGCCACTACAAATCTTGGGAAATGAGCCTCAAAGTGAAGTGTTTATAGCAGTGTAGCACTCAGTGAGTGTCAGTCTGTATTTGTTGGCTCTGACTGGACTGGCAGCTCGGTGCCACAGTGTCTCCCTGTACGACTGGCTCTGATCCCTAAAAAGGATTGAGTGGATAAAAAAAATACTTTCTGCACGATCAGGAATGAGCATCATGTCATAGAGGTTTTCTTTCATCCAGTTTTAATCAGTATCTGCAAGTATGACCTTTATTTCAAATTAAAGGGGTGGCTTCAGACCTCATGATGTATTTTCTTTTATAATTAAATAAGTTGGTGATGGAAATTTCCTGTAGGTAATTATTAATGTAACTGCTAATTCTTTTTTTTTTTTTTATTATTCATGTTGAATTAAATGGCTTCGGAATACCTTCATTTGTATCAGTTTGCAAAAAAGTAACATGTTAAAAATGATTATATTAATATGTTAAATATTATTATTGCCGATATAGGAGTGGAATGAGAAGTTGGCCTTACTTGCAAAGGAGAGAGCAGCATCGTGTCACACAGACCTCCCCCTTGGAAACTCCTCATCTTTCAGTCACATTGGCTGGAACACAGATATTTCTGCTTTCGGTGTCACCTCATTTTCTGACATTGTTGATGCTTGGTTCGAGGAGGGAAAAGATTTTCTCTATTTGAGTGGAAAATGTAAAGAGAACGCCACCTGTCAACACTATACACAGGTATTAACAAGCAGATACAAACTGTACGTGTGTATTTGTGGAGTCATACTTTTACAGATACCTCATAGATATTTATATGTGTGTTTTGGTGCTGATGTTATGTGCCTTAACGTTCTCTTGTTGTGTAGTTGGTGTGGGCCACTTCGAGTCACGTGGGCTGTGCCAGCCAGCTGTGTCTGAGAGGAGGAGACCTCTGGGAGATCTTTGTCTGTGCATATTTCCCCGGGTAACCATTACACACATTTTCCACCCCAAAAATGAAAATGTTCATCTGACAACACCCCAGTTTCAATAAAGCAAATTAATTAATACTTTTTAAAATGAATACTCAGTGTGACACAAAATGCATCTAGCTCACATATCATTAACAGCAATCCCTGTCAAGTAGAGAAAAGAGTTTATTTTTAATGCTTTGATGTTTTTAACCCACATTTACTATATTTCACCAGGATAATCTGCTCAGTATTAATACTTGTTTCCAGAGAGTTCTAAAAATAAAAAAATTGATGTGAAACGACCTATTTATGAAGGTCTCAGAACGTGATTATTGTAAGATCAAGTCCACGTTCTGTGTGGAGATTTTATTTGACATTGTGAACATTAATATGGTTTCATATCCCCCTTCCACTACTCTAGATCGTATTTGATTGTGTCTCTCTTAGTATATGTTCTGCATTACATATTTGTGTTGCTGCAGGGGTAACTGGGAGGTGAATGGTCAATTGGTGATGCCCTATAAGACGGGGCAGTACTGCTCTCTCTGCACCTCTTCCATATCTGGCTGCTTTAGACTGTGGGACCATGTAGGTGGATTATGTGGTAAGACAATACACAATATACTGTATATACGGTATAGACAGGAAAATGTACAGTATATATATAGTATATACAGTAAATATGAAAGCACTAAGAGAGGTCTCTTCTATAAAAATGAAAGTGCTTTTATTAGGGAATTCTACAAGGATTAAACTTGAATCAGGAAATTTAATTCTTAATTTTCTACTACTACTTCTTCTACTACAACTGTAGTTATGGCCATTATATTCATGCAATATTTCTGCTCATGAAATATTTTCACTGTTTTGACGAGTTGTTTTCCATTCATGAAGTCTGTTGAGTGTATCCTGCTTATATCATTTGACTAGAATCACACTCAGCTGCAGTGATGTTGCCAATTGATTCCAATTTCCAGATATCCATTTTACAACATGCATGTTTGTTGTCAGAGATCCCAAGGAACCCGTGTCGTATGAGCTGTGGTCAGCAAGGACATCTTAACATCTCATCCTGCAAGTGCAAGTGTGACCCTGGCTTCACGGGACGCCTCTGCCAGGGTACCAGTCATCAACAGATACACATAACATATTGGTATCAGCAGCGGTTGATGAATGTAAAAGTACATTTACTCAAGTGCTGTACAAACTCGTACTGAAATTGAAATATGAGACACTTGTACTTTAGTTGACTTTTTTCTTTCTATGCAACTTTATACTTTTAAAACACGACACCTCAGAGGCAAATATTCTTTTTACTCCACTACATTTGTCTGACAGCTTTAGTTACTATACTTTACAGATTACTATTTCTATACCCTTCCTGTCCTTTGTCACAAAGCTGAGAACAGAGCTGTTTCTCTGAGCACATGGAAAGTTGAATTTTTTGATCCGTGGTTCTGACAGGGATGCTACAAACAGATGACAGATTGCTGTAGATTAAACTAGCCAACAATAAGCTGAACCTAATCTACAGCAGGAAATTGCAACATATTGCATCAGTAATATTATATCGACACTGACAGGGAACAGTTTACTGCACAATGAATGCTTGTGCTTATCAGTACATCTTGCTGAAAATACTAACATACTTTTAATTAATTATGGTTAATGCAGGACTTTTAGTTGTAGTGGAGTACTTCCATTGTGTGGTATCAGGCGTACCACATCAGACATCATTAAACTTCTATATCTTAGTATTGCAAAATTCAAAGATTTAACTGTACTAAGTTTCTGTTTTTCAGTACGGTGCAGTGTTCAGTGTGTACACGGTCGATTCAAAGAAGAAGAATGCTCTTGCTTGTGTGACGTTGGCTATGGTGGGGCTGAGTGTGCGGGTAAGGGCTTCTTTGTGTTTTCATACATACTGTACATCTGAGCAATTTGTTTTCTAAAAACAGATGGCTGGCTTAAAATTCAAAAGCACATACACACACGCACACACACGCGCGCACGCACACACGCGCACACACGCACACACACACACACACTGAGGAAATTCATCTAGTTGATGTACAGCGAATATCAAGTAGAAGTGGCACAGTTCTACACCCTGAATTATTATCAATGTGAATTTTCACTATATATTTCTGTGCATTCATGTCTTCTGGCTAAATAGGCAACACAATTATTTGGGTCTCTTTTATTAATCTGTTAATCTGTTAAGTCTGTTACTGAACCTGAGCCATGATGGATGGTCATTATTGTTGTAATTTTGATGACTGGTGTCCCAACAGAGAAAGTGCAGTTTCCCTTCCAAAGCTGTGATGTGATAATAGATGGTGATTGCTTCATGGTATCTTCAGAAGCTGACACATATTATGGAGCCAAGAGTCACTGTCAGGTGAGAGTCAGGTGTGTGTTGCTCACCGAGTGAGACAAGCTCTACAGTCCCAGTATTTATTTTTTTAAACAAATCTACATATACAGACTTTCACTCTGCTTTCAGTGTGACCTTTTCTTTTGTTTAGGAACGAGGGGGTATTCTAGCTCACATCCACAATCAGAAGGTTCAGGACATCCTGGCCTTTTATCTCAGTCAGCTGGAGACAAGCAACGAGGTCACCAACACTGACTTTGAGACACGAAACTTCTGGATTGGTAGTTTTCTACCTTGGTCACCCAAATAAATGTTAAACTATTATAATGTTTTCTAACACTGGACAGCGACACCAGATTGGGATGCCAGACTCTGGCGGTGGTGCCAGGTGGAGGCTGTGGAGATGCTGCACGGATAAAACAGCAATATTTTTGCTTCACAGGATTGACGTATAAGCCTCTCAAGGACTCATTTCGCTGGGACACAGGAGAGCTCCCCGGATTCAGCAGCTTTGCCTTTGGGCAACCTGACAACCAAGGGTAAGAAGCACAACCCCCCATGGATCTATAAAATTCAGATTTTAAATAGCACTGACATTATTATACATACATGTTTACACAGGAAAAGACAGTGGCATGCAAAATTCAACCTGCCCACTAGATGTCTCTCTCTTTCTGTCTCACTCACTCACTCACTCACTCACTCACTCACTCACTCACTCACTCACTCACTCACTCACTCACTCACTCA
>JBBPCS010000130.1:19005026-19022107 GCA_037974645.1 Hollardia meadi
ACTCACTCACTCACTCACTCACTCACTCACTCACTCACTCACTCACTCACTCACTCACTCACTCACTCACTCACTCTATCTGTCTGTCTGTCTGTCTGTCTGTCTGTCTATCGCTTTATTTGAAGTTGTTCAAATCTTCTAAATGTATTTTTGCTTTAAAAAAAACAGTGCAAATCATCTACACCTAGTTCTACAATAAACTATGACACTTGCTATTGTATTAATAATAACCAGTTTTAATCATGTATAAATGCTATACTAATGTCTGCTTTCTATATGACTGAATCTATTTGGTCATCTGTGTTTATTTGCTTTATGAGTTAGTAAAAATGACCTTACGAAATGTCCTCTGCAAGTTTCTCTGCTTTATACCGTAAAACCTTGTTTTTAAAAAAAAAACAACTGTAAACAGGAAGTGCCAAAAATAACAATTACTTACTCCCTCTCTTTGTCTGTCTAGCTTCGGAAACTGTGTAGAGCTGCACGCATCCAGCGCCTTTAACTGGAACGACCAGCGCTGTAAAACACAGAACCGATACATTTGCATGCATGGTAAGGTTCCTTCTGGTGGGTGGTGAATGAAAGTATTGAGGGGGCGAATGTTTTGTACAAGTGATCACACAATGTGATCTGATGGACCTTCCAGCTAAGAGGCAGTATAGTGCTTAAAACTGAGTCACTGTGTTGCCCTACAAATGCAATGTGAAGAATATCGGCAACAGGAGGAAAACTTTGGCCACAAAATCAGATAGCTGATCAATGATAGCATTGCTTTTTTTCTTGCCTCTTGCCTTTCTCTTTCTCTTGAAAACTATACACATTTGGCTCGTTGGCATTTCTTCATCCGCAGCAGCATGTCCACAGATGACTTGCGTGGGAGACTGGCTTGTCCTGTTATGTCACATTTTCCCCAAAACATCTACTGTCTGTTGATGCCACAAAAGCTTCAAGTCCATCCTTGCAAGGATGATTCTGAGTGACTCCTCCATTCTTTTAACTGTCACGTTAGGCCACGTTGACCAACAGAAGCGCAGGCTTGATAAACCATCAACTTCGCATCCAGCATCTGACTGAGGAATCCAAGTTGAATATTCCCTCAACATTTACCAACTCCTTTCATTAATTCATATTATTTGAACTTTTATTTGCCTTTATTAGAAATGACAGTGGAGAGAATACCAAGGACATCGTTGTTCATGCCTAACTCTGCCAGCTGCAGCTTGGGGTGATCAGATCAGCACTACAAGAGAGACTTTTACATTATGCAGAGTGATTAGATTGAACATTTAATATCAAAATATCACTTAACCTGGGTGGGCTATTGAAAAGAGACCAAAACCCTGCCTGTACTCCAAATGGTTCAAACAGCTTTTAATTTACTTTGGGTATGCCCTGAATAGGCGTTTAGGCTAATTTTATAGGAATGAGAAGGGGTAAATAGAGCTTTACAGCATTTTTATTTGTTTTGATAGTAGAATGGCTGTTTTTTCTAGTTTTCAATTTTAAAATTGGGTGCTCTGGAATTATTATTGTCACTCCCACTACCTGCTGTGCTTTACAGTCTCCAAACAATTAGGATTACCTATTGCACAGCCTCTCTCACTGATAATCTCAGCAGGGTGAAGTGCAAAATGTTAATCCAGTGCGTCCATGAATGATGTGAGCACAGCATCTCTGGGATCCTGCTTACACATTGTAAACATGGCACTCAGTCTAAATCAATGGCACTCAGTGCTCGCCAACAAGACCCTTTGAACAATCAATACATGTCAGCTCAACAAAGGCCTGCAGTGTTTAGACACACACATACCACTTACATTGATCGCAAGGAATGAGATGCTGGCAGATGTTTAGTTTTGGCCAATTGATTGTGTCTTTGCAAGTGGTTGGTGTGTACTCTGGTATCGATCACTCGTAGCTGAAAGAGTGATCTGCTCTGAATGTGGTCAACGTTGCCAGGACAACATTTCTACAACTTGAGAGACCTGAGAGTCTCCGTCTTGGTACAACCCTGGTTCCAAAACATTTGGGACGCTTTGCAAAACATAAAACAGAATGTAATAATTTACTAATCCTTTTTATAAACACAACTGAAAACAGTACAAAGAAAATATATTTAATGTTTTACCTCATTAACTTTTTGTTAATATATGCTTATTCTTAATTTACACTTCATAAATCTATTGTCAGTAAACACGGTTTGTTTGCAAATGATTGCATTCAGTTTTTATTTGTTTTACACTTTTTTGGAATTGGACTTGTAATTGCTGGTGTAAAACAGGACTATAGGTCATGATCAACAGAGGGCTTGAGGGCTGGGATTATATCAGTGGCAGTGAAGCTACAGTAGGATAGAGGTCACTACCAAAGATAAACGTTTGTAAATATTCCTCAATCAATTAGCTTCACACCCTTCCTCATGAAAATAAGAGCATTCAGATCCCTCCATCCCATCAGAGTAATTTTCAGCCTTCACTGCATTTTTTAAAAATTGTTAATAAAATGATAAGTGGATATCACACAGCCTGAGGCATAAGCTAACTTTCTGCAGAGTGCTGTCTGTGCATGTGTGTGTGTTTTCATATTCATGAAGAAGAGTCTCCAGTTTTGTGTGTTTTTACTTTATTAACAGTTTGATCATGGTCATGTTTGGGTAGAATTAAATGGGGAGAGCGATTTTATCTCCCATATGCAAAATGTTGTACATATTTGCATTGTTTCTATAATGTCTGTGTGTCTGTGTGTATTTCACAGCTGCAGAGCACATTGCCCGGTGGGAGGTTGGCAGGTGAAACTAGGAGTGCAGTACGTCTCACATGCACAATGGCTGCTGTTGTTCAATAATTGTACCAATGGACCCATGTTTAGATGTACTGTATATACTGTACATGTTTGGATGTTCAATGCAAATGTTTTAGAATTAAAATGGTTGTATGTTACTTGGAAAGTACATTATTTAATTTGCAAATGCTCTGAGCAGCAGCTTCAGTTCGAATGAAAAAGATAAAAACAGAAAAAACAGTGGAGACCAGACAGACAGACTAAAACAACACTACAGCTAAGAACAAGATTAGTAACGCTCAGATGTCCTGTTCTTTCTGGGTATGTAAAAGTGCATCAAGCAAAGCAATATGTATCATTAAAGACCCCCTCCACTCAAAAATGTGTTTTTCTTATGTTTACATCCCCTAAAATGTCTGACCTGGACTATACTGACTTATATCTGTCCCAAGTTTGTCACTAGAAAAGTGTTTTCACATTCCTCTACTAGAGGGGGAGATGTCTGTGCAATTCCTAAAAAACGTACACTGGGCGAGCTAGATTTGCTACATCACAAATACGTAAGCCAATCGCTGTTAATTAGCAAATCCTACTACTGCCAATGAGCCAGTTCCCAGGCAAACTTGGTAGCCACTGCCAGTTAGAAGCTAACAAGCTAACAAACAACATAGACGCTAACTAAACTTACCTATGAGTCCAGGTCTGACTGAGGCTCAAACATGTTACGTTATGGCTGAATCTCTCCCAGGTTTCCTCTAACAGCCATCTTGATGCACACTGATCTTTCACCGGTCAGCCTAGCGCAAACGGCGGTGGTAGGTGAGGCGCAAGGCCTACGATTCATAGATCCAGAGTTTCTCAATGAGGGAGAAAGAGTAGATGTGCTTCCAGCCCCTTTTCAGGGTTTTTAAAACATCTTAATGTGGGAAAACCATGTTAAATAAAATAATAGTCATAGCACAGTATTGTTATGTGGGCTACTTTATTAGGACGTGTCTGGAGGGGAACTTGAAGGTTTTTAGTCATGCTAGCAGCGTGACTTTTGGGATGGTGGTCTGTCAATCAGTCCACCACTTTGGTCCATACTAAAATAGCTCAGGAAATATTTGATGGATTGCCATGAAATTTTGTACAGACATTCATGATTCATAGTGCAGAGGATGGATTCTGTTGACTTTGGTGATCACCACCATGATGTTGACATTTTGAGCTCTTCTTTGCTTAGTATGGTCTCACAGAGCTGGTAGCAGAGCTGTAGATTATATAAAAAATTTTCAGCCCCTCTAATAATGATTTGATCCCCAGAAAAGATTAATTTGACCCTTAAATAATCATATGAGAGAAATCCTGAAAAAGGAGGTCATGTATTTTTAAAGTTAGAGAATGGATAAGAGCAGTGGTGAGATTTAGTTGGGAGAGCATGTGAATTATTTCTTGAAGAGTTGTTTTGTCGCCCACGCATCGTGTCACATCAGTATGAATCAGTTGAATACCAGATAGGCACTAGAGAGAAAGAGAATAGCCATAGTGCTTTATACAGTATATAAAGCTCCTGATGAGCAGGTGGCACCTTGCTTGGCAGCCTCTGCCTTCAGTGTGTGAATGTGTGTGTAGATGGATGAATGACATGTTTTAAAGTGTTTTTAGTAGTTGGTAGAAAAGCGCTATATAGATGCAGTCCAATCTATTAATTATGTGAGGTGGTTCTTGTATTCACTAAATGATCTTGGAAAATAAACTTTAACTGAGCTTTTAAAAAATAAAAAGAGATAAAAATGTATTTGTTTCAAATAACATATCTTGTGTCTCTAAATCTTGGTCCAGATAATCATGAAAAAGAAAGGATAATTCTAATTGCTGAAAGAGCGAACATTTCTGTTACAATCATGCCTCTATCAAGAATTGCAAAGAAAATGCCCCTCGAAATTAAAATACTGTTCATCATGCCATTTAGTATTTTAAGAAACACATGCATGCTTGCCAATTATCAGACCTTCAGTCTAAGGGACACCTGAACCTGAAGTGGGGAGGTAGATTCACCTGATGTCTGTCAGAATAACACATGTAAAAGCAACAAACAGATTCCTCAAGGTGCTTAATGTGTGTCTGATACACCAACAATGCTCACAAACACAGTGAAACACAGCTGGCAACAAAACTGCTCCCCGTGAGTTGTAGAATTGTGTCGTACAGAACGCGTACAAAAACTGAAGTGTTAAACATTATTGTGGTTCATGTGCCAGAATAGCCTATTTCTAAAAGTTAAAAGCTGTTACAGTGTTAGTGATTTCACCCTGTTTCCAGACTTTGTCCCTAACTAATCTAACCATCTTCTGGCTCCAGCTTTGTATTGAACAAACAAATATGTGGTCGCAATTTTCTCATCTGACTCTTGGCAAGAAAGCAAATAACCATATTTCCAAAATCTTGAACTATGCATTTATTCCTTTAAATAACCTTTAAAAAACCTAAAAAAAACCTTTTTATAACTGTATATCCAGATGTCTTGTCCATCATTATATATTATATGCTGGATATACGTGGTATTGTTGTGGTCTTTTCTAGAATTTAAATATTGCTGTTGGTTTGAACAATTTGTGCACTACATGCACTTGTAATGACTGAGCAGCTGATGGGTCATTGGGATTGTAGAGGTTATATTAGAGGTTGTATTTTATTTGGGCCACACAATGTTTCAGTAAGTGTGCTGCCTAATAAACTTTTTTGCTGATGTGTGGGTTCATGCCTGTGGCAGCCTCTAAACAAAGTATGAGTGTGTCCTGAATGTGTGTGTGTGTGCGTGCGTGCGTGCGTGTGTGTGTGTGTGTGTGTGTGTCAGTGCACTGCATGTGTGTGAATCTTTGCCTCAGACGCGGTACTCGTGCAGCTTCCCGCTGGTCTCATGGTGATCCCTGATAAGCTGGTGCTGCAGAGGGTTTCAGAATGGCGCTGGTGGCAGTGGAATTAGCTTCCATTGTCATGATAATGACAGTGATACTCTTGCCCCTTCCCAGACTCAGACCAGCCATTGTATGGAAACAGGAATGCAATTTCTCCTGCAGCGGCAACCGACAATCCTGTATGAGAGTGAAAGGTCCCTAAATGACTCTCCATTCAGGCGAGGCTGAGGGGCCAGCGGCCAATTAAAGGGGGAGCAGCAGAACAGCGCCATCCCAAAGACCTAAGGCTGTCTCTAAACACACATTAAGCAATACCAAGACACACATACATACACCCATTAGTCAGTGTATTTTCCCTTTACGAAGAACGTCTAATCCCCTAAACTGTCTTTCACTTTTCAGATCAGATTTTTTGGGGGGGCATAGGCAATTTGTACTGAATAACGCGAGAGGTTTATTCAACACAATATGTACAGAGACAAAGGAATATGAGTTATTGATTTTAAAATACCTAAATACTGGAGATGGGTGAGAAAGTTCTTGAGCAAAGTGGAAATACTCTCCAACACCATCCATCATGGTTAAATTCTTTGCTGGTGTTTATGGTATCAGACAGTGTCCTCTGGGTGTATCGGGCAGTGAAGGTAGTCACGATGGAGGGTGAAGAGTTTCCAAAGTGTTCATGCTATACTGAGAGCTGTGAGTAAAGTGGATATGTGCTGTAGGGCTCTGAGAGCCTTGAGCTGAAAAGAGGCCTATTGAGCCAGATACGTTTGATTTAAGCAACACTACTAATAGTCACTCACTGCACCGATGATTACTCAGAGATTGTCCTCAGACACAAACACTCCTCTTGAATGCCTCGTTTACTCTGCAGCCTCCTTCCCTCAGAAACATTTTCTCTCTCTTTTCCTGCTGATTCAGACTTGTTTCTCCATCCTCCATCCATCCTTATAATCTAAAAAATGTTCAGTGATAACTGTTATTATCAAGTTTGAAATAACTATACATTTCTATTTTTATTGTGGGTTTACCAGCCTTATTAGGGAATGCATTATTAGCATTATGAGCTTTTTTGGGCAATGTTGTCACGGCAGAACACACACACTATCGCAACACTTAAAAAGCCTAAAATGCAGCTTACACTAAAAAAAAAAGAACTGGTTTGTACAACTTGATATTTGACCATGTTGGAAATCAAAAGCTGTTCGAAGGTGAGGTCAACAGAAATAGTTATGTCAAGAATAAAAAAGAGCGAAGAGAAGAGAGAAGATGACCATTTGACCAAGACTTCTGATGGAGTATACTGGCAGTTTAAGACCGATTTGTGTAGTTTTTTTTCTCTTTTATTTATTTTTTATACATTCTGATCTGTGTAACTTTTATTGGCTAATCCTTAACCAAATAGTAAAAATTGTTCCCTTCCCTCTGACCACATGTAGCGGAACTCTTCTATACTTCTGTAATTGTCAACAAACGCTTTTGAAAGACCCAAACCAAAGCTCAATTGATCTTAATAAAAGTCAGATTTAGCTTCCTCTGTTGTTTTTTTGTTGTACAGAAAGTTTATAAACAAATTGGTCAGCCACATCGTTCTACTGTTACAGTGAACATGTGCACAGTAGTTTATTTTAAGCCAATACCACATTCGCCCGACTGCAGACAGAAATACTGTTTTAATCTGCAGTTGAAATAGTCCCCAACTGATGCACTATTTACTCATGTTTGATTAATATTTGGCAAAGACCGTTATGCTCAGCTGTGATGAAGATCTTCAGTAGGAAAAAGTCCGATCTTAACACATTGTTGATTTTGTTGACCAAGACAACAATACAGAATGACACCATCCTTATCCTTAAATCTGCTATTGGACCAAATACTATGTACATTTGTAGCTATAAGACAGTATCACCTGTGAGCTTGCAACATGAATTAAACTGCTCCTTAGCTAGAATTATCTGCCAACAATGGCGGTAAAGCCAGACTAACATCGCGCCGTTCAGTTGTGGAAAACAGTTCCCCCTTTTTTTTCCAGTGTGCTGATGTCAGAGAGAAATAAGACTCCTAAGCTGAAACAACACAGTCATAAACAAGGACTCCATGAAAAGAGAGTAATTGTGCACATATTATGTTGGCTCTCAGCAGTACGTTGGTTACCACAGGGCATAATACGCATCCAAACTTAGCAACAGGGACCAAATAGTACAAAATATGTATCGATAAGGCGATATCACAAAGGTGCGGATTTAAAGCTCTCACCTTGACAGCAGAATTTTTGTTTCTATTGTAAATGGGCCTCTTATGTGCTCAAGCATCCCGTGATAGTCATTGAAGGCTGCAATCAGTCTCCAATTATCGCTCTTTACATCTCAATGAGGTAATCCAGCTGCACTGTAGGATCTGATGATACAGGAGGAGGAGGATTAGCCGTGAATGCTTATGAGGAGAGGAAGATGATACTTAAAGACAGAATTACAGGGTGATTTCTAATCAGCTGAACAAATCAAGCAAGAATTGCGCAAAGTACTCGCTTTATGTCTCCACCTGCTCGTGTCCTTACTGGAACTGGGGCAGAGTTTTCATGTTGTGGTTTTAATCCTGGCATTCGGATTTGTTTAATGCTGGATTGAAAGGATAAAAAAACCCCTGATAGTTAAAGAGCATCATTTGGGTGAGTAAGATTGAAATACAATTATGGATTCAATGTAATTATTTGTCCAAGCCAATTATGTTTCTGTAACTTCTTTTTCTAGCTCAAATGGACAAGTATTGGTTTATAGAAAGAAACATGATTATCAGAGTTTCAGATATGAACACAGTTTAATTTCACATCACACCAATATTCAGTCTAGTCAGAGGACTGCAGTGATTATTCTGCCTGTTCTCAATCACCATTAAACCATTATTTTCTCTGTCCGTTATCTACATGATGCTCTCTCTTCCTCTCTCTCTGTCCTCCACCGCTTGCTTTGTCTTTTTTTCATTTTCTCTTTTCAGTGCAGTCAGTATTGAGCGGCCCACAGCATTTGGATGCAAGATGAACTTTGATAAGAGTTAATGAGAACACAGCATTGTTAGGGGAAAGAATGGCTCAGGCGGCACTCAAGAGCCTCCTCTTCGCCAGGAAATGGACCGAAAAAAGCAGCAGCCACCTCCCGTTCTGGAGGAGGACAAAATGAGAGGAGAATCAGAGGAAGACAATAGAAGAGACCAGAGAAAGACAGGAAAGTAAGGGTGTGAAGGACAAAGAATGGAAGAAAAGGAACTGATTATGGTATAAGACACAAAAACGTGTAATAGCCAGGGTACATATTGAAATCAAATCAAAATAATCAGGTTTGTTTCATTTGGAAAAAAGTAGTCCTATGTTAGATAAAACATGACAAAATGCCTTTTACAGTCGCCCAGTGTACAAGAAAATATGATGAAGCACCCTCCTAGTGCCCTTTTGTGGAGAAAACATTGTGATTTGCCCTATAGGGTGCCCCTCCAGTAGAGAAAAGTATATACCCTCCAGGGTGCCCTTCTCACAAGAGAATGTAATAAAATGCTCTCTAGTGTGCCTTGCATCAGAGAACAAAAGAGACAGTTCTTCATTTCACCTTCAAAACTTACAGCTGCATTTGCTCCAGCATTGACACAAATACAATGTGTAAAACATCTGCCAGTGATTTTTTTTTTTTTTTTTTTAAATCTCAGTGTCAGGGGGTAGACACCAAATTCAATGTTGACCTTCATCATAGTTTGCAATGTTTTAATTATTGTGAAAATAAACATGACTTGAACCGTATTAATGTCACACAGCAAGTTTCCATCATATAAAACCAAAGAGTTTTAACTTTTAGGCATCAGGAGAGTTTTAACTGTCAGACAATGTATCCTGGGAAGTCTGCTGATATGCTGATCGTGTTCGGAAACTTAACCTGCAGTGCAGAACTTTTGTCTCCCCCTTCAGGTAGTAAGAGTACACAAACACTCTTGACATGCTTATGATGCATTACTACTATTTGCTGGATAGCCTACTCTGTTGCTACAGTTGCTAACCCTTCAACTCTAGCAAACCAACCTTTACTAGTTGATGTAAAACACAGGGTGTTATTCCCTGCTAAGTACACAGTTTTGTACATTTGCATTTGAAAACAATATTTTAATGCTAAAGCTAATCTGTTATATCAGGGTTCACAGTTCAATGCTCAAAATGCAACAAAAGACTTTTCTGAAAGGAAAATGAGGAAGAAAAAGTTAAATGAGTAGGACATTTACTAACAGACTGTAGACATGTCACATTTCAAGCTTTATAAAACAAATTGACTGTGCATTGAAGGCCAGGGTTCCTGGATCTTTGTTAGCTTACATTTAGTAAGAAAGATCCGCACCACTGTTTCCCTGCCTTGATCACCTTTCACAGTGTCTTTCTGGAGAGCATTGTGTGTTTGCAACCTGCAGCCAACCTCAAATGAGAAGTGAATGTTCACAAAAACCACAGCAATGATCATTTATGTCGCAGCTCAACTAAATTTGGGGTATCATGATACGATTTTTTTGTATCGGCTGTGTCAAGAGTGCTAACTTGTCTCATTAAAGTTTGGCTTGGCAGTATAGCCTCCACAGAAAAGAATCCATTTGAGGAAATAGTTGAGACTGCAGTACATAGCCAGGCAAAGTTATCTTCCATTTTTGGAAAACAGAAGTAAACAACAGCATGCCTAATGGCGAACCACGGCTAGCCTACTGTGTAGCATCCCTTTATGCTCAAAAAAGAGAAGTTACAAATGTGGATTTTAATGATTTTCACAAATATGAACTTTTACCTGAGAGTGGATTAATGCCTATCTGGCGATTATAAGCAACCAGATTCACAGGTGTTTCTTCTAAAATTCTAAAATTATTTCTGATGTAGGAAGCGTAACGCTATCCTTGTTGTTCTTACTTCAATCAAACTGCGTGCCTTTACATAAAACTTGCTGACTGGTGGTATTTTTGTTCTTATTAATACCCATGCTGGTTTGGTCATATTGTGAACATTAACTCCTTGATGATTGCTGGATAATTTCAATAAAATCCACCAGAGCCAAAGAACAGCGGTAAAATGATTTTAAAAAATCTTACAGTTGTGGATCTGGCTTTCCTCGACCATCTTTGCTGAAGTCGTCTGCCATGTTGGCTGCATTAAGTGTGACTGGCTGGCTATAGCTAGCTACTTGCTGAGCCTCTCAACTCCGAAAATGTTGGAGCAAATGTTCAATTCAATCAATTTTCACAAAACTGAAACTATTTAAAATTTACAGTTAATTTCTCACCTAAAAAATTCTCAGAAAATGTTTTAGTGATGAAATGGCATACGAAAATTTGCAGAGCCTTTGCACACAGTTTCAAATACCGCTTGACACCTGAGCCACTGAATGGTTTGCCAGAACCTCCTTGAGGTCGACTGAAAGTCCTTCTCCATGGTCTCCCCAAACTCCTCCCACACCCGGGTTGACCGTCCGAAGCTGCTGCCCCTCTGGCCTTCTGGTACCTGTCGGCTGCTTTAGAAGACCCCCGAGCTAACCAAGCCCGGAAGGCCTCCATCCTTCTTCAGCTTGACCCACAAGCAGGTTCTTTTCTAACATACTATGTTGTAATGCCAGTAAAATCAACTCAATTGATTATGACATGAGAGTTAAATAAACATCTCTTTGTACGTCATATCTAAGAGGAGACAGACGAAGATGCTGGTCGATGAATAAGGGAGGGGAACCAACAAAGGGAACATGAAAAATATTAATAAAATGGACGATACAAAGAAATCTGAATCAGAATGGCCCAAGTGTATTATCAGATGTGAGTAAGACATGAAAGACTACGTAATGTGAAGCAGTGGAAGTGCTTGACAACAGAGGGGCGTCTGCCATTTTCCACCGACGAGAAGGATCCCGAACAGCAAGAGAAGAGGAAAAGAAAAGCGATCAGAAGGCAAATAAGTGGAACATCTTGAGAAGGCTGCTGATGAATAAATAAATAAATAAAGGGTTGAGAGAGGAGAGGGCTTCTCAAGGATGTCATATCTTAATTGAAAATGACAGTTTCAATTAAAAATGTAATCATTCTGTCCGTTTTCTAATTAAAAGCGAAACGACTGATAGTTTTGACTCATTAACTTCAAAGAGTGATGAAGCCTGACAGAGTGGGGGAAGTGTATCAAGTGCTGAATTGAGAAGGAGCGAGCAGACAAGAAGTGGTGCAAAGGATGAAGAGGACTGATGCGTCGGGTGAGGATAATCTGCTACGATGACTCTCTATGACGATAAGATCCATGATTGGAGTCGTTAGATGATAATAACCAGGAAGAAGTAAGCGACTGTTCAGTATTCTCATGTTGTAAAGCAGAAGATTCACGGCAATAAACAATTATTTAACGAGACAGGACATCCCAAAATGCACAATACATATTTTTCCTCTTACCTGCAGTGCCATTTTTTCCATCTAGATTGTTTTGTTGCAGAGTTTTGAAAATATCAGCTCTAGAGATGTCAGCCTTCTCGCCAATGTAATGTAAAATGGCATTTCACATGTGGTGCTTAAGGCACCTAAAAATATATTTGAAAAACTTAAGAGCAATGCCTCTTGAGTTTTTGTCTCAATGTCTCCAGAAATCATAACCCAGTTAATCCACAGACCTTGTTGTGAACAGTTTCATGTAGGAACTATTTTCTTTCCGTATCACCACACACAAGGAAGCGGGCATCATCTCATGGATGGGAGGCTAGCTATGAAACTACTACTACTACTCAAGCCCAGATCTCCCTGATGGGTGTGATGTATGATTGACAGGTAGAAACAACTCTCTAATCTAAAACCAAAAGCTTCTTCAATAAAAATGGTGAAGAATGGAAGTGCAAGCAACTAGAATAAAAGCTCTTCCCAACTGAAATGTCCACAGAAAGAAGTTCCAATCGCAATATATCAAATAAGATGATGCAATGGTACTTTATTTTAAAAATAATTAGTATTAGTATCCATTAAATAATTGATGAGTAATATTTTTATATTAAAATTCACATTGCATTTAATTTCCATGTGTTGATCCTTTATTAGAAAATTAAATATATTTAATTGATGACAGTATTATATCAAGAATGACATTGTATGTAATTCCCATAAAATTATATTTTATTTAAAAATCAAATACATTTGATTGATCACTATTAGTTTTCAATTGATTTTTAGAACATCCACCCCTCATACAGCTTATCCACAAATTTTTTGTATAGGTTACTCTCAAATAGCAGGTACAGTATCTCGCCATTTTAAAAAGTGATCTCCAGTTTCCCTCAGCCATCCCATTTTGATTGAGTGAGTAAGGGGCTGAAGTCTTGTGTCTTAAGGCATTCCTACTGAGCAGTGTCAGCATCAGCCATGAACTTTTCCAGCCATATCCTGTCCAACTGTCCCCTGAAGCCAAAAGAAAGGGCTCACCAGTGAATCGAGGGGTACTGGTGAGCGAGACCTCTGCCAACACTCAATCCCCTCCTGCCTGTGTTCAGCTCCCAGCCTCATTGCCCTAGTCACAACAAACTCTCTCAGTTCGGTAACACCACCATACTCACCATTGCTGACAGTTTCTCCAAAGCTGTGCACTTTGTCTCTCTGCCCAAATTACCTACAGCTTTAGAAACAGCGGACCTCCTAGTCCTCCATGTCTTCCGGCTCCATGGAATCCCTCAGGACATTGTCTCTGACCTTGGATCTGAGTTCTCATGCTGTACTGTGACCTGTGTGAGTATTTTCTATTTTCCCATGTTCTTGCTCTCCTGTTTGTCCCTCCTGTCTCCCCCTCCCCTCTGTGTGTGTGTGTGTCCCTGATTCATCGTGGGCGCAGCATCACTCACCTGCTGCCTTTGACTGAATCTTCATCTCCAGCCTGGACTTTGCTCATCGCTCTGCATCTCAAGATTAGTAACTTTTACAATAAAACTCACTTAAACTGTCTCTGCATCTGCTTTTGGGTCCTTAGTCTACTGGTACAAAACGTAACAAATACTCTGTCAATATCCTCAACGCTTTTCTTCCATCGTCCGCTGCTTCTCTCATCATCATCCTCTTTAAGCTCTTTCAATAAGGTCGCCTTTGGCCCTAACAGATGCAGGTGCCCCAAAAACTTTGTCTCCCATAACTTGTAGTTTTTCCTCATCTCCATCAAAACAGGATCGGTGCCATCGGCTTCCAAGTTCGTAACTTGTTGGTGCTACCATCTTAAGGACAAGAACACCAGTTTAATTACACATTTCACTGAGGAATAATCACACGTGATCATCATTGGTGTTACCAGAACAGAGGGACCTTTACTTTGCACATGCACACTCGTACATCTTTCACAGGCCATGATGTCAGTGTCAGAGCACACCTCAACAGCAAAGAGGCTATAAGTTAACAGCAGCATTTCTAAACACTAATAAGCCTATTTAGCACAGAAACACCTGACATGATCCCTAAACATTGTCCTCTGACCTGAAATTTAACCTGATGGGTAATCATTCACGACAAAGACAGGAAACATATCATTAGACCATTAGCTTGCATAATGTTGCTACATGAGGTGAGTGGAAAACAAGGTTTGACTGACCTTCATCTGCCCTAAAAATCACAGCTTAGAAAGAGAAGAGAGAAAGGAGACAACATTACTATAATACCCAGTAATTATACTTAATTGTCAGTTGTAGCCCAGAGAAAATCACCAGAAACTGAATGCTAAAATAGCCATTGAGTCTATACCATTTATTTATTCTTCTCTCTGCAGTAGAGTAGAGCGTAATCTGCCCTGCAGCTAACATCAGTTGCAATATGTGCTTTGCTGAGTATCTTGAAGGGTGAAACTAAAGGTCTGGTAAAGATAGTTGGTCAGAGACTTGATTATACTGTTGTACTGTATATTAAAGTAGTTATAATCAATATTCTTACATTAACAATAGATCATGCTTTTTCTAGCGATGAAGAAAGAATTATAAGAATTATTATCATAAAGAATTATTATTATTACCTGCCTCTGCAGTTCCCCTCAGCTCTACAGACCTTGATAGCGTCTTTCAATAAATTGTTAGGTTTTCTGGCCTGCAGCTTTACTGTTTCTCTTCTGTCTCCTCAACGTCTTTTCCAGTTGAGACAGGGAGCTGTTTTCTGTGAAAAAAGCTCTAAAACCCCACGTTACACTGCCTGCTCAGCACCAGATAGCCAGCCAAGTTAGCGACTATGTGATGAATGTAATGGAGCATTTAGCAGCTAAAGAGCCAGGACTTTCCCTCAGAAGCTGGTGGAGACCAAAAGTAGAGCTAAAAGTTGAGTGACATTGGATTAAAATTTTCAACACAACTCCAAATTAATTATAAAAAAAATAGGCAACTGTTTGGTCACAAGTTTGTCATATCAAATTAAATGCAAGTTTAAGTAAGTGCAAACCAAATGTAAATTGAATTTCTTATTATTACAAATACCGGCCTTATTCTCACCTGACTATGGTTGAATTGTGCACAGAAGCTGATATTTTCAGGTCTTGCCTCATGTTCAGTAGCACACATCAGAATCATTTACTTTTGCATTAAAAATACACATCAAAATCTTCTGCGGAAATTAGTGCTGTTGCATAAAAATATTTATTTCTGTAGCATTTACAGCAAGGATGATTAGTCAGTGAAAATGAAAAATGCAACGTACTGTACATGAGGGCAAATATCTTGCAAACATCATTTAAAATGTTCTTAATCAGAGTCATTTTCATGTTTCCTGTTTGGTTCTTGTGTGTTGATTTTTGTGTATGTTTCTCTCTGATTTTTGTCAGGGTCTCTGGCTGACGCAGAAACATCTGGTTAGTGAAGAGGGGGTTTTTTCGTCACAGATGGGCAGTTTGACTGAACAAGGCTATCCCTGACGCAGAAAGATAGGGCTTTGGAGGATGATGAATGGGGCTGTTTGAGAATGCTACTCAGTTCAGTCACACTCTCCATTGTGTCTTTCTCAATGCACAAGGAAAGGAAAGAGGTGCTAATGCAAAGTTAACTGAGTTTTACACTCTCACTATCTTTGAA
The DNA here is from genome assembly GCA_037974645.1 of Hollardia meadi. Lineage (NCBI taxonomy): Eukaryota > Metazoa > Chordata > Actinopteri > Tetraodontiformes > Triacanthodidae > Hollardia > Hollardia meadi. The sequence continues at coordinate 19,020,769 of JBBPCS010000130.1, forward strand.
CATAATTGAATCCTCCTTCTAATTGCCCATCAGAGACTGGCCAACATGAATTGGATTATCCTCTGGGAAACCTGCTCTTTTCTTCGTCGAGACAGTTTTCTTTGTTCAATACATCACAATTTGGAAACAATGTACAGTCAGTGTGTGTGTTCTGTACTGGAGAGATGCTCCAGAGAGAGACAGCATCATCCAAAACTGAGATCAAACTGGATCAAGGAGACACTGTTATCTCACATTCAAAGGATGAGCATTAAAACCAAATCCCAACAACAAAAACTGTGTTTTACAACATTGCATACTGACACACATTTTTAGTCAAAGCAGAAACAAAATGACTCCAAGGCTGTAGATTCTCCTCCATTAAATCCAGATTTTAAAACTTTCAAATCTCTTAAAATAAAAAAAGAATCATAAGTTCCCTTAGTGATGTATATGATGTGTATCTTTGGCCATACTGGATGAAGAAAGACACAGTGCTAAAGAATGTTTTTATTGAACAATAGAGTCTGTTAAGTGTATTAGCTGGTGGCCGGCAGCAAAGCAGAGTGAATGAGGTGCCAGTTAAAGCCTTGTGAAATGTGTAGCTGGCCACAGGCCTCTTATCAGCCTGGCCAAATTGCACTGCTGCCACAGTTACCTTTGCTTGAAAAGGGGAAAATCTCACCACCTGGGCACTGTCACACTGATGGAGCCCCTTCATGATTTATTCACCACTGATCACACACATGCAGGTATCTGCACACACACAAACAGGCATGTATGCACCCGCATCCACACAATACAGGCACAGTACTGGCTCAGACCCGGACTGTAGCTCTCTGTCCAATTGAGTTTGCAGGTCCAGTAGCAGAACATAATAAGGTTTTCACACTGAGACACTTCAGCGAGAGAGAGAGTGGTGGGGGAGGACAGTATGAGGGGAGTCAATGGGTGTGACACAGAGAAGGGGAAGGAAAGAGAAAAGGCACTCAGTGATAATGTATGAGCTGTCTGCAGTGCTCTATGGTAGGGGGAAGAATGCAGTGGTGCATTTAAAAAGAAGATTATCATGTCAGGATACAGTAATACTTCAGTGAACACCGATTTTCATTGAGTGTTGGTGCTCTGCTCTGTCTGTCTAGGTGTGAACACTTCAAGTGTGGGAAGTGTTGGCTCCAAGTTTATTTAGAACAAAAACTAACCACTGATGGTTTCCCAGTATTCCTGTTAAATTATGTTTTGTCCTCCCTTTAGATCCTGCAGTAAATATCCGGCTGTGCCATCATACAACTACTGGGCCCTCTGACAGGCGACACAATTTTGTTGCTTGACCCATAAGCTGCCTTTAAATCAGACCCGG
>JBBPCS010000130.1:19066657-19094104 GCA_037974645.1 Hollardia meadi
TGAATTAAAGCTGAAAGTCTACACTTCAACCACATCCTGATTGTTTAATTTCAAATCCATTGTGGCGGTGTACAGAGACAAAATTACAAAAATTGTCTCACTGTCCAAACACTTATGTACCTGATTGTAATTACACAGCCTAAGATAACTACAACAGACAGTATTGTGAGCAGCAGTTGGTGTTTATTCTGGAGATGTGCTTCCCCCTATATTTTTTTAATTCTCACCATATTTTACAAATGCATTGTTAAACCCATGGTGCTAATGTGAATGGGAAATCGTGTGATTAACAGCTATGAGCCCTACACTCAAATCAAACAATCTTTTTCTGTCACAATAGTGTATGTAAGCTCACAGAGTCTGTGAATAATTCACAATGAACGGACATGCTCCTGATAAAATCTGAAATAATCTTCTTGATCCTCGGATTTTCTGTAACTTTTACAAAATCATTAAAAGTTTACAAACTAAATTGTGTTTAAGATTGTATTTTCTAATTGACAATTACTAAAAAATATACACAGAGACACCCCTGTAATTGCCAAACCCTCCAGGGCTGGTAGAAACATCTGAACTGGTTAAAGATCTGGGAAACCATCTTGATGAACATCCTTGACTGATGGAATATTTCCTCCAAAGACTCATGGTTACCCTAAGGGCATGACAACTGAAAAATATAAAAGTGATATAGAGCATATGACCTTGTTACAGTTAATTCTGTCCACCAATTCCCGGTGTAACTGAAGAGCAAGACAATAACACCATTCATGAAGTGCAAAATTGTTTGCAGCCTTGGTTTTGTAATCTCTTTCTGAGTTTCATGCTTATATTTGTGTATTTATTATTATTGGGCCAAGTTATACAGACAAGCTAACTTTACCATAATTATTGTCAATCTTAAACGTTACCTGTACTTATGGGAACAAAGTCTTTGTAATATCAAGGTCAAAACATTTAGTGTCATATGCACAGTTAAAAGAAAACAAGTTTCCCTGTATAATGAAAGTCTTCCTTTGCTTTCCACTTTGAATGCTGTTTTACAATGAAACAGGTACGAAAGTGAAAAACTTAAAAAATACAAGAATAATAGAAATCATAATAAGATAAAAAGATCACGAGACATCATGTACAATATGCAAATACAGTATCAGTACAGATATTTACAGTATATGACAAATATACAATATCAAAGTATAAATATAAATATCAAGAATCAAGAAGTTTAATGGTGTGTTCAGCCAGAAAGTGAAGCGTTTTTGCCTCACGTTACTCGCATGAGTTTGATCGCGGGGTCATTTATGTTTACTCACACGAGTAACGCAAGTGAACAGCCAGAATACTTTACTGTGCATTAGCCATAAGCTAGTGAGCAACAGCAGATGAGTGAGTCTGTGTGTTGAAAGTCAGTTCAGCCACTGCCTGAAGTCAACACTCACCAGTGACTCCCGTTTGTCTTTCCATTGACTATGTATTTAATCTGGCCGTGCAAAAAAATGTATGTACTTTCTATTTGAACACACCACAATGGTCATTCGACAACACAAGATCAAATGGTTAAAAGTTGTAGTTCCCTAAGCCACATACAAAATATAAAAAGTTGATGAATAAATCACATTACAAAAATAATCACATTGCAACAATAAAATATATTTAAAGGTATTTATACAGCTTCATATAAAGTAAATATATATTTAATATACATTATATTGTATTATAATGTCATATTCTATTTTTCTGCTTAAACATTTAATCATTTCAGCATTTCATTCCTGCAGCTAGTCCTACAGCCTATATTGCAGTTGGGAATGTTCTTTAAAAAAAGAAAAATAATAATTGAATGCAAAAGACACACATCAGAATCTGTCGCTGACTTCCAATATCGAACTCTTAAGGGTGCACATTTGAACAAAATTTTTTTATTTTTTAAGATCTTTTTGTCAAAGAAGTGAATGCTTCTCTGAAGCTACCTAGCCAGTCAGTCCTGTGCCCTGAAAATATTTATTTGAATTATAAAAATTCTTTTAGTTGCCCAGTTGTTGTTGTTGTTTTAAATGTCAAACATTCATTGGTTAATTTTAAGTGGGGGGGTGTATTGAATAAATTTAACCAGTCATCCTTAGTCCTCATTGTCCTCGGCAACAAACGAGTGCTTTGCTTACCCCTCTTTCAGTCAGAATGGACTTTAATTTGATTGTGTAAAAAAAGGACAAATTTACAGAAAGACCATACGGCAATAAACACAAGATGTAGAAGACGTAAGATGTAGAATAATAATTTTCAGTCTTAGTTCAAGTCTAATGGAAACTGATATGTTTATTTCAAAAACATTATTTAAATTACAGGCCTCCCTGCAGTTAAAACTTAATGGTACATTTTACAGTGTACAGAAAACACTCACAATTCTAACACTGTTCCACCACTTGTGGCCTTTTTCTGTAAACATTTCAATATATGGGCACTCAGAATTTCTCTATGTATAGACAGAACTGCAGTAGTACTATACATAACAATAATATTGCTGTTACTTCACTTAATTAGAAATATTGTAAGTAACTAATATCTGAAACAAGATTTTATTAGATATTTAAAATAGAAATTATCTGGATGTAATTTTAGTGCAGTAAGATGATCTAAAGGACTTCATCCTCACCATTCCTTCAGGGGAATAAGGGTGGTCGTTCTTGGGTGCCCACTGCGGTGTACAAATCTTGAGACTTTAAAACTGTAGACCTCAGTTTGTATCCTATCTCCTTCCAAGAGTCAGTAGTTAATGTTGCTTTCTTTGAACCATGAAGGTGATCGTCCACCAACCTTAACTGAGTAGTTTTAGTTGGCAAAACCTAAACATACCTTAATCATAGAAGTGGCAAAACAAAGAAAACATAATACAAGAAAATACATTTATGAACAACTTTGCTGTTAAGGTATTAGGACCTATGGGACAACAGCACTCTATACTGAAACTGATTGGATGGGCATATCAGGCTCAGTGCGAGACTGGTTTTCTTCTTATCTCACTGACAGAAGTTTCAGTGTCTCTATTGGAGACTTTGCGTTTGATTTGTCTCCACTGTCCTGTGGTTTTCCGCAAGGCTCGGTTTTTGGGCCTTTGTTTTTGCTGCCCTTAGAACAGATCAGAAATAGTTATAATATTTTTTAACAGTTATTTGCCAATGATATCCAGCTCCACTTCTCTATCAAACTTAGTGAGATTTTTAGGCTGTCTAGGCTCCTTGACTGTCTAAATGTTATTAGGGACTGGCTGGCAAGACAGACATTCTGCTTGTTGCTCCAGATAAGGTTACGCCCATGATTATGTTAAGTGTTAAGTATTGGCCCTCTTTCCTCTCCTGCCCGCTCCAACCTTTGTAACTTAGGGGTAATATTTGATCAGTCCTCATCATTCCACTCCCATGTGAAGCAGCTGACCCATTCTTGCTTTTTCCACTTTACAAATATTAATAAGCTGAAATCTATAGTTTCTACTGGGGAGCTAAAGATGCTTATACATGCTTTTATCTCATCTCGCATAGACTCCTGCAATGCACTTTTCTCCTCCAGAATGCTACTACAAGACTACTCACTAGATCCAACAGATGATCTCACTCTGTGTTGCGTAAAGAATCCATTTCAACAAGTCAACAGTAAACATGGGTGTCATCAATGCACAATATGCATTGATGACATTCATGAAAAATGCATTATATTTGCTTTAATCTGCTTTGCATGTGTTTCATGAAGAAGATGATGCATTCATCATGTCTGTTAGACCTCAAGGATGCAGACAGTGAGGTTTAATTGAGTAACTCGAAATTTAAACAGAACTTGTTTATGTACAAGAAAACTCCACAAGGTACCTTTTTAAAATGTATGCCATAAAAGCCACTTTGTGCATTTCTGATCCCAGAGTGATAGCAACAAAAAAGGCACTATGTCAGACAGCAATGTGCATCACATTGGTGGATCCTATATGAAAGGTCTATTTGATAAATACATAAGTTCACTGAAACAAATAGAATGAACCCATTTCCACAGGGCATGTTTTATTTCTCTACAAGCAAAAACTTTCCATCAGAATAATTTGAATAATAATTTGAAGATCAATGAAATAACATAACAGCCTGTAATGCTCCATAGTATGTACTAGTTAATAATGTAAACATTCAATGGCTACTTCGTGCTGTTAAACGGTGTTACTGGTATCAGATCATGCAGTCTGGTTTCGGTCCAAACAAGGTGAAAGAGGCAGCGTTGACGATTTTACAATGACTGTGGTGCTCAGCATGGAACTGTGTGTACCCCGATGATCATAAATATTATGCAAAGACTGCGTATGCATATTTCTCCCTTTATGCATACTAATACTTGGATATTTGAAGTTATCGAGTTTGGTATATCGCTTTGTCATTTAGTCCATTGCCAGTGTGCAGCATAAACCAACTGACGCCAGTTAAGAATACACATCAGGAACATCGATGCATTGAAAATCTTGTGGGTCATCTAATACATGCTTAATGTTAACAGATGGGCCCCAAGGCATTTCCATCAGGACAGTTCCATGATCATGTTATCCACTCATGGAGAGGAAGAGATACAATATGGATAAAAGAAATAAAGTTAAGACAAAGGATAGGTGGTGTACTAGCTGTTTTCAAAAGATATGTTTTGAGAAGTGCATTAAAAGATCTCTGTTTCTGCAACCATCAGGCAGGGAATTCCTGAGCTGATTTAATACATTACAAAATAACAGTAGGACAAATCAGGGGCTTCCAGCGAGGTGAGACTGTTGAACAAGTAGTAACTATTGCAGGATTTTCTTAAAATACACTCAACAATTTGTAGAATGTAAGAAAGTTATCAGATTAGATACACTAGAATTGACCTAACATAGAAAGTACTTACATTCCTGATTTTTGCATATCAACTGACCTCTATTCTCTGTGAAGGGCGGACAGAGGCTGGAGGATGACATGGAAGTGGCTCAAGCTGGTCAGGAGTTGAACCAGGAAGTGAATCGTCTAATGGTGGCAATGAGGGACATGCTAGCAAACATCAGGTTTCAAGAGCCGCCGAGAGAGGACAACCCCTACAGAGATGACGAGGAATGGGACTGAGAGAGGAGAGAGACAGAAGTGGAATTTCAAGTGTGAGAATATGATGAATCGAATAGATAAAGAAACTTAATAAATGTAATTACATTTTAAAAAGTGAAAATATTCAATGGTGTTTAGAATAATGAAAAAAAGATGGCGTGGGACAACTGAAAAGTAATTTTTTTTTTAATTTTGACCGTTTCAGAATTCTAAAGTCAAAGGAGGTGACTGTTGTGAGTCTTCTCTTCTGCTTTAGTGGCAATGATTAAAACAAATTTCTCTGGGGCGAACCAAACAAATGTGAACTTTGTTCCTGAGTCAAAAATAGTCAAATTGGTTCAACGGACCTCCCACAAAGTTGATATTGGTATTTATAATAATTAACATCTCCAGTCATTTTAAGTTGAGCAGCACTAACACATAATGGGTACTACTATTCTTCATCGCTCTGGTTGCTAAGCATTAAGACCAAATTTGAAACAGTTTTTAGGATTAGTTGAAGTTCCAAGTCCAAATTTAGCCTGGCAGCACTTTAACACAAGAATGTCACAGAATCTGATTTTATTCTTTCTGACTTTCTCCAAAAACTTTTCTCACTTCCAGTAAAATTAATTTTGGGACATCAGTTAAACATAACAAAGTCCATGTTAACTTTCAATGGCTTACAAATGCAGTGAAAACCGAAGGCTATTTAATTGTGTTTAAATTTATTTAAACTTATTGCTTTATTTGAACATGGCTACATTTAATGGTTAAATTTTGAGCCGGACAAGCCTTTTTAATCTGTTAAATCTTTTTGTGTTGGGATATTCATCAAGTCATAACCCTCCAATTAGGAGATTTAGAGACTTGGAGTTTGTTTTTGACCCGCTACAGGGATACAGGGAAATTATATTACATTTTTCAGAGAAGCATGTCTCAAGGGATGCTGTCACCACAATCATCTTGTACAGAGTTTACTCTGTTTCAAAAATATATATATATATGTAGTTGCTGCAAAATTAGTCATTTCTGATGGAGCAAATAATCACCAACAAATCACAGTGAGATTCTGGACTGATATCTTGTTTTTATTGTGAGCTGTTTTATTCATTCCTTTGTTTAGTTCTGTCTACCAATAATTTCAGCATTTACTAAATTGAACTTGAAATGCTGGGAATCAGTTTTTCGTTCTTTATCCCAAAAGAAATGGGTTTCTGACGTTTGTCACATTTTCATTGGAAACCTGCACCTGCAAGAATTAAATCCCATTTTCTTGGGCTTCTGTTCGTTTCTACAGAGTGTCTGCTGTTTTCCTGCTTTGTTATGCTCCCTCGCTTCTGTTGTGTTTGGAACTGGTTCTCACATTTATGTTTGAGTTGGTAGTCTGCTGCTGCCCATCAAGTTATATTCAATGCACAAATATGGCTGATGTTTTATAAATTTGGCCTAAATTGACTTAAATATGTCCTTTGTACTCCATCAGATCCTCATGACCTAATGCAATGATGCTGATTTACTGCACTTAAAACCTGAGGCTATAACTGTACTATTGGCAACACACCAACTAAATATTTATCATTTCTACCATATGTCATTTATGTTTCTCTGTCGCCCCTGCATTTCACTTGTTTGTTGCTGCTTTTTGTCTTAATTAGATGCTGAGATGTCTCAGCCTGACAGTCTGCAAAACCCTCACATGGTTTTCATCTGGCAGAGGGAAGAGTCTTTCACATGATGTGCCTATTTTGTCTTCCTGTCAAACTTCTCACACAAAAATACCAGCTGGAGTCTTCACTTGTATGAATATCTTTTCTGTCTCTTTTTCGTTTTTGGTCACAATTAGGACAGCGGATTTTCATCAAAGACAAAAAAATATTTAACTGAAGTATTTTCAGATGCAGAAAACGCATAAAAACTGTGGAGAAACTGAACGAATCACCCTCTATACATACTGTAACCACCATACACTAAGTCTGTTACTCAGTGAGTCGCATGATAACACAGTGTGACTGTGCTTGATTGTCACATGGTGTCATTGTTCCTAGTTCACCTGGAGCTATGGTTGAGGCTGTTAAAACTATTCATGTGATCCATTGGTATAGAAAGGCTTTCATATCTGTGCCTCAGAAGGAGCTGTGTGGCTCCAATGTTTCCACCACTGCTGCACAGTCATTACTCAATAGTTAAATAAAATTACTGTAACATAAAGTCAATAACACAGCAAAGATTTATTTCAAATTAGCTAACCTCTGTAAACGTAAAATGCACTGTGATAAAAGGGTTTGAGGTCAAGTACAAATATGTTTAGGGCTGTAGCTAATGTTAATTTTCTTTATTTATTAATCTGCTAATTTTCTTGTTTAGTCCATAAATTATTTGGTCGGAAACTTGGTCAAAAAAAAAAGAAAAAAAAAAGCCTGTAGCAAGTGAAAACAAGTAAAGAGCAAATGTGAAAATTTTAGACCAGTTGAGCAGGAAAAAAACATGTTTATCGGGCTGCTCACATTCAGCTGTGATGTCTCTGCATTGTCAGGATACCTTTTCACACATATCTAGAATTAGTATTCCTACTAATATATTCCTATGTGGTAAGAAAAATGTGGCTTTCCAAGCAGCCTTGTGGATCATTCCACATATATTTTCTCCATGGGTCATTAACGCTACGTATGTCACATGTTGAAAGATGTTTCATGCATGATGACAAAGCTTTGTTCAGCTGAAGATTTGTTCCCTCTAGCCACAAACAGTTTGTTGTTCATGACTTTAATGTCTGCATGACATGCAAACACAGCAATGTTTACTGCAGAATTTGACTCAGATCAGTTTAAACTGTTTCGATCAATTAATTGTAAAGAATAGGAAGTCATCAAGTTCAAGAAGCTGAAGGAGTCAAACTTAAATCTGGAACTGCATTAAAGACTTGGTTAGTATTTGTTCACACCTACAGGCACAGTGAATTTCTGGGTTGCTTTTTTTTCATGCCAGCTTCAAACGGATCCTCTGAAAGCAATGTCAATGTAAGTGATAGGACTGAGTGCTGAAGTTTTACATGAGCCTCAACTGGAATCTTTTTTGCAGGAACTATTTTGTCTCACTTCCATTGAGCTCTCCTTAGGGATGGATCTTTCTGCAGCCAGCCAGACAGCGTAACAATTACAGCAACCATTGACCGTTTTCATGTACTGTACGTACATATGAGCATGTGAGTACTGTATTAAGGTACACATTTGACCCTGTCCTTCAATAGTAATTCGACTTATAATTTGGATTCAACCGATTCTGACTGCAGATTTGAAGGATTCCAACAGGGCGTCGATATTAAATGACAGGGATGCTGACAGGTAAAGTGGTGGAACTGTTGCGCATGGTGCATAGTGTGGTTCTTGGAGCGAGAGTCTATCCTCATTACTGTTAAAATAAAAGCACTTTTGTAACTTTGTAGCATTTATTCAAACAAATGTGTCAAGCAGGTAAAAGATAAAATATTGGAATGAAAAGAGCTAAAACGGAATAATCTTCGCCCTGCTCCCCCCCCCCCCCCCAAAAAAACTGTCAGTCAGACAAACGGCCGCAGCCCAGCTGACTCTGGAGGAGGAGTCGCCTGAAGTTCTTCAGAAATCCAGCAGCACTTTCAGAGAAGACTCCAACTCCCGGGAAACCGAAGACCGTTCTTCTTCACTCACGCACGTTGGTCACAACAGTTTGAAATGATGCAGTGTGCGCGGAGGTGTGGATCGGGAGCCATATGAACATGAAATGAGCCATGAATTGTGAGCTGGACAAGGTGTATCCATAGGAAAGAAGACGACTTTCTTCGAGGAGACGCACTTCACACGGACAACAGGGGCGGTGCGTTAATTTGACTGCTCTGGCAGCCACGAAGTGTTTATTTAATGGCTGAAATAAATAGTATTGACATTTCATTGAAGTGTTGCTAAGGGGACGCTTTGGATAGAGCAGGTCTTTGGATATGTTGATGGTTCAACAACTGAGCAACTGCTCGGACCAGTCTTGAGTTTTTCCCCCCTCCAATTTTTCATTTTTTTGTTTCAACAGGACAGCCTGTAAACCAAAAGTCAGACATGGATATGACTAATAGGTCCCTGCATAACCCCCGCGTCCTCTACGTGGAGCTCAGCCCATTAAATGACTTTATGGAGGAGAATGAAACGAACATCACCACCGGAGAGCGAAACTCTTTGGGCTGCGTGCAGATCCGCATCCCCCAGGAGCTCTTCCTGGCTCTGGGGCTTATCAGTCTGGTGGAGAACATCCTGGTGATTCTGGCTATCATCAAGAACCGCAATCTTCACTCGCCCATGTACTATTTCATCTGCTGCCTGGCCGTATCCGACATGCTGGTCAGTGTCAGCAACGTGGTGGAGACCATATTCATGCTTCTCAGTGACCACGGCCTGATGGATGTGCACCCTGGCATGCTGCGCCACCTGGACAATGTCATCGACGTGATGATCTGCAGCTCGGTGGTGTCCTCGCTCTCCTTCCTGTGCACTATCGCCGCGGATCGCTACATCACCATCTTTTACGCGCTGCGTTATCACAGCATCATGACCACGCAGCGCGCCATCGCGATTATCGTGGTGGTGTGGCTGGCCAGCATCACTTCTAGCATCTTCTTCATCGTTTACCACACTGACAACGCTGTCATCGTGTGCCTCGTGACCTTCTTCTGCACCACCCTGGTGTTTAACGCCGTGTTGTACCTGCATATGTTCCTCCTGGCGCACGTGCATTCCCGGCGCATCGTGGCTTTCCACAAAAGCAGGCGCCAATCCACGAGCATGAAGGGAGCGATTACCCTCACCATCCTACTCGGTGTCTTCATTTTATGCTGGGGCCCCTTCTTCCTCCACCTCATCCTCATCCTCACCTGCCCCACCAGTCCCTTCTGCAACTGTTTCTTTAGAAACTTTAACCTTTTCCTCATCCTCATCATCTGCAACTCGCTCATCGACCCGCTCATCTACGCCTACCGGAGCCAGGAGCTGCGTAAAACCCTGCAGGAGCTCGTCCTGTGTTCTTGGTGCTTCGGCATGTGATAGTCTGTACATTTAGGGTGAAAACGAGAGCATCAAGTCATCAACAATTGTCGGCTACCTTTCCTTCCTGAATCAATTGTTTCAGGAGCTGAAGTAAGCCGTGGCTAATCCATGCTGAAACGGGCAGATGATGCCCATGTGAGACACTGTAGCTCCATACCTCTGATCAAGATGTTTATACATCTCACCGTCGATTATACAATTATTTCTACTTCAGTTTTATTGTTGCGTTACGACACTCCATGCAGGTTTCGTGCACTGACAAAAAAATCTGGACGTTTAACCCACCAAACACTGTCAGGCTAACCAAGAGAAACCACTGGACTGGAAACCCTCATAGTTAAAAAGTTAGTACTGGACTAAACTGTAGTGGGCCTATGACTAACAAGCGTTTTATTTTTTTAAAACCACGTAGCCTGCATATTAAAAACAAACTTTTCTTCTGTGAATTAGCCTAGCTTGGGTGTTCTTGTGTATAAAGTGCCTCTTGTTGGTCAAAGTAGGCTATGTGATCTGTCTTAACTCAGCAACATCTTGAATCTTGAAAAAAATCTACTTTTTAAGAAATTAAGAAAAGAAGCTGAAAATCTACACTGAGGGAAAAAAAGGTTAAATTATATCTCTGAGCTGAATAAATTAAAACTGAATATTATTGTAAGGTAATGTTAGCTAAAGTGAGTAACATTTGGCCTTGCTGAGCCTACTCATTAATGTTTTGTTTTTTTTCTCTTTGAAACAAGCCTGTACAGATGTCACAAGTCTTTTTCTGAGGCAGTTACATTCAACTAACCTCAACGCTCAGTGTGACAAAACAAGCTTTGACATGCAATACTTAAAATATATTGTGATATGTTGAACTGGAGAAGGTTTGTTGGAACGTGAGGTTTGGTTTTTGGTCATTTTCATGCCCCGGTCCCCTCCCTTGTTTCATTTAAGCGCCGTCCATTTCCTACTGTTTAATAGGCCAATTGTCACATTTACGCATTGCAACATACAGAAAAGAAGCATTAATTCGAATAGAAATTATGTTAAACTTCCGCTAAAACAGATAATTAATTTAATTTGCATTGAACTAGTCGGTATAATTAGGCTACTTTAAAGTGTTGTGCAAGGACAGCCGGAAAGCTGAAACATAAGACAAACTTAAAATGACACGGCCTCTTTAAAACGCTTGTTGCAGTCTTTTTGGTGGCGTTGTGTGTGAATTAGACCTATACTGCCCCAAAAATAAATGTCCGGATGACGTCAAAAGGATGGGTCAAATCACATGGACGGCCTTGTTTGGTGGTAGGCCTGGTGTCAAGGGCATAATACGGTTTATGACAGAAGGCATATCGAAGTTCTGGGAGACTGTGGTTCTCTGAAATGTACAAATGGGGTCGGTTTCTGAAACAGTTTGGAGCCGGGTGTTAGTTCAGATAAGCGAGTCATTGGCCCGCTGGCCTATGGGGAATGTTTTGTAAAATATAGTTTGTTTGTTTTTAAAAAAAAGTGCTATTAGACTATTTAATGATTTTTGTCAATGTAACTGGCCAAACATGGAACCACCAAAATAAAAGGCTTAAGACAGCCTTAACCTTATCAACATGTTCTTTAAGATAGCTACAATTTATGACTTTTATCATTGTATTTAACCTATTGATCCAAAGGATTTGTTGTAAACAAAACCGACATTTTAGACTATTGATTCAAACTTTTTCCTTTAGAAAACTGAAATGGAGTCGCCTGATATATGAATGAAATGTGCAACGTGAAACGTGCATGTTAATGTTGCCAGAGTAGCTATTTGCTGCTGATTAGTCACATTTATCACTGAATTTATTATATTTTCTTTGGTGCTGGAGTTGTTACAGAAGATTGTGAATGTAGGCTACAGGATGGTTGTCTGGTATCTGCTATATAAATACTGTAAATCTGAAAAAAAATCTATTAAAGGTAAGGAGATTGTGAGAGTTCTTTATTGTATCCAGTAAAAAATGTTTTAACACATGTTTTGGGTATAAGAAAAAACTGCAGCATGCATTTGTTGGCTTGAAACTGAGTAAAACAGGGCAATGTTGTGCAGTTATTTTACAGAAGGAAAATGTGTTATCATTGACATTGTTTACATGTTATCTATTTGTCTGAAAGAGGCTAAAACAAGAGCTTGTGGTAAATGAATGAGAACAGCCGCATTATTGTTGATCACCCTATATCAATATATAGCCTATATTAATAAATTAACAGGTTTTTATAGGTATTTGCAAATATCCAAACCTTCATTCACGTGTATGTTAACAAGACAAGAGTCTGCTATATGTCTCTAGAAAATGGCTGCGAACATCGCCCCATTATTACAAATTATTGCTGTTATTCATGGTTTCAGATAAAGGTCTCAGTTCATCACACCTTTTCAAGTATCTGTAATATCTTTGGATGATTGCACTTCTTAATAAAAAAAAAACTGCATTAAGTTTTCTCTTAGTAGACAAAGAGGACATTGATAACACAAGAGACACATTTTTAAAATTATACTCATGATCAAGTTCAGTTACTGTGCTGTAAATAACTTCATTGAAGGGAAGGGGATTTCCAACTGGAACAAATATAAATCCTCATGCTGACCTCAAGGAAAAAATTATAAAACTAAATCGTTTGAAATATTTCAATGAATTACTGGGCTTATTATAGTTCACTCATATGAGCATAATCCAGGAAGAAAATAAATAGGCCACAATCTCATAGTATGGATTTTAAAAGAGTAAGTACATCATCAATTTGACAACACGTGTGCTGCATACACTCACAACACAACACACATGTTTATAGGGGACACTAAAAAGTTCATATATAGTTCTATATACAGTCAATGAGTAAGACACGGGTGTCCCGTGTGTCCATTAGTGTCCCTTAGAAACATCCATATCCGTTGTCATCTGTGCTACTTGCAGTGCGTTTCTCTATTTGGTTGTGTTGAGAGTGTCAAATTGATGAAGATGTTTTCTTAATATGCTAGTGTTTTATCTATTTGCATGTGTTTTCTTAAGTTGTAGTGTGTTTAGCTCTCTAGGCCACCGTAAGTAAGAGCAAGAGTGCAGACATTATTGTCACAAAGCATGTCTTCAATATACAGTATATTTTTTTAAATTCTTGATCATTTCTTTTTTATTTTTACTCATTCTTTTATTTTTGTAGCAATTGTAATGTTGTTGTTTTTTATTGTGAAACAAATTTATTAGCCTTCTTGTATGTGCAACTTTTTGGCCTATGATGTGTTGTTTCAGAGAATTATGAAGGGCATAAAAATGAATCAAGAACCCTTCAGTGTCTAAAATTAATTTGTTACCCTGACCCTGACCAAATAATAATTTCTATATAGCCTGGGGTGTGTCATTTAGAGAGAGAGAGAGAAAAAAAAATTTGTGCTCTTGATTTAATTTTTTTAATCATGCTCTGTAATTAGTCATTTGCGCTGATTATATTTATACAACACTAATTGATACATTTATTTATATTTATTGTTAAATAGGTTACACAGCACGAACAATAAAAAAAGTTTTAATTGCACATAGAGGATGATAGTGATATATCAAATTAAGTGATATATTAAATTAAATAGTCATTGTTAATAATGTGTACATGTATTTAATAAGTCACACGGTTTTTAAAGGGGATCATAAATAACAACAAAATGATAAGTGCAGTGGTTGGTATTTATATTAACTTCCTTGCGCAGATGTAAACATTTGTTTGTGCTAAATGTTTCATTTAAAAATATAAAAGATGCAGCATATACTTATTGTGTTGATTTTGTTTGGGTCTATGGAAGACCAAACCTGACCTGAAATATTATAAGTGAATAAATTAATGATAAAATACATTTACAAATACATTTTGACAAACTAAATAAATTCAGAAATAAATCTACAAATGTTTAATAAATATCATTGCATTATGTTTCTTTGAGTGGTAACAAAAAATTTCAGTAATTGAATATAATGTTTAAATTACATGTTATATTTAATTACTGAATTTTTTTTGTTTTTTCACATCGACTATTTTTATATAAATATTCTTATTAAAAACAAGCTAAGAAGTCAGCCCTCTACTGGACTCTATGGGTAATGGTCTCCTCCAATCATGATCACGTATTTGCCTACTGAAATTTGCATGAACAAAGCCGGACAATCAGGACAAACCCTCTCAAATACGTGGGAGCCCCATTGTATATAAGGCAACTATTCTGGCCCCTTTCAGCAAGTGGCGCAGGAGAGGCAAGGTCCATAGGTAAAGAGCTCCGCCTGTGCTTGTAGAACAAGATTACAATATTGTAATACTGTTCTATCTCACACAGGCTCCACCCACTACTGGACTCTATAGGTACAATGGCCACCCTGCTGTGACCAACAATGGTCACAGGCCCTACTTCCTGATCCAAGCAACAACCGTGAAAAAGTATGGGAAACTGGACCTAGACAGCCATGGCCCAGCGCCCCAGGTGTCAACACACAGTCAACTCTCTGCAGACCACATTTGCTCATCTATGGAGCACAGGGACATGTAGGTGCACAATGCCCAGAAATAAGGGGGTCCTGCCCACCTATAGGCCGGAGTGGTGCCCTCACACAGCCACCTAGCGAGGCGTTGCTTGCACAAGGCCTTTCCAGCTTTCCACCATCCCTGAAGCAGACAAACAATTGCGCAGTGCATCTAATGGGTCATGTATTCAACATAGCATGCTAATGCGCTAACTGGGCAAAGCAGATGCAGTTTCACCTCCCTGTCCCCAGCATGGGGAGGAGGACAAAGCGTATCCAGCTGTATAACTCAACCTAAAGGACTCCTTTTCTCGCACCAATGCTGGAATCCCAACCACTTCGCCCTGAAGCAGGCCGTGGTGGATCCCGCCCTAGCTTCCCAAATGCTCTGTATGACCTGAACGGACAGTCCAGCCCACCTCAACCTGACCCTCTCAGAAGCTAGGCCTGGCGAGGCTGGCACAGGGTGGGCAATGTGCATATTGCCACCCTTCGTGGGACAGAGCCACCCAAAATTGAGGAATTATCTAAGGCTGGTCCGCCATCATCCTAGTTACCTTTGCCAACCATGATGCCCAAGGGCGGTTTGAGCCACCAGAATAACCCACAACTGCTCTAGTCTCTTTCTCCAAGAGAAGAGGAATGAGGCGAAGCCTTGGGAACTCATAAAGTAGTTTCCCCAGCCAAGGCGCAGGGTTGAACGTGTCCACCCCCAGCCTCAACAGGGCAGCGGACTGGAGAAACACATTTCTGCCCTGTATCAGGTGTTTGAAGTGTTGGAGAACCAGGAACGCTGTCTGCAAGGGAGTCCCCACCAACAGATGTTGTAGGGACTCGCACTAGCGGACATCGCCCTGCACTGAGGGAAGCACAGTAACCAAGTGCTGCTTGTGCTTCCTGACAACCAAGCAAAGACTGGCAAACCATTTTTGCAGGTGTTGCATGTTTAGCAGACCCAGTGGGACCACTGGATGAGCTGCTGCCATGATCCACAGAAAAAGTATAACAGTCAGTGCCATGGTGGGGGCAGAAGAGCCTGCTATCCCTCTCACAGACATTGTCATTTCTGCACAGTCAGCGCACTCCAAGCAGGAGCTTTCTGCTGACGGGGAGCTCTGTCCATGCTTTTCTTTTTTACCCTTGTACTTCATTTGCAAGTGGGGCACCTAGGACATCATCCTAGTCCTTTTTGGAAACAGTGGCGGGGCCTAAGCCACACATGAAGCAAGCCCACTGCATCTTGAGAAAAACCCCCAAGCTGGTGACCGGAGACGTTGTCTTTTGAGGTTGTTGCCATGACGACACTGCCAAATGTCAGGAAGGGTGGGTGACATGAAAGCCACCTGGGGTGGGTGAGTTGGGCCTTAAAAACCCTTCCCAGAGGTGGCTCACCGACTTGGGAGGAAGTGGTGGGGGTAGTGGTTGCACACCATGACCTGCCACTATCGTCATCACCAGCAGGAAGTCTTGGCGGCCCGAAGTTGGCATAGCAATTCTGTGTGAAGCTGAGGTCGCTGACACCGAGGAGATGTTGTCATCATCTTCAGGTGGTGAAGCCATTGTCTCTACAGGAGTGATGAAAGGCAGCGGTGTGGGGCACATGGGAGTGGGGGTCTTGACCTCGTCGATTTCCAACTCTGGCTCACTATCGTCACAGTGCAGACTCACATCGAAGCTGCAAAAATGCTCCCAGTACTGCTGCCGTCTCACCAGGAGAAGTGCCCGACACTCCATGCAGGCTGATGGCTGCTGAACACCAGTCTCTGCATAGTTGTGGCCGAGGCACTCAAAGCAATAAAAGTGTGGATCAGTCCCAGCGGTAAGGCCAGGGCAAGACAGACATGTGCTAGGTTCTTGTCCTCTTCTAGCCTTCTAGCTGCATGTTTACAGCTTGGGTTATGAATTCTTCCTTTTATGAGTTGCATAAAGCGGGTCTGTACACGACAACAAAAAACCTCAGCTGCCATTCAAACAGCAAACACACTGAATGACTGGAAACCAAGGCAGTGACCCTCAGGGATGAACAAAAATAAAAAATATTTTAAAAAAAAAAAACAACCCCCCCCCCCCCCCCCCACTAAGATTCGCTTTGTAGTCTGCCAAATAATTAACAATGAAAAATCTTTCTGTGCAGTTCATTCAATGTGTTTGGCGAAGTATCAACATTATTTTTGTGAGCTCACAAGCAATTCGTGTTAATAGCACTCCATTATCTATAACTCAGTCAAATCTAAACCCACAGACATGATGCATACATTTTTAGACTCAGTGTGACTTGCGCTTTCTGAGGATGTCATTATACAACATACTGTATGTATCATACAGATTAAACAACATATATTTATAGAACAGTATAGAAAACATGGTAAAATACACTCCTTATAACACCAGAACTTGTCTGAGTCATCATGTTCTTCAGCTTCAAAGTAGTCCAGTGACAGTTACCTGCATATGGGTACTTTGCAAACAAAAACTGTTAATAGCTCCTTCAGCATACTTTGATTGGTTTGTCAAGGTTGGCCAATTTGCCAAAATGTGAACACAAATTGAGGTTAAATAAAAAATTGGAGTGAAATAGTCCACACAGCATAACTCACTGAATCCATAGCAACATTATACTTCTTGTTTCTGTCCCTCCAAAAAGACTGCCGCCTACAATATGTATATAATATAATATATTATAATTTAAGGGTTTTCAGTTGTCTGAACTTTGTCTGACAGTACATCCATTTTTATCTGCTTATTTGTAAAGACTGAACTGGGGGACGCAAGTGCTTAAAGAGCATCAAACCTACTGTCTTTTTTATCACTTGATGATATGGTGGTTCAGAGACTGAAACAATGTTTTTGCCTGCATTTCTCCTCATATCTGCTTTAACGATCTTTTATTTGCGTTGGAAAGTTCTGATCGATTAAGTTTTTGCCTCAGCTTTCATTAATTGAGTGTGGGTCCTCTCTAAAACCTGTGATGGTTCATTCTGAGCGGTTATTATTGTATACTTCAGACCACCCAACTTTAGGTTGCTTCTAGATGCAACATTGTGTGCCCTAAATGAATTCAGGTTTGTCAAAGTAAAAGGGGTTACATATTTTTAAAAACAGCATATTCCAATTAAAAAATTTTTTTTTAAATAGCTGATTTTGTGTTGTAAATTAAAATTTAGCACTTTTGAGGCACCGTAGGGTCATGAATTCTAGGTGCTGAACCCCCTTCTGGGTGTGATCCTAGAATGTCACCTGATCAGTGCAATCTCCAAATCAATCCACAGATATTATCGGATGTTCTGGAAAATATCTTAAATGCATGACGTGTTTAAAGGTTATGTATTTACATCCCTGAGGAAGTTACTTGGAAGATAGCTAATATTTCATCAAAAGGGAAAGAAACCAAATGTAAGATAAGTTTATTTAATCAAAGTAAAAGAATTAAGCTTTACTTCCATATAAGCTAATATATCTTAACGTGCCACATTTAGAAAAGGTACAAACGGGACAGGTTGTGTTTTAAGTACTTTTTTAATTAACCACGGATAACTTATCACGAGTATTTTTTATTTCCTCATATTAAACACACAATGAAAGGAAATGTTTTATTTTGAAAATCTTAACCGGAAATAAACATTTAACAATGGATCACTTGACGCTTTTCGTCTTGTGATGTTGCCGATGACAGAGAGAAAACAACACGGGAAGAACTGTTCATATTAACAGGCGTCGCGACCGCAAAGATATATTTTAACAACTGCCGCATCCTTGATGATAAGTGAGGTCAACAATGAGGTAAGCTTCCGACCTAACCGACCCATAACCCTGGTTAACATTCGCACCAAAACATGATTGGGTTGTTTTTAAAGCTAGTTAGCTAGCTGCTAACATTATCGTTAACTGGCTGTTGACATCTATGTGTTGATGTGCCCTTTTTTTTATTGTTACCATAGCTCATCAATAGCTTACATGTTTAGCAGTAATACGCGAAGCATAACCGTTAACGTTAATAAAAGTAACCGCTTTGTAAGGACGACTGTCAACAGCGGCTCTGATTGGTCAGAATTGGTGATGTGAGGCTTCAACCTGTGTTTTCCTTGGTTTCCCTTGGCTCTGCTGTTTTTTTCTTTTTTGTGCTTGATCCCATGTGCTGAACTCGACGCTAAAATCTATTGCAAAAATTAAATAAGTAGTGAAGTGTTTGTATGTTTGTTTCATGTATCACAGCCTTTTGTGCACTTTGAGGTACAAACTTATATTGAGGTTTCCTGTTATCATTCAGCTACTTCTGATCTATTGCAGACCATTGATCACTCTACGAAACCTCAATTCCTGGTTGTGGCAATAAAAAACAGCCCATGTTTTGGTCAAAAGCTGTAAAGTGTTCAGTTACCAATCAAAGGAAGTACTACTCAGCCTGAGAAAACAGTATATTGTAAATTGTCTTCTGTGCTCTGAGTAACTTTGTAAAGTCTGAGAAAATAACCCTGATGATAGGTTGATGGTGACTATGAAATTTTAACAGTCTTAAAGTTTGAAACAGAATATCTAGTTTAAAATACGTGTTAACCTGTTCGAAGCAGCGCAATTTAATTAGGATCTGTGTGGGAACATGCTGCAAAATAAGACATAACAACCACGTATCTGTATTATCTATCTGGCTTCAATTAAAAGATGGCCGTGATACTCCTTCCTGTTTCAAAGAGAAAATATCCAGTGTGACTCTAATGTATTTGTTTTCATTAGATGTAGCCGATGAAATGGAGTATGATGAGAGACTTGCACTTTTCCGCCAAACCCGCCTCAATCCCTTTGATCGTGGAGAGGAAGAAGATGGTCCACAAGGAGGCAAGACGCCCCCACAGCACGGTAAAGTTAGCCAAAACACAGCTGTCTCAAGTGTAGAGTATGTCCTCCCTTTAAGGTCACTTAAAATTGAGTCTGTTCCATGTACACTCTTGAGTTATCATTAACCAAGAGGTGAACAGGAAGTAATGCGGATAATATCCAGAGGACAGTTTAAGTGACTGTCAGCCTGCATTATCAGCGCTACACTGACCCACAGGGAAAAATGAAAGCAACGCAACAGCAACTCATACTGGACACAGCACCTTATGGGTTAATTTATTTTCTGTGGTGGTCCTCATGAAGAAAAGTATGAGTCAAGACTGCAACCAGACATGATCTGTCATATGCTACAGTTCACTATATTGAACTGCAAAAATACATAGACAACTCTGTTTTACTCCCCAGTTTCACTTTCTGGTGAATTAGGGAAAATCCCAGAAATGTAACGCTGCTGTGTATAAGTGCAGTCGATAAAATTGTGAGGATGAGGAATTAATGCCTTTCACCTCCTATCTTGATGATGCAAATATTGACTTTGGCTAAGTGTGTCTAGCCTACTTTGGCAGACATCCCGCCGTCTTTTGAATATTTTGTTTTCAAGATGTCTGGTTTAGTAGACTGTGAAAAGAGGCCAATTAATCGAGGGTTGTATTTAACTGCCTGTTGAGTTGTTCATTACAGGAACATTTGGATAAAGGCAAAATAGCTTATTGAACTATGAGTGGAAAGGGTGTGTAGATTTCTGCCTAATATATAGGATTTCTTGACTTTTATTTTGCAGAACATGTGGGCTGCAGTAGGAGGTGTTTTGTGAGATGGTTTCTGCTTTTCAAAGTGTCACTAATGCCTGGTGCACACTAGAGGATTTTCAAATCTTAAGTGATTTTAAAAACGTGGGAGACCACAGGCATAACGACAGATTTAACCGATTTTTAATCTTTCAATCGGAAGAACGCACACACCAGACGATTAGGTCAAGACGCAGGACCACACACTTGCCGTTTATACTAAACGATTTCAGAGTGGCAATGCCAGGGACTTGGGATCTCACAGAAACTCGAGTGATCAAACGTGACTTCAGAAAAAAACAAACATGGAGGTGGACGGTCATCGTCAGCTGGTTGCACTTGTGTGTGCTATGTTTTGCTGCGAAAAACATGTCTTGCAAGAGACATTAAACAAGCACTTTGCCACAGTTCAACAAGCTTGTCCTCTTTTTCTGCAGTCCACCTGGCTCGGGAGACAAAAGTTTTCTTGCTGTTAGCAGCCATGTTTCTGTTTACAAGTACGCAACATGCGGTTGGTGACGCTTCCCGGTCCCGATTTCAATCAAACATGTTTGATATTTACGATTCGAAATCAGGAAGACTCCGATCCAGTCGGTAACATTAAGATTATGTCTGTAAACCCCTAACCCTACAGGATCATTTGGGCAGATAATCTGTTCAGACCAGCCTTGAGTCGGGAACACCCCCGCAATTGTCGGGAGGGGTGAATCGGACCCAAAATCTGCCCAATTTTCCTCTAGTGTGGGGCCAGCATAACTTGCAGATGTATGCTTCAGTGCCAAATACACCGAGGCTGCTCGGTACTTACCTCTTGTGGCTATGGCTCACTCACTTTATGGGGCAGTGACTCCCTTGTGAAACTGATTTTGACAAATTATTTCCCTCAAATATTTGCACAGGTTAAACTGTTTTCACCTAATCTAGAACAGATCCTAATACATAACAATAACAAGTACGCTGCACTGTTAGTCAGTAACTTTAAGCTTATGGAAAAGGAAGTTGGAAACGGTGGCTGAACTAGAGGAAATGAAAAAAATTAGTGTAAGCAGTAACACTTCCTGTATGGTAGGATCTGAGAATTAAAGAGGTTTTTGTTCACTTACAATAATTTTGAGAGACACACTGTTGGCTGAGCTGATTTCGCTGGTCTCATCTGTGTTCTTCTGCTTCATGGTCGTCTCTTTGTCTGGCACTGAGAACTGGAAGCTGAATTCGCTCATCGTGTTTTGTTGTGACGTGTATGCAGGTAACAACCGCAATTGTCTGCCCTTTTTTAGTAAGATGGAGAGTACGTTATATGTGATTATTGTGGATTACTATGGATCATTTGAAAGATTACAAATGTAAAGCATTATCTGTCCTCTTAAATTTTGTTTAATTCCTCAGTTCAGTTTTGCTAGATTACCTTTTCCTGACCAACCGGTCAAGGCAGATGGCCGCCCACCTAGAGCCGGGGTCTGCTCCGAGGTTTCTGCCTTCTAAAAGTGCAGTTTTAAGTGCTTGGCTCTTGGGGGAATGTTGGCTCTCTGTAAATTAATAATTAATAATTACATTGAATAATAATAAAAGAGTATGGTCTAGACCTACTCTACATGTAAAGTGTCATCATGAGATAACTTTTGTTGTGAATTGGCGCTATATAAATAAAATTTGACTTGACTTTCCGAATCAAAATATCGGCCATCATACTTAATAATTTCAATATATAGTGTTAATACCTAGTAGGTTGGATTAGAGTGTTTTTTTCGTGTTAATCTGACACATTTTTTATTTGTCATACAGACTTGTGTTAACCATGTACTGTATATTGCATTACCATTTAAAATTTTGTTGTTTTCTTTTCCCTTAAAATATTTTTCACATAAACATACAAACCCTCAAAAAATGTACTTGCCAAAAGTTAAACCTCAAATTGAACAAGTAATGGATGCTAGATAGATTTAACAAAATACACTGTATTAAGGCAGTATTTATTGTAAGGTTATTTTATTGTATTGCATGCTTTACAGGTGATTTTGTCCTCGCGTTACACATAATTCAGTATTCCTCAGTTCTTCCCAGTTGTGTGTTATCTGTATATTCATGTTTAATTTAAGCCTCAAGTCCCACATTCTGTTAAAGTTGCAGTCATCAATACTTTTTGAATGATAAATTCATGTGCCCTGTCTAGCACCAAATGCCATATAGACAAGTTAGCGACTAGCTGCTAAATGCAGTGGAGCAATTAGCAGCTAAACGCAGCCAAATGAAACATTTCCGCAGATGAATGCTGATGTTGCTCCATGTCCGCTAGATGTGTTAATAGGCCTCCGTTTACTCATAATTTTGCCATAACAACTCATAAGGTAATAAGTCAGATATTGTCTTCAGCTCCCCTTAAACTCCACTCTATTTAGTAACCACTCTACACATTACATAAAACATTGCAGTGTCTCCCTGCAAATAATATTTTCATCATATATTGATATAATGGAATTATTAACTCCTAATCCTACAGATATTTGGAAATAATTGCATAAACAAAAATGTTTTAATTTCACTAACTGTATTATCATCAAAGTTAGGCCAAAGTTAAAGTCAAGTGACTAATAAGGATCAGAATAATTTCTTCTTTGTCAGGACTAGACCAAAGCACATAGCACACATACAGTGATACTCCACATGTACAGTACTGCAAATGAAACAGATATAGTTGGTAGAAGTAGCTGTAGTTTTCTGTATTGAAGAGGAAGGTCAGCAGTGTGACTGAATTGCTTACTGTGTAAATGATTACATTGAGCAGCAGCGTTAATGACACTGTGTCTGTCTGTTATCAGCTGACTTAGACACACATTACCAGAACTGATAAGACAGTAACATGTTGTTCCTTCAGTTGTCCATTTTGAGCTTTTGTCATTCTTCTAGACTTCTTGATTTGAGTCGGTATGAAGGGATTGTGATCATGTGAGTTAGCATGCATGACTGAGTGCACTTAGCAGACCACCGTGTGTATGCTTACAAGAAGAACAGTGCTTTATGCCACGTTGTCCTCTTTTTAGAAGCAAGGCCTGAGCTGTTCTTTGGGACCAGAACTCACAGTTCAGATCGGACCATGGACCTTGGTCTAGCTGAGGACCACTTCTCAAGGCCGATGGTAAGCAAAGCTTTGTTCCTGGTGTCAGCCTCACACAAAATGAAACTTACTGCTTCTGCTTACTGTGTGTTGAGACTTGCTTTTGTTGTTGTTGTTCACCCTTTACAGGGTTCGTTTGTCGCATCTGACATTGAGCAGCTGAAACTGGCCATAGAGGAGTGTAAAAAGCTGATCTTGGAGCTGCCAGAGCACTCGGAGAAACAGAAGGACACTGTGGTCAAACTTATCCACCTCCGTCTCAAACTGCAGGAGCTTAAGGTTGGAACTGGAGAAGTGCATACATGATAATGTAGTTGTTGGTGCTGGCTCAGTGGTACAATCAGTGAAACATCAAAGAAATTCAAAATTGACTCGTCCACCTGTACACAAATGCTTGCTGATGGAAATATATTATGTAAAGCATGCCTTTTTACTGTGTTTCTAGAGAGGTATCTCTTTAAATGATGCATTTGTAGTTGATCTGTAGCTGAGAGGTGATGCTTATGGGTGGAGATCAGCGTCAAAGTGGTACTCTTTACGATCCTCAGAAATCCTGCTGGGCCTACTGTCTCCTAATAAGAAATCTGAAATAAATGCTTTATTTGCCCTGTAAGGAAATGAATGAGAGCCAGCATTACAGACATTCTGGGAGATTGAGAAGGTGACAAACAAGTTTGTGTAGATCAGCAACGTCCTGCAAAAGCTTCTCATATTTCAAATGGCATGGTTTCTGTTTCTTGAGACTCCCCACAGCTCCGCTAAGTAGTATTATTGTTATTGCCGGTGTCGCAAAGACAGCCAGGTCGCTTTTTGTTTTCATCAGAGTACAAAGACACAGGACAAAAGCATAAGTTTATTCATTAATTTAGTCAATAATGGAAGCACTAAAACACGCAGAAATAGTGCCAGGCTGCCACCCTGACTGAACCACTAGTCAGACTCCATATTTCCTGGAAGATTTCGTACCCGGTAGCAGATAAAATTGCATAATGAAAGTTTATATGAGGTTTATAGAAAACCAATGTAAAGTATCTTGCAGGGCACTCGAATAAACAAACCAATTTCAATGCCAGCCTTGTTGGCTCTAATAGCTCTCTGATTGCTTTACTCACTGATCTCACTGATAACACTGTCTAGGTGGGCAATATTTCAGGCTGATGAATGTAAACTAAACAAAAATGTTACTGTAAAAAGTGGTAGTAACAGTGATGCACAAAAGGAATTAGGCTAAACCTGTTTAATGATTTCACTAACCGTATATTAGCTCAAATATTGAATTACTTGGCTTGTGCCTTAGCATTCACATCCTCTTTGGATATACAAGATTTTTATTAATAATGTGTCATTTTGAGCCATATCCCGTGAAACAGCTGAATATCATACACAATGCTGTATACTGTTAGGAATTTTCCCAGGGCACTTGGCGTTATATATGTATGTACGTAATGCAGCTGTATCTTGAATTGCCATTTGATGTTGATGATAGAACAAACAAGGTTTTTCTTGTCTTTGCTGCTTCAGGGATGATCATATGATGAGAACAGAAGGACCATGATAATATATTAAAATAAATAAAGTGTACATACTGCATATTTTTATTGATTTTATTGAGTTTGTGTAAAATGACAATGGTTAGGCAAAATACACAATAGAATATGAAAATCTTACCTTAGTCTAGGAGGTTGTGTGAATGTTTCACTGTACACAAATTAGTATTGTGTACATGTTTTGCACCAATCAATGTCTTTTAAACTGAGCTATGTTGCTTCTTAGGTGATGTTTTTGGTGAATTTTATTATTATATTTGGTCTCTTAAAAGGACCCTGAGGAGGATGAGCCAAATCTAAGAATTCTATTGGAACACCGCTTTTCCAAGGAAAAGAGCAAAAGTGTGAAACAGACCTGTGACAAGTGTAGCACAATCATCTGGGGCCTCATCCAGACCTGGTATACCTGCACAGGTGAGACACAATATACAGTGAATCCATCTAATGTAGCACTGTGGAGATATTTTACTAGCAAAATTGTAAAACATGCCATTTTAAATGGAATAGGATGTTTTAAGGGCATGCAGATTGTTCAAAATTCAGCCCCCATGCAAGATCATACTACTTCGATCTGAAAATTATTTTTGTGCTCTTAAAGCTTAATGTACATGATCACAGTATGGTACTTCCTGAAAGATTCATGTGCAATCTGGTTACCTCATTTGTTCTCTCAAAGCTCCACCGGCATTCTGTCATGTTAATATGTGTTTCTTTCTGAGCCAATCAGAGATGGGAATTGATTTTAATTGAGTGGTCTTATAATCAGATTACTAGTTTGCCTTTGATTTGTTTTGTTTTTTTTGGAATTCAGTTTCACTAAATATTTTTAGATTTTCATTTTACATTGTCATGGTCACATTTAATTTTCTCAGAATTTGTTTCATGAATGGTGGACTCGATGATTATCCTCCGTCTTCTTTCAGGTTGCTATTATCGTTGCCATAGTAAGTGTATGAACATGATCACCAAGCCATGCGTCAGGTCAAAGGTCAGCCACCAGTCAGAGTACGAGCTCAGCATCTGCCCTGAGATAGGACTAGACCGGCAAGACTACCGTTGTGCAGAATGTCGCACACCAATTTCACTGAGTGAGTACAAATTTACTGCGTTGGTTGCGAAGTTAGGTTTGAACACATACAGGATTTGACAGAATCTTCAGGAAATCTTTATTCACTACTGCATATCTAAATATATGTATTAAATCAGGGTGTCTTAAATGTATTGAAGTGCATCTTTTGTTTAATAGTTTGGCTGTACTTTGCCGTATTTATCTGGCAGGGGGTGTGCCAAGTGAAGCCAGACAGTGTGACTACACAGGCCAGTATTACTGTAGCACATGCCACTGGAATGACACAGCCATCGTCCCAGCTCGTGTCATCCATAACTGGGAGTTTGAACCACGCAAGGTAACCTTAACGCCCACAACAAAATACATGTAAACATGTAAAAATATCCTTTCAACTTTTATATATTGATGTATGAGACTTTTTATTGAGTCATTTGAAGAGACTGCTTTCATTTTGTCTTCCCATGTTGAGGGAGACTCAAATCTTCAACTGTATTCTTCTTAAATGTCACTGCTAAACATCAGAGTTGGACAAAATGATATTACAGAAGCATCAAATAAACTTTCGCCAATTTTACATGTCAAGGTGAGTTTACTTGTTATGACGAGTGCTACAGAGACTGTTCACTATATGGCTCCAGAGAAGCTTATTCAAGGTTAAGAAAATGTCTTAACGGGAGTCAGTTTAATGTGGTTTCAACATCTGTATCATCAAATTGCACTCCCAAATCTGATAGAATTGCCTGTTTATGAAAGCAGGTCAGCATCTGACCCACTTTAAAGTTCAGAATGAGTGGTTGTGAATTCATAACATGTGATGTGCATTGATCTATTCAGGCTTGCCGACATTGCAAGTTTATTCCAAGTCAGTGTTCATGACTGTGGGCATTTTCAACCAGAGTGTGTTTTGACTGTGTCTCTTTTTCAGGTTTGTCGCTCCTCAATGCGCTACCTGGCCCTTATGATGCCACGACCTGTGCTGAAGTTGAAAGAAATCAACCCGCTGCTGTTCAACTTTGTGGAGGAACTGGTTGAGATAAGGGTGGGTAGCTTTACTTTTTTTCCAAGGCACTAGTAAAGACTGTGGAGTTTGCTGTCCACAGTTTTAGTCTGGAATCCTACTACAATAATTACCCATGACAGCTTCATTCTGTTTGCCTCTCCAAGGCGCACAGGTTATTATTCCACCTCACCCTAGTTATAGTTACTGTTTCAGTTTTTTATGAGTCTGGACAGACGTGAATGTAAACTGCAACTTCACTGCTGCGCGGAGACATACAACAGCAAACTAGTTTTAGTTATCCAATGCATCCAAACACTTAGCATGAAATGCATTGAAACTTGAAATCAACTGCAAGTGCAATGTGTATGAAGTAATGTATCAGAATCAGCAATGTGTGTGTTTGTGTGTGTGTGTGTGTGTGTGGGGGGGGGGGGTTCCTTTACAGA
>JBBPCS010000130.1:19100807-19128700 GCA_037974645.1 Hollardia meadi
TGTGTGTGTGTGTGTGTGTGTGTGTGTGTGTGTGTGTGTGTGTGTGTGTGTGTGTGTGTGTGTGTGTGTGTAAGAGAGAGAAATAGAGGAAAGGGAGAGAGAAGGAAAATGTGTGTATTGCACAGCTCAACATCATCAGCACAGAGCACGTTGTCCAGAGCTCAACCTGAACTCGTCTGTTCAGCACCATGAAACGTTTTGTGAGTGCCCAGTGGCAGATTGGGGGCGGGGGTGGGGGGGCTCTTGGCCCACGTTTTGTTCCAGCTCTGGCTCTGTCTGCCTCTGGGTCTTCTCTCTCTCTCTCTGCGGTCCGACTGTTTCACGTCAGATGTCATATCATGGCTGCTTCGGTCTCTGTAGCTTCATTAAGGGATCCGGGGTGTCCGAGTCACTGTGGTGCTTTCTCTCTCGAGGGGGCTCAACTTTGCTGCAGCGTGTCCACGAGGGGGAGCGCATGTACCCACCTCTGGGCAGCATAGGCTGGTGGGAACCTGGGGACCAAACACACAACAGTTTGTTACCAGCAGGAATCCAAAGTCTTGGCAGATATAGATGCATATGAAAACACACAAAGGGAAATGACTCTGCACACCACACAAAGCTTGTTCCACAAAGCTTAAGCTTGAAAACACTATTGATTTAATGTCTATTGCCATCAATATACACACCTCTGCACCTGCTAAGAGCATATCTCCAGAGCTAGGCTGTTAAAATGCAACATAGGCCTTGCAAGATACAGCTTGCTTGCTTTTCTCCTGGCCATTAAAAGCCTTTGTCTGAGTAGCATACCTGCACACACATACCCATTTCTGGACAGGCCACAGATTGTTGTTTATTCAAGATTACTGGGATAACATTTTTAGGGATTCTTAAATATTGTCAAAGTGAGATGAAGTGTGGTGATATTTGAGGCATCTCAAATGATCCACAAGAGTATTCCTCACACAAAAAGCTGTGTTCTCCTTGTATAGGCTAAACCAGTAAATATATACTCTAAATGCCATATATACAGTACATCCTTCAAATATTTTTTTACAGTTCCGTGTCAGACCACTTGGTGGCGATGTCCAACATACCAGGAAGACAACAAAGCATAGACGGAGAGCTGACAACTGGCTCTGCCTTATGCAGCCCATATCAGTCCAATGTTAGGTTTCTTAAGTGAAGGTCATGTGGAAGACCTAGCTTATATATATATATATCTCTAAAGCCACATCCATATTCTCACACACATTAAAGACTGAGAGACAAAGAGAGAGAGAAAGGGGGAGGTGGAAAACGCATATTGATCTCAGAAGATTGATGGCGTCTCCACTGGATTTTAATGAGGACAACAACCCCCTCAGCAGCATGAAGGAGTCTGCTGGGGCAAGCCTCATGAACTCCTGCTGATGACTGAATGTTGTGTTCATATAAATGTGTGTCTGCAATGTGCACATACTGTATGATGTGAGTGTGATCTTTCCATTCCTTGTGTGCATTGTTCAGATTTCTGTTAACCTTTGCACTGACATCTAATTTAAAGACTGGAGGGAAAATAATTGAAACACACAGTTAAGTTTGTTTGTGCACCTCAGAGGTAAAGTAATTGCCTTATTTTCTCTCTCTGGTGCTCTTGCTGTAACAGACACAGAGTACCCTGAGCTATGAGGTACTGTGCTGTATTCCTTCTGTGCTGCTGGCTAGCAGCCATTAGATTCATGCTGCGCTTTTTCTGAAACACCAGACTCTCCTACAGAAAACCTGTGAAGGCACAGGGAAAACAACTGTTGAACACCAAATTATATATTTATATGTGCACATGTATATCTGTGCCCTTCTCAATAAACCCAACAACACTCTTTTAATTTGTGCTGATCCTAGGGCAAGTATTTAAATAATAATACAAAAAACAAAAATCTGTAAATTTCTTTAGAACCCCAAAGGCAGTGAATTGAACTGGAGTCTGACCTTTTACATTCAAAGCAGCTTTACAGAGGGTCTATAAAATATGGTTTTGTGCTCATCGAGGATAGATCACTCATAAATGGCACATGCCAGAGAGCTGCTGCTGCTGCACTGCCTCTTCATGGGCTAAAACTTTCCAACATGCCTCACTTCTGGCTACATCCCAAACATCACTGTTGAAAGCAGATTGGGGAAAAAAATAAAACTTTTTTGAAAGCAAAACTATAAAAGCCACACCATAATTATAAATTAGGATGTGGCCTGTTGTGTTTTTGTGTCTGTTGAACAGTTCCAGTGAGATCTTTCTGTTCTCCACTGCAAACAGCAAACATAAACTGTCAAAGATGGGACTCTCTTGGGAGACAATGTCTCACTGTTAATACAATGCTGCCAAACTCATATTACTTGAACATGAAAAAATCAACCAGACAGAAACACAATAGGTTATAGTCTGCAATGTCATCAGTTAAAACCCATTTGAGTGTGAAACAAAGAGCAAACCTACTAGACAATGTGAGTCTTTTGTTCTGTACCCTGGAGCTGCTCTGGAAAGAGATGCTAGATACTGTATGTTCTCGGCTCTCTAGCTAAGAAATACAACTGATCACTAAGTTTGGTTGAGCTGTTCATTGCCTTTAAGCTTGCCAGGAAGCCGAAAGTGAAAGAGAGGAACATGGGAGTGGAAAAAGGTAAAACGGAAAAGAAAGACAGCAGAGTAAACAAAACAAACAAGACACCAAGCATCTATAAATAATATGCGAGTGTAGTTACTCCGATTATGATAACTGTTCAAATGGCTTTGAAGGCCTGCTTGTTTCCAGCTGGGAACAGTGAATTATTCAGGAACCTGCATTTAGTATGAACTCGCTCAACCTTCCTCTCCTCTCCTCTCCTCTCCTCTCCTCTCCTCTCCTCTCCTCTCCTCATGGACCCTGACGCTCACACAGCACAGCTCAATACTACCACATTTGCAATGCAAACTTTAACACTGATGACTTAATGGACTAATAAACCTACTTGCTTTTATTATACTGTCAGTTGTCACCAGTCAGTTAGCAATATGTTACTGTTATAGTTTTAGTGGGGTCGTTAAAATCTTATCAAAAATTGTCTAGCATGAAATTACTGGGCTGAGTAATGAGGGAGGTTTTAGAAACCCAACAGCTGGTCCTCCCAGCTGAGATTTGTGCAATAAGTCGCTGGTGTGGATAAATCCTTTCTCGCGTGCACGCACGCACACACACACACACACACACATACACACACACCACTGTCATTGTCTGCTCCGCACAACATCTGCATGCAACAATAGGATATCTTTGTTTATGTACAATACATAGTTTTCAAAATGCTGTTCCATAATTAAGTTAAAAAAATTAGAATTAGAATGACTGAATTTGGCAAAATGTTATGGGGCAACTTTTTTTATTGTAGAAATACTATCTACATTGTATCTCCTGCATAATTGATCAGATCAAAACTTTTAGCTGATGGCATTTACTTTAAAGATTTTTTACAGATTCATTTTTTGTGCAGTGTGTGTCTACCTCCATGGTCTCACTGCAAGCTCATGTGAGCAGCAGCTTGGTGCAATGCCTTATGTTGAGCTGCACTTCAAATAAAACTTTTAATATTTTTGAAATGGTTAAACCAACCATGTCTTTCATGATAATATGATTTTCTGTAAATCTTCTGTCACCCTGTAAGCAGAACAGCTGCTTTACAGTATCTGCCTGAAGACTCAGCAACTTTAGTGGCTGCATCTATCTGCGTCTATCCTTCCTTTGTACAAGCCCTATCTGAGGCACACATAGAGAGAGATTGGGAATGAAGGATGAAGGCAATTTTTGGAAGCAAGTTGGAGAAAAGCGCTGCAAAAAATGTTTCATCTTATGTCGAAAAGGTTAAAGACTCAACAAGGAAGAAAATGTTTGCCATGCTCTCAGAGGGTTGATCTATTTTTAATTTATGACTTTTGCAACTAAAAATACAACAGCGAATGACACACACTGCTCATTGTGAGGTTGCCACTTGCATCAGTCAACAGTAAAAACAGATCACTCATCTGAATGTCATTCTCAGTGTGAAAACCTGTAAAGATCCCTTCCACACATGTTTTAAGGCATGCATGAAATTCTCTAATGTGGGTCTGACATGGCTTTTCAGAAAAAAAAAGTATAAATACCGCATTAAAATCCCTCATTAACAATTCAAGAATATATGAAAATGCAAGTTGAACTGCTGGACACAAGATGTCTCATACTTCACTGTAAAGTTCATTCTCAGTGTATGTGCACTGGAGGCTTCCAAACTATTTGTGATGTCACAAATGATTCTCGTAAGCCTGATTCTTAAAATCAGATTTTCATAAGTACAAAGAAAATTTACACTTTCAGCTATGAATGTGAAAACATCATTAAAGAGTCAGACTCTGCACAGACATCATTCTACACAGTGAAGCTCAAACATTCAACCGGAGGAACAAGAAAAACATTTTTTTACTGGAGGGGGACTTTAGTCATTGTTAGGATTTCATTTCTCTCAAAGATCTGAGGCTTTGTAAATCGCATCACTCATCACATCACACACATATTAACAGTGGTATTCAGCTGAACATCTCCCAACAGCAGAACTTCATCTTGATTAGCAGAAAGCAGAGCAGTGGATGTAAGGGCCTTGGACTAGATGCCTCTTGGCTGTTGCATCTCCTGCACCTGGCTACTGACAAGCAGCTGTGGCCTGTGACTAACAAGAGGCTGAGGACACGTGGTGGTGTTTGGAGAGGACAGCTGAAAAGGGTGGTTAAGCCAAAACTGTTTGGTCTGCTGGGCTGTGGGAACACGGGTTTAACATGCAGGGAGGTAAATATACCATATACTGTATGTTATATACTAGTATCATTTACTGGCTGACTTAAGTTTGGCCCTGAAAATAAGTTAGTGAACATTTTAATTATTGTTAATTAATTATAATTGAATGAATCAGAACCTTAAGAAATTTGCATTATGAAAATTGTCAAACTTTTTGAGCTATCATCATTAATAATAACAAATCATCCTTACTTTATTTTATAGCAGCTTCAGCTCATTGTTTGGACTGTTTGACCCACAACTTTATTGTATTGGTTAACTCTCACAGCTGTCATATGTCTTTTTCGATAGGCAGCTCTAAAAACCCACTGCACACTACCTGTTAGTGACTACAGTTTGCAATCATAATGCAGCATTGAGCAACTTAAGAGCCAAATATATTCCTCACGGTAGAAACCAAAAATCGAGCATTGCGTTAGTACTGGCAGGCCACGGAAGTCAAGCTCAGCTCACAATCTCAGCTAAATCAGCTGATCTAAAACCAGTCTCTTCTATGCATTCAATTGGCAAATCTCATACATGCCGCACTATTTAAGTTGCTTTGACCTGCCTACTCTTCCTGCTTCCTCTGCAAGCCGCTTTGCAACCCACCTCCACCCCAGCTCCTCCTTTTTACGTTGTATCTGACCTAATCAATGTCATTTCTGTTGTCACTGATGCCTGCTCTGTTCTGTA
This sequence comes from Hollardia meadi, assembly GCA_037974645.1. Classification (NCBI taxonomy): domain Eukaryota; kingdom Metazoa; phylum Chordata; class Actinopteri; order Tetraodontiformes; family Triacanthodidae; genus Hollardia; species Hollardia meadi. Next base: position 19,106,300 of record JBBPCS010000130.1, read on the forward strand.
CCCAAGGGGTATTTGCTGCTTAGCTCAGGCTTTCCATGTAGGCACATGGAAGGGCAGGGAGGTCCCAGAACAGAACCATACCGCCAAATATAACTTAATGCAAATGGGAATCTGCGTTTCTTTGACTATAGTGGTCCTGACAGAAACAGTTAAAAGAGAGTGAATGTTGGCCAGAAAGACAACTTAAAATAAATGCTAATGTTGCTCTGTTGCTATGATCTAGTGTAGCTCAGGTGGTATAGTAGCATAATGGTGATTATCTGGGAAACCCCAAAAGTGTCTTACACTACAGTTATCTTAGCACTATCAGCAGTGGGGGTGCCTTAATTAAGAATCTTCAAAGTGTATATATGATAAACTGTGTAATATTCGCACAGCATATATAAGTATGACTTGTTTAACAGCAATGTTAGAGCTATGAGATAGTAACAAATACCCTCACTGGTTGCTTAACATGTTTGATCGTGATTGGTCCATAGTACGGACAGACCGGATGTCAGTGCAGTCGCAATGAGTGTGTAAAGTTCGCCTTCCAGTTAAACATCTAGCCTGCGTGTCTCCCGTCGTTAAATAAACGGGTTGTATTACAGCACGTCGTTGTCCAGAATATATTTTGTACACACTGTACGAAACAAGAGAAACTGGATTACTGTTGTAAGTTTTAGTAAAGCATTGTACTTGAGCACAGCTACACTCAGCAATACACAAGGTTTTACAAAGAAACAAAGTAATTTATTCTTCCTTGCACATGCGTCTCGGCACTAAGTGCTGTATGGCATTTAAATAATTGGCTGTGGAGCTGCAGACAGCATCTTATAGCACAGATGGCCCACTGGGACCATAACTCACACTTAACAAGCTGTGGTGTGATATGGAACATTAGTAATAAACAGAAAAGAGAGGGAAAGGAGTGTACAATATGGAAGGAGGAGATATAATAACAAATTTAAGAGAAAATTATCTGAGTGATAGCATCATACAGAAAGACTATGAGGGACACCCTGATTTATATTATGTGTTAAGATGACTGTCTCTCCACTAGAGTGAGAAGTGTGTCCGATCATACAGATCTGTTTTGTCCATCTGTTTTATGTTTCAGTGGATTCAAACAGTGAAGTCAAAGAATCCAGAGTTAAGATCTCTGCGTACACATGTGGTCAACCGCCACCATTCTCTGTTAAGTCACCTTCACCACGTTACCAGAATGACGAATATCTGTTTTGAACCAAACAAAGTACGAGAACTGGTTACACCCAAATTTAATGACAGTATCACAATTGAAAGTCTGACATTTTTATCAAGAAAAATGTTGTAATGTTAAAGATGTTAAATAAACTTTTTGACTTCCACGGTCCATGCACAGAATTTGTAAGACATTGCCTAATTGAATCAGTGGCCCCTTGAGCTGGAACAAACTCCTGTGTGCCTGCTGAGAGGCAGGATTGTTGGAGGAGGAGAGAGTTCACTGTCCGCATGCAGGATGAGGCTCACAGGTCATAAATAAAACATGGCAAAGATTTTGTGCTTCCTTTATGCAGACGTACTAACCTTCATACTGTACCTACTGCTGTGGCACACATGCCTCGGTGAACTCTCTCTCCTCTTTAATATGCATTTCCACATCAGGCTATCTACTGCATTCCATTAGCATGGCTTGTTTGTGACTGGTGTGATGCAGTCCGACAATCAAACAGAGAGAGAATATGTAAAAAGTGCAGTTAACCTTTTCAGTTTGAAGAGTCCTTAAAGGAGTCATGTTACATTTGAAATTATTATGACTCAGCATACATTTTTATGACCTGCCTGAGCCATGATGATATGAAACTCCACAAAATGTAAATATTCTGAGGTTAAGGACTTCAGGGAGGAAATTTAATTTAGGAAATGCTTCCCTCAACAATCAAATTTTACGCGCAAAACACTGAGCCACCTAAGCTTTTAGTTTTCAATGAAACTACAGTGCAAAGGGTGCAAAGAAAATATCTTGCTGGTACAGCAAGTTCTTTCTCATAATTTGTGTTAACACTTGCAAAATTAAAAATCTGCACATGGGTCAGGAGATCTATCTGCACACCTTAACATTACATTTAAAATGTTAAGTGCACTGGTCTTTTGCTTATGATATGTATGCACACATTTCTTAAACCTTTGTAACTTACAGCTTGAACTTATTGTATAGGTCAAAATTCAGTGAGGATGTGCTGTGAGGAATTTTTTTTGATTATACATAACATGCACTATTTTCTGCAAAAACCTTGGTTGAGTATTGTTTTTGCAGCGAAAGGGCCTTTATATTTGTTATTTATTGTGAAAACTAAGTATTTCAATTTTTAGCAGGCCTTACCTGCTCGGGACTCGTTGTGGTTCTCCTCATCAGAGTCAGCAAAAACTTCAGCCAGTTCCTGGTCAGACATGTCAGTCAGCTCAGTCAGATCCAGGAGGTCAAAGTGCACCTCCAAAGAAGACACACTACTTAATGGTTCTACAAGGCAGAGAGAGAGAGAAAACAGGGAAAGCTGATAAATTAAATTGATCCACTCATTGCAGAAGAAAAGAGGCTCTTTAGAGAGAAGTGAGGTGGTGGAACTGCACATATTCCAAACACAAATTTCCTCAAACCCATCATGTACAGTAATGACGCTGCTGAATGTCCTTTGTACTCATAATCAGATCATTAGCTGGCTCTTGAAGTAGTATTGTAAAATTGGTTTCAAGAAAGAACATTTTTACTCTTTTATCCACTTATCTGTGCATTTCTTGCACTTTCTACTTCAGAAATATTTCAGACACAGTAAATTCTTTCAATCTGGTCTTGCGTGACCAAATCGCAAGTGGACAGCATCCAGAACGTCAGTTCACACCTGGCAATAGGATGCGTCTCCTCTCACTTCCCTGTTTTATATGCAAATTAACATACACCATTTCTGCTTTCAAAGACCAAGTGTGTTGTTTTGAACCTAAATTTGATTATAAGATCAAAAATGAGACAAGTATTAGGTTGGAAAAACAATATGCCATGAGTGGAGGGCCTCATTGATTATTGTACAGAAACACTACTATAAATTGATTCACTGATTTTTGTGAAACTGGATTTTATGGGGAAAATATTTTCCCTCTGTTGTCCTCTGGCTGCTCTGCCTCACCTGTCTGTGGTTTATGGAGTTAAGATGAAGGACAGACTTGGGACTTGCTGCTAAAGTAACCACTAACTGTAGCTGTCATTAGCTAGCTCAGTTAGTTGTGCAGCTAGTGGTCCTATTAGCTTAAAAGCTTAATTAAAGCTCTATTAAAGCTTTATTAGCATTATTTAACCTCCTCCTTCTGGCGCTCGCCTAATACTCCAAACTCCAAGTCCAGGCAGAGTCAACTAAACAGAGAGTGTCTTTGTGTCAGCATGACACGCGTGTCTTAGCAGACTGAAGAATTGAAACAAGAGGTAAGGTCAGTGGTGATGAAAATAACCAGTTCTTCAAGGCATTCTGATCTCCATCTTTCTCCTGGGTGTGTTGCACCTGTTCATTTCTGCACAAGCCTCTGATTCCTCAGCAGGCAGGAGTCACTACTGCTGCACACAACAGGTTTATGTTCCCATGTGGCGTGCATCGACGTGCCAGGCTCAGCATTCCAATCAGGATGCCCCCAAAGATGCAATTTTAATGTTATATATGTAAGGTTAAATTTATTTAGACTCAGCAAGGGTCTGAAAACATCTGCTTGTATCAGCATTACCGAGCTATAGGAACCAATTCTGTGTAAGAGAGCTATGCCATATTAGTGATGGAAAGATATTTAGAGACTGCACTGAGGCAGATGGAGATGTATATTTCCATAGGAATCAGTGGATGCCTGTGTGCCATGCCACGTCAAGTCTGAAAGAAACACTTCACTGGTTGTTGGTGGGTGTGAATTTGTGGGGGGAAAAAAAGACTATTTATGTGACAAGTTGAAGGCTGTTATTACACCATGTCCTTTTCCAGGCTGTTTAGGATAACACTGCAGGCTAAAGAAGCAGAGCCCATCTCCTGCTGCTTTTCCTCCATTTAATTTTCCTTCCTCATCCTCCTGGTAGAGCACACATTGATTTAAAGAAGACTATCATGCTGAAGCAGTTTCTGGTCATTATGCCATGTTTTAAACACCACAAATGCCAGGTGACATGGAATGAAAAATGCAGTGACATGAGAGAAAAACGAGCAATAAAAATGTTAAGACTTTGGAGTTTGAAGTCTCGATGAAACATATTTAACTAAAGAGGATCAAGGCGATCAAGCACAAAGACCCACCACACCTATCCTCTATTTCACCCCAAACCTTCTGCCATACTCAAAATGCACAGTCCAGTTTCACTGTCATGTTCAAAAACAGGACTGTTTCACATGCTGGCCATGACCCAGGTAGATATGAGATGCATAAATATTTACAAAGCCAGTGGCCATGTGGCCAGCATATAAATGGCAATAAAGATGAGGGAAAACTAAGTGAGGTGACAGTGGTATTTGAATTATTTAATCCTTTCAGAATTTAAAACTTCAAGATAAAAACAATGCACCTAAATCGACAAACATCAGCTCAGCTTCTCTCTCCCAATAAAACATCACAGAGATCACCTGTGGGATCCCCCTAGGCTCCATTTTAGTCCCCATCTATTTGTTCTACAACATGTTCCAAATCAGAAAAAATACTGCAAACACATGTTCTGCTCTATCCTCATGTCACACATTAAATGCCACATTAAAACCCAACTTCATACTCTGAATGAGTGCTAATCATATTTGCTTCTTCTATAGAACCAGAAATCTTGATCTGTATGTACTCCAGCATAAAGCCAAGGCACCTAAAGGTGATTTTTTTTTCATGCTATCATTCATGCTACTACCCATTCCTATTAAGGTCATAGAGGGTTTGACTCATCTATCCCTATTGCAGTCACAGTTGGTCTCACATATTCACAAAAAGGGACCACATATGTCACTTTTAGCATGTCCCTTCCAGTTACTCGTTATCTCAGAGGTTACCACTTAAATATAGAATGATGTGAAGATTTTATTCATCACACTTAAGGCTCAGTTAGTTCTGCCATCCTGATACATTGATAAATATCTTATAACTTCCATATTGGACTGTGGAAAGAGCTGCCTGAGGCTTGGCTTCACTTTAATCCTGTAAAAGAAGTACAATAATGCTACATTTCACTTTATTAAAGGGTTAAGTTAATCAGTTTCCATTGTCATACTATTAACCACTGCACCACCTATAACTAAACAGCAGCAATGAAAAGGCTCAGCAATAAAGAGTCAAACTAGTTCACACCCAAGGCTTTTTTCTATGTCTGTTGTCTGCTATAAATAAAGGTTATATTTAATGGAGAAACACTATAATGTGCAGTTATTGGTTGACAAGATGATAAAAATCAGTCTTTTTTTATTCACTTCATATTTTTCATCACTTCAGAATGCTTCTTGACTGCTTTTGTGAATGCATTTTACTTTCCCCTCTGGCTGGACGGTGCCTGCTTACAGCTATCAGCCGTTTGACCTGCTTTTCAGTAAGAGTGAAGAAACTGGAGGCAGGAAAACGGGGAGGTTGGAAATTGCGGAGGGGGAGATAAAGAGAAAAGAGGGAGAGGCAGGATGATGGGAGAAGAGGGATAAGAAGTGAGAAAAAATGTAAAAAAAAAAAAAAAAAGGAAGGAAGGCATTAGAGCAGAACACTTCCTGCATTATTTGCTGCCTTTATTTTCAATGGTTTACAAGGTTATTCCCATTCTGCTCTGCTTGTTTTTAACCATCTCGCCCCCCATTTTTTCCCTCTCCCACAGCCTTTACCCCTGAATAATTGATCAGTACATTTTCTCTCCCAGGCAGACACACTGAAACAACTGCCTTCATCTCAAAAGCCTATCATGGGAGCTCTGAGACGCCAGTAGGGAGGACCGACAATAGAGCATTCTCCCTGAGACACACACACACACACACACACACACACACACACACACACACACACACACACACACACACACACACACACACACTGAAAAAGATGGATGATGTAAAACATCACTTCTTACAGCAAGCATACGGCCTGGTGGCCCATAAAAAGTCACATTTGTGTCTTCTGATCCATTTGGACTCTTTCTTGATGTATTTTCCCAGCATGCTCTTAATCTCACACTTCATGTTCATGCCTTTGTAGTTAATATGTATGAAATATAGGTTTCCTGAGAAAAGAAATATGTTTTATTTTAGAATATCACAGTGAGAAAAATAATTGTTTGCATGCTTTCAATTTGATGCTCCACAAAAAGGTTTTGTTTTTCTTTCCTCTGACTGCATATAGAGTAGGAAGGTACTGATTGACCTGAAAGAACAAAGAATAGGGAGAATGGGTGAGAGGGAGGAGTTCACATTTGGGGGAGCAAATGGGATGTGATGACTGGGCTCTGATGGAGATAGTAGCTATTTCCAAATATGTTGCAAGAGTATGTTTTTTTCAGGTTTTTTTAAGCTTACAGGCACTCGTCCAAACACCATTTGAAATAAACAGGGTCTAGTTATTTTCTGATGCATTGTGAGCGAACAATGATCAATGAACAATAACTTCTAAACCATTGAGTGCTTCGATGCAGTTCCGTCAAAATTAAAGCATGTCGCGCAGCTCTCCTCCATATGTCATGCTTTACTTACCGCCCTAATGAAGGCAGATTAGCAGAAAATGTTTGATGAATCAAGTATAGTTTACTTGGAAAGAGCTGTGCAATATGCTTTAATTAAAGCTGTAAAATGTGCTGTTTGGAATCCCACATTTCTCCGTTACTTCTGCTACTGCAGATCAACACAAATAAATATTTTTTTTGCACTCAGGCTACTAAACAGCAGTCACCATAAATTTTTAATCTTCAGTTCTTGCACATCCACCAATACACAAGAACAATAATATCCGCACTGCAGTTTTATATGTGTTTGTATATATTAGTGCATCTGCACTGCATTTTGTGCACAAACTAACTGAGAACTTGCTTGTTTCTGGGATAATAAGATGTTTGTTATTTTAAGATAGGCTGTTTGCCTAAAAATGAATGTTGCAGATGAATCAGGAACACCTGTGGTCCCCTTTTGGAAATAAAACTGCACTAGGAACTTGTTCATTTGGAATTTGGTGCAATGCGGGTCTGTGACGCTGTGGACAAAACCTTAATGAATTATCTCCATAAAATTCAAAGAGCAGGTATATTTTAAAATCTGATCTTCCAATGAAAGAGCTGAGAATTACTGTATTGTGATAAAAAAGGATGATAATTTTGATTATCTGTTTTCTCAGGATGGGATTTGAAGAGCATTTTGTGAATAAAGTTGAAGCAGCAGTGATCTTTCCTGTCTTTGACTTTGCTGCATGAGCAGATGCTTTGAGCTGACCTGCCAGGTGGCACGGCCAGTTAGAGGGTCACATCAATCACAGAGACACAGACATTAGCCTCTGGATGTGCTGTCTCTCTGAAAAAAGTGTTGAGTTATTGAAGCAGATAAAGGTTGCCTTGTCATCCATGTCGCCCCAGAAGCCCTCTATGGTTCTGTGCCCAGGACTCTGAGTGAGGCGCATACAGGGAAGCCTCTGTATGGGACCGATGCACAATGAGGCCTTTCAATCAAGGCTGAGCTGCAGCGCTCTTTGAGAATGTGGGACCAGAATACCTAAAATAGGAAGTGATCGTTCAGAGGGTTTTAAGATCAAAGGGGATCAACTTGGACTTTACTGAATAAAGATGTAGATAGTCCAAACTTATACGTTTGAAATGTATTTATCTAATGCATTAGTGCTCCACAGGCGTATGAGATTCATTATGTGATACTGTGTTTTAGATCCAACAGTGACTGCCACTGATAAGACACTCTTTAACAGAAGCAGGATATCCTCTCCCCTCCTTGTTTAACACTTTTAATCTCCTTCTTTGCAGGAGACACTTGGAATTGATCAGGTATCTTGCTCAATGCATTGTTCACCCTGTAACACCTCTTTATCACTGATCAACCCTGTCTCACTGTTATTACCCTCTCTCTTCACCCCTTTCCCTGTACTCACGTCTCTTCTCTGTGATGTGCAGCAGGCTAGCAGTGTGCCCAGACAAACCGCCCTCCTCCTCCTCCTCCTCCTGCCCCCCTGCTGGGTGATGGAACAGCTCCTTTGATAGGTCACCTGAGCTGGAGGGCTTCAGCAGCTTCTGGATGTCTTTATTGGGCTCTATCAGCACGCAGACACAGAAACAGAGAGTGAGAAGGAGCAAAGAAACTTATAAGGTGGAGATAATAATGATAGGTTTTTAGATTTTGAATAAAAGATCTAGGCCCACTTAACCTACTGTAGATATCAGGTCTATTTTTAAGCTGAAATAATTTAAAGGTGAAGTAGGCAATTCAAAGATAGTTGATAATTAAGTCTGGTTGTACAAATATCAACACTTTGAGTTGATATTTGGGTGGAGCCACCGGGACGGTGACTCAACAATCAACTATATTTCTCCAGAATCGTCTACTTTACCTTTAAAGCATTAGAAAAATGTAGTAAAATCTATAAAGACACATCTTGGGGTATAATGAAGGGAAATCACTTGAGACAGTGATTCCCAACCAAAGATACTTGTACACCAAGGGGTACGTCTGCTGTTGCCAGGGGCTACATGGAGAGCTTGTAGCATAGCTCAACTAATTTGAAAAGTATGAATTAATGATTTAATTACAAAAAAGTACATCCACATGTTAAGACAGCTATAACAATTAATTTAGGTGTTGTTGCAATTTATAGTATGTGAAAATTAGTTAGGAAAATGAGCAGATGAGATAAAATAACTAAAAAATAATGGATAAATTGCTAAAAGTCATGGATAAATGATTGGAACTTGCCACTCCATGTGGTTGTAGTATGAATGCAAACTTGGCCAAACTGAGCTAAACAATAATGGTTCAACTGTATGAAAGTATTAATTTGTATAACATCCACTATTAAATCCACTTATACATCCAGTTAGAAACCAATTCAAATTAACACATTTGGAACATAAATGTTGATGAAAGGATAGTTGAGTTCACTGAACTGGGCTGTCGGGGAACATCTCATAAAACAGGTTGGGAACCACTGATTAAAGAGATCGTAAGTACTGAGAGAAGTCATTGTTCACTCCAGTGTCAACCATGTTCACTTATTAACCTCCTTGTATAACCAATGTTATGTTTTCCCACCAAAAGCTAAACCTGACATGAATCCCCAGGTAACTACATTACTTGTCTATATTCTGTTTGTCCTTTCTTTCCTTTAATGCAGTCCTTACCACCTTCCTACAGTCTGTAGAGGTCTACACACGCTTCCTTTTGTCAATCCTGCATCATTTTCTGTTTACACCTATGTGTGCATGTGTGTTTACAGCGTTAAAGGTTTTATGTGATTCCTTGAAAGGAGATCGGTTACCTTGGCTGTGGGCAGACATATAATTCAACAGTTGTTACATTATTGACATTTTATTGATGAGAGAAAATGTATTCCAAAAGCCTCTCAAACATCCATTCAAAATAGAAAAAAAACGAGTTCACACAGGCTATAAACAAAGTCTGAAAATAGAGAGTACTTAAAATAGCATCCCTTTAAATGCAGGACTATGCACACCCTTTTCACAAGGTTATTCTGTGAAGACGTTTGGATAAAATCATACAATAGATTTATCAACAAAGCAAAACAGTACATTATAACAGAAAAAAAGACTTATCTGTGTGTATGCAGCAGGATTTAGCAGGAATAACGTCACCGTGGCTTTTTATATGACAACATGCAGATTCGATGGAGAGTAGTGTGGGAGTACAGCAGATTCCTGATGGGCCTCACCAGATGGCTGGTGCAGTATGCTCATAGAGAGTTGAATTTCTCTTTTCAGATGAAATGTGCGCCAGAAAATGATGGACTCTGACTTCACCCTGAGAAGCCGTGTTCATTGCTCTGCTATTGATTGATTTCCCCAGCGAGAAGCCACACAAACTAAGAGACTATGGTGTTTCCTCTGCTGTTATAATGAAATGTTTGTTCAATATAGATTATCTACCAGCAGCTTTGGTTTCCATCTCCATCACCTTTAGCGAGCACTCATTGTAGAAATCATGCTGGATTACTGTTCCCGGCCAGGGAAATGTTAGTGCAAGTAGTGGGCTGTTGGAGCTGCAGTGCATTCATTCATTCATTCAATGAGCTATGTTTTATCAGTAAATAACACACACATCTTTACTTTATGTCATAAAGAAATTACTCTTGTTCTAGGTCAGATATACGTACTGTAATAGACTTAGACGCATAAATCCAAAATTTATCTCCTGGTTCCTGCTGTCCTGATTATGCAGTATTCTCATGTTTTAAGCCCTCATATACGGCCGAATGTTTAGTATTTGGGCTAGTTTGGATATATATGGAAAATGAGTCTGGCTCCAAGTCGGTCTGTTAATTGGTGACAAAAGAAACGAGTTCTAAAGAAAGTCAAAGTATTATCTGCATCTAAAGTGAACATGTTTACACAGATGCCCTAATCCAGCCGCCACCTGCCGAACCGGCTGTGAAGAAACCAGAGTAAATAACAAACATTTAAATTAGCCCCTATCAGAGATGTAGTCTTTTTTACTTCACTGTATGGAGCTTGCCAGCTGTGTCTGACTGTGAATCAGCTAACTCAGACACACAGGCAGACAGATAGAGAGAGAAGGTGAGAGGGAGGAGGAGAATGATCTGCTGTACATTTGCCAAAAGTTTAATCAAACTCACTGCCTCTCTGTTCAATAAATCAATCATTGTTTGTAGCACAGATAGGAAGAATTAACATCTAATCAATCAATCTAATTGTTTTACAACCAATGATCAAATTACTGTGCATAGAGAATGAGTTAAGAAAATGTTGACTCCAGAATAAATTTTCCTTTTCTAGCATTTTCTAGCAATATTAATTCTAATTCACAAGTAGGGTTGGTAATCTTTTGTCTACTGCTAATTTCTTAATTCATAGTGGCTGTTGGTTTACAACACAAACACTATTATCCAGACGTCACACTTTAGGACCCTGTGAGACATCATTATAATGATGTTTACTCTAATTAAATCTCATCGTAATGAACAATTTGTTGAGTAATTCTGGCTGTCAGCATGAACACACAGTGCTGAGATACAGTATGGAAAAAATCCGAAGTGGCACAAACACATGGCAGGAAAAATAAACATAAAAGCAAATACTATTACTGTTAGTATCTGCTGAAATCGGCTGCGGAGACACTGTTTTAGCCCAAGGGACGACAGAGTAATGAAGCAACATTTTAACTGTGGTTGTTCAGAGGCAGCTAATGTAATATAGTCTGCTGCTTTGCCTCACTTTGTACATTATGAGATACATATCTTTTTATTTATCAAAGCTAATGTTATAATCTGTCTGACATGGGACACGGGATGTTAGATACCTGACAATACTTGGCCTACACTGTAGATTTACATAGTTAAATTATGAGCCCTTTGAATGTTACAGTGAAATAGTGACATTGTGCAGTGGTACCACACAGCACAGAATCCTCTGGATGTGTCCAGTATTGTACTGCAGTTTGTATTTCATTAGTCCAGCTTTTGTGTGGTTGCTCTACACAGTGTGTACGGCTGGGCAATAGATTAAACATATAGATTGAATGTAGAAAAGAACCCTCCACAATTCGATAGTGGGTGAGGACAATGATCACAGACAGAGGTACCGGTGCCCAGCTATAGTTAAACCTACTATCAGTGACTAACTGCTGACTCGACAATCAGAAAAATGTAGTGAGCCTGACTAATATTCAGTCCCACCCTTTAGAAAGTGTACATACAACCTTGCACATGCTGTTTTAAGAAAGACACTTGCTATTCAGAGCACCAGCCATTCAAAGGACAAAGACACTGCAACAACCATGCTTGTGTAATGTGACAAAAGCTTTGGCACAGAGAAAAGAAAGAGCAGAAAATGGCTCTTACCTGGGCTCCCTGCCCCTCCCTGTGCCTCCATGTAGCTCAGCCGAGAGTGTCCTGCTGTTCACCACACCAGCATCGGAGACAAACAGGGAGGGATAAAGGGAGAGGCAAGGGGAGAGTGTGTCTGTGTGTGTGTCTGTGCATATGAGAGAGAGTAGGGCGGGATGAGCAGACACAGCGAGACCTCAGCTTTCCAAATACTCTGCTCCTCCTTTTTTTTTTCTTCTGCTTCCCTTGTTCTAGATTTCCCAAACAGGTGATTGTTTCTCCTCTCGTGCAGTTCACCTGCCCTGCTCTGTGATCAGAGCTGTCTGAGTGCTGCACTGCCTCACAGGGCGAGTCCACCACAGAGAGGCAGGTCTGGGAACAGCGACATCACTGCACATTTCTGAGGCTTGGCTTGGTATGTACAGAATACACACACACACACGCACGCACACACACACGCACGCACGCACACACACACACGCACGCACGCACGCACGCACGCACACACACACACACACACACACACACACAGAGAGAGAGAGATCCAGGCTGAAAGAGGGAGAGAGAGAGAGAAAGGGAGGGAGGGTTGAGCTGGCATCATGCCCAGACTGACGGGGGAGAATGGGGTGTCAGGGAGGTTTATGTGCCACTGGAGGGGTGTGTGTGTGTGTGTGTGGGGGGGGGGACTGTGTGTGATGATGGGTCACTTCATGTCAAATACACACAACAAGGCAGATGATTAAAAGAGACATGTGTCAATCCAACAAGTTAGAGGACTTACATTTCAGTGTGCAATTCTGATCCGTGATCAGTGTGCTGATCCGTGATAAATAATAAATACACCCATTGTGGAATTACTTGTCAGTGATGGAGATCTGAATCCCATACCTTCTGAAAAGCAGGAAATGGTGCTCCTCTTTACGCTAACGAGAATCTGTTGGTGGAGCTCGCCCTCTAGTGGTGGGATGTGACTCCTTCAGGTAATCATGGGAATATATTGTACCAGAAAACCAGCAACTACACCACATCAACAGGATGGGCTCACACCCACCATCCACTTGTGATGGCAAGAAACAGCAAGGAAACAAAGAGTAATTTAGATTCCTTTCTAGTTGTGGCACCAGATTAGATTCAGCAATCTTTTTTTCTGTTATGTTACATAAACTACCCTTTCACTCATAAAGTCACTGGACTTGGTTTCATTAGGGAATGGGCAGCTGTAAATACAATCAATGACTTCATTGAAAGACAACCCAACAACATACGAGACAAAATGTTTTTGGCTGTGTCTGTAGATCATAAGAAAAGTATAGGCTAAGATTAGGCATAATGATAATCCACAGTTACATTTTCAGATTGACTTTGCCACTATCAAAGTCCCTCCAACCTGCAGTATGGATGTCTTCGCTGAACATGTGAGAACAGAGTTGCATGATCAGGTTCAAACTGTGCCTTGAGAAAGATAGGCTACATTTATGAAATCATTCAGAGAACACAGCAGTTAAACTTGTTTACTTCTTGATACTGCACAAGGCTTGGCCACCATATTTTGTTTATGCTCTCTTGCATAGAAGTGGCTTCTGAAATATTTCCACACTGACGACATTTTTTTTGTGTGTGTGTCATGTCTTGACTATAACTACGGGATAGACTGCCGCAAAATTTGGTATAAATATCCACGGTGCCCAGAGGATAAATCCTGCGAACCCTGGTGATTCTCAGACATTTCCTCTAGTGCCACCATTAAGTTAACATTTGTGGTTTCAACTAAACTGTCTCAAAAGTTTGCATTCATGTGCCTGAACTATAATTACTTTGGTAATGTCCTTTAGGCCTTTTTCAAAGAAGACATTTTGACATGTCACAATAAAGCACAGATGTAAATAATAAAATGAATGTTTCATTTTCCGGGTCCAGGCATTGTGCATGCCGACTCACTGTTACTGTATTTAAATTGTATATTTAATTTATGTCCCTAAACGTAATTAAGTTAATGTAATTTTTGCACTTTTAAAAGTACAAACCACTTTTCTATAGTTTGTTTTTAAAAGTGAAAAATCCAACTCCTTGTAAGTGCTAGATGTGATGGTTAAAGTGTTATTGTCAGAAAGATCCTTATATGTTCACAAGTATAATCTTTTTTTTTGCCCTCATGTCTTTCCTTCTGATAGCTCCTTGTATAGAAGAGTTGCTCACCAGCGGAGGAGGACTCCTCGTTTTCTCAAAGGCAGACTGTCAAACAGTTCCTGCTCTCCAAGACTTCTGTCTTTACCGGGATATTCCAGACCATCTGATACCACTTCAAAACTGCCACAAACAAAACAACTCACTAGAATTTCACTGCAAAGTCCGGACCAGTATGGTTGTGGGAAACATGACTCAAGCGTTATGAGGTCTCATATGCAGAGGTTTAATGTGGTAAGTTCAGGGAGGTAAAGTGCACTGTGTAGAGAATAGTTTCTCTCATGGGACTTGAGTGCAGTGTAAAGATTATAGGATTACAAATACATCATGATGTAAATATGAATAACTGATAGGTGTAGACTGCTGAACAACTCAGGTGAAGATGGAGATCATGGAGGTTCTCGGTCTGAGATGCTTGAAAATACAGATAATAGAAAGTGAGTTTTTGTAATAATAGGATAAAATAAAATAATAAAATATACTAATAAAAATAGCTCAATAAGATGGGCTGAACAGACTGCAGGTAGTGTAGTCTTTACATTACATCTTTACATTAGATCACTTGGCTGCTATTACATCCTACATATTTTCTGCTTAACAGTCATGCTAAGTATGTGTGGTGGGAAATGTTCCCCTAATGTAGGTGAATAGTATGTGTAGTGTTTGTGAACGCAGCCCCAGGCCTGACTCCCCAAACAATTCCCTGATCAGGTCCAGGCCATAGAAGGCACCTGTTGGCCTTTGTTCATCCCTTTTGGCGCCTGTCCCGTCTCTGCTGGCTGGTGGTGGTCAGTGTTGCAGCTTTATTGACCTTTTGACTGAATGAATTGTGTTGGAGCCTCATGGTTGCCCTGCCCACCTTTTCTGAAATGATACCATGTGTTAATGCCCCATACCAGAGGTGGCAAGTCTACTGTATGCTGCTGTTTTGCCCTCTATGGTTTTGTTTTCATCAACGGTTTGGTTTGAGTTTTTGATTGTTTACCTGTTTTGTTTAACTGGACTGTCTGTTTGTTTGTGAATGTTTTTGTATATATTTTTTTTCTTTCAGTAGAGCGGAACCCTGTTGTTGGGAGGCTATAGGCACCCATGGTCAGGTCCCTACACTTAATGCATGTGACTGAGAGCATTGACTACACCATTTTTGCTGTGAGGATTGTTGCCCGCAAGGCGGGTAGTGGTAGCACACTCCTCAGTGTGTAGTCTGCCTCTCACAAGTTTTTTCTTTATGTTGGAATTACAGAGTTAACTTCAGTTTCAGTAATTTTCACATAGTTGTTAATATTTCTCATTTTTCTCCCCAGCAGCTCCAGTTCCTGCCTATTGATTATTTTAAGTATTTCAATAAAACATTGGTTTATCATTGGTTTGAAAACACGTCTCTGCCTTGTTACAGTAACAAGTCTGTCTGCCTCATTATAAATTTTCAAAACAACCATAGATCATATTTCCTGGGGTGCAATCTCCCAGGTGGCGTTGTCAGTCTTTGTTGCACTTCATGTATCTACTGTATGGTCAGATTTTGGCCAAATGCCTTGCCTTTAAGGATTGATTGCCTGATTTTTTTTCTGTGCATACATTTACAAGTATAATTAGGCTATTAGTTATTTTCTTTTCCTACCCCCTGCAAGACCTCACTGCCATCATTGACAACTACCAACAATTACAGTGTCATTCAAGACCGCCAGCTGCCATGCAAGACCCACACCGAGCCACAATATCATCCAGCTGAACTCTGCAACAGATACTAAAATTGGTCCCTTACTCAAAGGGACACTGCCCAGCCTCTTCTTACAGCGATAATCGTCTTCGCTCTGGACTCTGGATTTAGCTGGGGGACCTCAAGTATCAGCACTCTCAGGAATGCTTCAACCGATCCTCTCTTCACTTTCCAATGTCATTCCCTGTAATCCCGTCACTAGCTGTCTGAATTGAAAACAACTGCTTAATCCAGGTTTCAAACTAGTTTGACCAGCACAATACCATATACGACTATTACAAAAAAGCTTCAAAAGCTAGCTTTGAGAAATAAAGCTTCCTGCTTGTTGAGTTTCATCATGTGCATTTGCAATTTCCATGCAGTTTAAGTTGGTAATGTGAATCTATCAGGGCAGCGCTTGCAACAACTGCTGCATTAGAAACTTTACATGTAAAATAAGATTGTGTTAGCAGCAAATTATCTAAAGTGAACCTACTCATTATGGATATTTTTGCTACATTTCTGATGAAGTCAATTGCATGAATTTTACTTTGTAGCTATAGAAAAAAGTGCGGAAAAAAAACGTTTTGTACTGATGGGTAGGTCTAAAGCATAAAAGGCCCATGTTTAAACTATGAGGAGGCTTCAATCTTATCTGAAATTTGAACATGTCCAACCTAAAGCACCTGAATTGTTGTTGAAAGGTGCTAAACAAGTTAACTTTCCTTACCTAAAGCCTTTACGGTACAAGAAGGAAGAGTAGTTTAGGTAAACAAAAGTAAACACTCATTACAGTTGAATATTTTTCACCTTAATGGTTCCCTGCCTGTAAGACAACGCCTTCGGCTTCGCGTTTGGTTAAGATGAACCCTCCTGAGCCGCCGTAGAAATGATAAACACTGACAAGCAGCTGTTCCCTCGCTATTATATTACAGAGCTCACGTGTAAGAATACACTGCGTAGTATTTACTAAATGTGGTAAAAGACACTGATTTCTATCACCAATAACAGAATGGAGCCAGTTATAAAAATAAATCCCGGTAGGTTAATGTTCGTTACGCCTGTTTTGGTCTTAAGCATGAATTTAGTCCGTGCAGCATTTTGGCTAATGCTGCTTCGTCCTGCTTCAATTTGTCATTAAGCGTTTTCTGTTTTCTCTTCAGGGGCGTCGAAATGGGACATTCGTGAGAAAGTTTGGGACTACATTGAGGAAAAGAATCTGGCCAACTTCCCGAGGCCTGTTCACAACAGAATCCCAAATTTCAAGGCAGGTTAATGCAATTCAACTGTTCAGGGCAGTTCAGTACCAACACATAAGAAATACACGGGCGATTAAACTGTTAACTCAAATATCAAATGTCGACATTGTTGCGGAGGCTGTTACAAAGGCTCCGGTCAGTTAGCTGCTTTTATTCAAGTTTTATACAGAGTGGTACTCGCTGTGACTTGTTAACTGTGCACACAGGACAGTAAAGCGCAGGGCCGCCCATTAGGGGGAAAAAGGGGAAATCTTTCTGGGGCCCATGGAGATCAGTAATAATCATGTTCATCCTAATATAAACAATGATAATCAAATTTAATTTTTAACCAAAATACTCACCATTTCTTATTGAAGCAACAAAAATTAACATTTTATGTAGGCCTATTGTTGCTTTAGTATAATGTAGAGAGAGAGCATGTTTAGGCGTTGATATGAGTAAAGCAGATTTGTAGGGGGCCTATTCATTGGACCTCTTCGGGAGCCCAGCCATTTCTGTTGGTGGGCCTGGTAAAATGATAGTATTTATTACCAACATGAGTAAAAACAAGATATATATATATACACAAACTAAAACCAGATTTAAAAAACAGTAATGAAATTACACAGTAAAGCCTGTTGTGTAGAATCACTCATAAACAATGCTATGCTATGCTACGCTTATGCTGTTTAATGCTTTTCCATTAAATAATATGTGAATGTTCTATTACAGAGCTCAGTTTTAATAATTCAAGCAAATATATGTTTTTGAACAATGTACTATTCTCCTTAACAGGTATGTAAATTAAATCTCTACAATCTGATATGGGAACCTGCACACTTGATCAAGTCACTGTGTTGTGTTCTGTATGTTGGCAAAGTTAATATGAATGATGAATTGATAAATGTTGAATAATGGTTGATAAAAAATTGAGGTAAATGTCTGTATGGGTAAAATTAGTACTACAATATTGACACCAGGGTTTGCAGAGCAGCTTGATTTTTGAATGATTAATGGCTGTCCTGTCCCGTGCTGGTCAGGGTGCAATTCAAGCATGCAACAGGCTTGCAGACCTGCAGGAGTTCAAGTCCAGCCAGACAATCAAAGTAAACCCAGACAGACCCCAGCAGCAGGCGCGCTTTGTCACTCTGGAAGTAAGTTGACTCTGAGAAAAAAAACTAAAAAGCTATCATCAGCCTTTCTTCCCTCCTCTCCTCTCAACCAGGGGGCTTTCACAGCCTGTGCCAGGGTGTCTGAGCTGCAGGTGTTCACCCAGACAGCTGAGGTGAAGGTGGATCCTGATAAACCTCTGGAGGGTGCCAGGCTGGCAGTGCTACAGGTAGCACTGTGTAGAAAAAAACATCAAGAACCAGAGTGTCTCACATTATCACATTCATTTATGTACTCCAACTTTACCTGTTTTGTAACCATGTCAATTTGACCTGCATGGAATTAGAAACTGTGTTAGAAATTCAAAGAATTATTTAAGAAGAAGGATTTCAAATACTCTATTAGACTCAATAACTTAATCATAGATTAAATTATTAGTAATAGAATACATTTCTGTACTCCATCCTCATTTCAGGCACATCAATGCTTTATGCTGAATCTGAATTTACATAATATTTGTCATTTTCATCATCACTCACTGGATTTTTTCCAATCCAATATTAATCTGCAATAATGTTAAATAACTAAAAAAAAAACATCTGGTGGCTAAGTTTTGGGATTATCTCCGCAGGCACGGAAAACTTTATTGGTCCCGACTCCTCGTCTTCGCACTGGTCTTTTCAATAATATTACTCCTCCCCAGGGGGCCAGCAAGGAACAGCTACGTATATGTTCCTCCTCTCAGGTTTCAGCTTGCTGATTTTACACATTTTCATTAACATTTGCACCCAGAATTTCATTATGATTCATAAGCCCCCCCCCCCTAAACATTCAACCAATTCCTATTTTTTCTTTCCATTTGTAAACCTCTTCCCTCAGGGTGTGAAAGACTTCAGTGTGCCCGTTGGCCTGGATGCGAAGGTGAAGGTAGACCTGGTGGTGGTTGGCTCTGTGGCCGTGTCAGAGAAAGGTAACTGTTAGTTGGTATTTTCACCAACTGTTCACCACTTCAACATCCTAATTCAATTAAATATGGGGGGCCTTAAGATATTGCATATTTGCCAACTCATAGATGATCAGTTAGTATAAACATTTACTTAATAATTTATCTATTTATGCATGAAGCTTTATGATGTTTGATAAGACCAATTTCACCACACGGACAGTAAAATATATCAAATCTAACTAAAACCAGATTAAAAAGCACTCCTCATCCATAAATAAGCAGTAGTTTAAGCCAGGTGTAGCCTGTGTTGTTGCTGAACTTTCAGGTTAAGTACCAATGACTGGTAAGACTCAATGAGCAGCAAAGTCATCTGTGTAATATTCTATCCTGTACAGTTTAGGGCACAAGTACAGGCTATACCTGTGTATCGTGCAGTGTAATGAACTTCATAGTGTCTTGCAAAATTTGACTCTGCAACCAAAGACTCAGAGTTTATTAGACACTGACTCTACTGATAAACCAGATTAGAAATTATATCCAGTGAAGGGTGGTTTATTACACTGTGGAAGACTGAAGGGAGATGTCATGTGACAAAGGTCATATTAAACATATATTGTGTTGTGATCATTGCATGTGTTTCTAACCCACGGAGGCACTTGGCCTCCTTGTTGGAAGATATGAAGAAGAACATATATGAGAATGGGGGCAGATGTGCATAATCGGATCCATTTCGCTCCTTGTGGGTTCTACTGTGTTCTGCCATCCATGTAAATTGCTCCATCACTCACAGTGCACTTGAGATAAGTGATGCAGTGAAACACACATGTTTACCACAATGCAAAAATTTCTAAATGGCTGCAAGTGTACTACAGCACCTGGTTCTCATAGTGTTTGTTGCACAGACATCATCCATGTTCCCATCAGTCTACATTTAATTAAGTAACTTTTATGAATTGAAAACATTACTATAGCTGCCCTCCACATGTACAGTATGTCAGGGTGTTGTGAGTCAGTGCAGTTTTTGGATTAAAATCCTCTGCTTTTGCGTTTTTAAAAATGCTGAATAAATGTTGGTTATTTCTGGGATCTTTGATATAGTCCAAACAAGAACACGCCGAAAGGAAGATTGAAAGTAGACTCTTATTCTCTGCATCACATAGCTGACGCAAAACCTGCCTTCAGAAATGTTCCTCTGGCTTCTGTCTTCTCCTGCAGGCTTTCGGATTGGAAAAGGAGAGGGCTATGCTGACATGGAGTATGGCATGATGGCTTCAATGGGAGCTGTGGATGACTCCACTGTGGTGGTTACTATTGTGCATGACTGTCAGGTTAGTTTACTCATTCTGTCATCATCTTATTATCAAATAATCTGTCAGGGAACTTGATCATTTTGTTTATCTTGCCCACTTTGACTCACTTTATCAAATACAAACCTGATGAACACCAGAGCATTAAAATGTCACTTGTCATGTGCTTGATGCATCTACAATGGTGACACTGGTACATGGTTTGCCACATAGTGTATAAACGTCACAAACAATGACAAAAGGGGTCTTTAACTTACTATGTGAGTACGCTCATATTTTAGAAGTTACAACTAGCAAAAGTGAAAATTTTCACTTGGAAATGTCATTGAAAACAATAATTTCCTTTAGTCCGAATAGGTTCATTTAGTCTACACTTGATATATAGATTACTTTTTCTTACACACAGACTAGTGTAGTTAACTTAAAGAGAAGTTAACTACACTAGTCTGTATATAAGAAAAAGTAATCTAAATAATTTCCCTTTCTCTGAATTCTTAAAATTGGGATATGTGTTTTTTCAGGTGGTGCACATTCCAGAGGAATTAATAGAAAGTCATGACCTGGCTGTGGACTACATCCTGACACCCACTAGAGTTATTGAAACAAATTGCCAGCACCCCAAACCACAGGGGATCATCTGGACTAAGGTAAATTAAAATAACTTTTCTGTTTATAAATTTTAGGTTTATATGATTTTAAGGTTGCTTTAAAAATATTGCATCAAGAATAAATGAAAACATCAAAAGCATTTAATTAATAGCCCTATTATAAGCAATACTATGAATTTTCACAGAATCAGAACCTGTGTTGTTCAATATAATGAACATTAAAACGTTAGTTAATCCAATTAAAATAAATGAAATACATACAAAAGATCATTTTGTTCATGAAGTGTTATTGGACAGCTGTAACATACTTATTGCACACCTAATCTGACTACAAATGACTCTTGAGGTGGAACACATATAAGCTGGTTGTACAGAGGTGCTCTGTCCTGAGCACCTACCAAAACGTTTAGTCTTTTAGCTTGACCACATCGCCCTCTAGTGGCCTTTTAATGACACCACACCTCATCAGAGGACTCATTCATTCTGCTTCTGTGTGCAGTTAATTTTCTGTTCTATAATAATAGTTACAGTGCAACTGTTTTTTTGTCTTGTTGTCTGTTTACTCTTTTAATCAATAATAATAATATTAAAATTAGTCAGTATTTTAGGTTTTTATATACATTATACATGCGTATACATATATATGTACCCCTAAGACGCATAACAACCAGCTATAAACACAAAAGAGTAAAGAATATCTAGAAAAAAACACCCAAGAAAACAAAATGATTAACTATATGTAAATAATTGAAAAATGTCACTATATCTTGTTTGAATGCGAGTCTAGACTGTAAACTGCTTCTGATTTACTGAGGTGTGCTGTGTTTTTCCACCTGATAATTTGTCTTTAATTAGACACGATATGGGCATTATTCTGTGTAACCTCTGGGTTCCTTAAGACACACTTGTAAGTAAACAGGACCCAGTGACCTCACTGGCAGGAAGGCCATGTCTGATCATCAAAGGCTCTTCTGCCCAGCCAGCCTGGCTCTGCAGGGGCAGGGGAACGACAGGTCAAACAGGCCAGTGTAAAAACAATAGCCCTGTACATCCTTTACAGGACTGGTCAGCATCAAAGGCTGCCAAGACACTTACAGGCCCAACAAATCAAGAGAGCAGTCTTTATTTTTAACTGCTTAGGAAGTGAAATGCCCTGCTGCTACAAAGATAGGTATTGCTATAGCATGGGCTGTGAGCAGGATGGAATAATACCATTTAATTTGTCAGCTTTCACTTTGTTATTAAATGAACTCATCTGTAGGTATGGTGCATTGGCTCAGAGCCAGTTTGTTTGTTGTGTGTGACACCCCCC
>JBBPCS010000130.1:19176868-19188417 GCA_037974645.1 Hollardia meadi
TGTGTGTGTGTGTGTGAGAGAGAGAGAGAGAGAGAGAGAGAGAGAGAGAGAGAGAGAGAGAGAGAGAGAGAGAGGGAGGAAGGGAGGAAACATGTTGGGCCAGTGGTGGAGGAAGCATGTGGATACCATACTTAATTAAAAGTAGTTATATTGCATAGTAAACGTATATTCAATTAAAAGTCCTGCCTTTCAAATATTGCTTAGGGAAAATAAATGTTAACTTTGGATTTAAAAAGTAAAAGTTTTCTTTATATACAATGACTACTTATTAAGTGTTATATTATTATTATTATTATTATTATTACTATAATAATAATAATAATAAATATTATTATTAAATATTATAGATTATTTTATTAGGAATGCTTCATTTAGACTATAGTTTGTATAGTGCTTGTATGTCTATATAATGATATATGATATATTTCAATTGATCATAAACTGAGACACAGTATTATCTTCTGAAATGTAGTAAAATCGAATAATAAAATGAAAATACTTTTGACCACCACCATTTTTCGTTGTTAACAATAAATACTAAAAGCAGAAGTATTTAACTGTATTCCAAGGGCAACTTCAACTACGAGCACACTCTCATTGGCTGCGCTAATGCTACTGAGAAATCCTAATAAAGGCAGTATTGTTCTGAAATGTCTTATCCCGTCCAACAGCTCCTAATTGGCCCTTCTCATTATCCTGCCTCAGTGGTCCACTGTTGGTGGTATGCAGTGAAATGGAATAGCACTTCTAAGGGGCTCAGGGGAAGTGCACGATATGCTCAGTGTGTGATGCTTTTTAATTCAAGGTCTCATCCAATTCCCTGTTGCTGCTTGTGCGGGAACATCTGGAGCAGGCGTTAGCTCTCCGTCTGTGTGTCTAATAACCGCTGGCAGTCCTGAGAGTGCAGACCCAAACATATCTCATCGGTTGCTTGTGAGGCCATACTGCTCCTAGCAGGAGTAGAAAATATACCTGTTACAGTGTGCAGTCCCTTTAAACTCTTGAGTCGCCGAAGACCAGACACTGCTCAGCGTGCTCCCAGTGATGTGGATAAAAATTCGGATTAAAAAAAAGTATAGTGGAACATGCATTCTAGGATGGTACAAGTGCTTTTGTATCACAGACTAAGTTGACACATGACACTGTGCCAACAGGAATGCCATGTGGGTTGACGTGGCTTTCAAGCTAATCTCCTCTAATGAGACGCTGGCCACATTTCCCATTGTATTTATTGTGAAAATTTATAATAACTTAAGCGAGCGGTTTACGGCGGAAATGGTTTGAGCGTGGCCCACTTGTGTGAAACTGAATCCTCTGCTGCATTATGGAAATCTGAAGCTCGGGAGTGAGTGCAAAGCAAACTGAGGCGGCTCTAATAGTGTGGTGCACTCTAATGAAATCAGCAACCCCAGGCCTCAGGAATGAGATCCATGCACGTCTTCACCCAAGCCGTCTTTTCAATTGAGCGTTCCAGCGCTGGTTTTAAGAAGAAGAGGCCTAATGTCTCATCTGGCTAAAAGGATGGAAGGATATCTCGGAATCAGCAGCACTTTAGTATTTCGGAGGCACTGTTTCCTGCCCGGCTTAGATTGAGAACAGAAAAGGAGGAGATGTTTAGTGCACTGAATCATAGGCTACTGTAGTTTGTGTGCTAAACTCACAGACTGGGCTGGAATATCAGACAAAGCCAAAAGTCGTAATTTTAACTTTATGGATCGTCTGATGAGAAACAGGATAGAATGACAGAAAAATGGGTCGTCTCTGGTCATATGGTTATGTCTGGCAACCCTCTTTAACTACAGGCTATCATCTTTTAGACAGCTGTGTCAAAATGCATGTTGCTTTTTCTTGACTATATTTTAATAATTTCATATCTATATTAAATCACAGTAGTAGTCCAAGCATATTCTTGAACTGGAGTGTGAACTCCAGAATTCCTCCTCTCAATAATTCTTCCTCAACCAAAACAAGTTCTTTAACTTCAGTGACTGACTGACTGATGAATCCAAGTTTAAGTGTCTGAAATGAGGAGTCAGACCCTTTTAGGGAGGTGAATTGGTGGTGTAAGAGACACCCCCAGACAGAGGAACCCTTAGGAAGTTCTGGGTTAATTAGATTTGTCCTACAACGCAGCGCAGCCCTTTCCACTTCAAATATTTATGGATCACACGTCAGGAAAACAGACATTTGAGACCTCTCTGAGAGCTGACTAACATGAATTCTCCTCATGCTACACTGCTCCCCCAACCGCTGTTACACGCACACGCACACACGCACACACACACACACACCATAGAGGCAGAGACGCACTCAACACAAACAGGAGACTACAATTCAAGTACTTAAACACTCGCCCACATAAGCAATAATCCACGTTCTGCCTGTAATGAGTGCACAGGAATTTGGGTAAATCTAGATGTAATGGCTATGATTCATAATTTAGCTTACTCCTGAGAGCCTTTGTATGCGAAGAAAAACTGACTTGGAAACTCTGAAATTGTATCTGTTTATCCTGATACTGAAGTGACGTGCGGCACACAGTTTTACTTCCAACATCATTTTAACACCACATAATTTCTGATCATGACGTCAATCTGTCTGTTTGCTTGTGTGCGTGCTGATGCTTGTTTGCGCCTACGCATGCTTTACGTGTGTTTTGTGTCTTTTCAAAAGCAAAACTGGATGAGAAACAAATAAAGGTTGGGGAGTAAAGTTTTTGTTCTAGTGTATGAAATATGTGGTGCCACCTGCTGCTTATACAGAAACTCTGGAGAAAAGTCTGTCATTGCTTTGCATGCATATATGTTTGTGTGTGTGTGTGTGTGTGTGTGTGTGTGTGTGTGTGTGTGCATGGAGAAGTTGATTTGTGAATGACAGTCTGGATAAGAACTCCCTGTCTACTGCTCTGCTTCGTGATGGGTCACAGAAGACCCCCAATTCCCTGTGACCCCATCTGACACTTCGGGGACATTCTCTGGTTACTGTTTCCCCAGACTTCTGCCTTTACACACACACACACACACACACACACACACACACATACATACATACCCTTAAATAGCCCTGTCAGACCGATGCTTGATGCCTTCTACAAGGAGAGGCATGGACAAAAAGAGACACAGAGACGTGATGCAGAAAGACAGTTAAGTGGGAAAAGAGAGCAAAAAAGAAAGAGGAGAGAGTGAGAAAGAGAAACAAAGAGAAAGTGAGAAAAAGAAAGAAAGCAGGACTCAGAGGGAAAGAGAGTGAGAGCGACAGAGCTGTCTTGAGAGCAGCCAGACGCCTGTTTGCAGCCTGAGAACAGGCCTGTCTGACTATCTCTTTTTGTCCTTTACAGCTCTACAAGGCCTGGGAGACGTTTTATAGTAGCAATCACTCAGATCCCTTTGGCTTTTATTCCATCTCTGGATGCCTCAGGATTGTATTCCATTACTGTTTCTATATATAGATGAAAGAAAAAATCTTGGACACATGAGAAACACTAGCAATTATTTCTTTAAAAAAGAAAAAACAAGCATTGAAAAAAAAAATAAAGAATATCCATTTATTGTTTTTTGACCCTCAAAATTCAATTCGGAGTCAAAAACAGACTGGAGGCACCAATAAAATATACTATATGCTGAAATCCTCTCACTAGGTGGTGTTTGCACATTCGGGTGACACTGACCTTGTGAGTTGTCTGAATGCTCGTCTGTTTGATATTGAGTGACACAACAGTTCTTTTGTGCCGTAGTGACATCTGATGTCGACTAGAGTGTTATGCTGCCATCTGATCCAGAGAGTGAATGTTGTTTCTGTCCCAGAGGATGGCTGATTTTCACGGAGCCTGCTGTGTATGCTCAGGACCACACAGCCATGGAGCCTGGGAGCCTGGGACCCGAAATCATTAGATATAAGGGGTCTGTGAGACTCTACTTCATGCACCCCCTCCCTCACAACCCCCCTCTTCTCTCTTTGCAGGACTGTTTTAGTCCAATCATTGAATGCCAGCTGACCGACAGATGCATCAATTATGATCATTTAGTGCAGCAAATATGTGAAAATATGTGAAAGGGCAACAGCCAAGCACCCCAAAGTGACTCCAAATGATGACCTGGTGTGTGTGTGTGTGTGTGTGTGTGTGTGTGTGTGTATTATAATTGTCATAGATTTTAATAGATTTGTGTAGATTTATGTAATTTCTAACACATTTTTATCTTTTATCTGCATATTTTCCTATTAATCATACTTTTTATGCTATGCTGCACTTGTGCCCTCAAAATAACAAGCAATTTATCAGCGGCTGCCTGTGCCAAATGCAAACACATTCTGTGTAAAGATGCATTTATTTTTCATGGGGTAGTTTGAAAGGAAATAACAGAGCAGTGATGAGGATTTTCTTTTTCAGTGAAGTGTCTGTTTTCAGATCATAACTCTCAGAGCCTTGAAGCATGTTAACGCCACCTAGAGGGGTCTATTAGTAAACTGTACACTAGCTTACACTGTCACTCAGTTGAACACTCACTGTCATTGTGCATGTATGTTATTGATTAGTGAAAATTAAAAAAGAAAAAAGAAAAAAAGGGCTACTGTACTGTGAAAGCCTTTCTCCTCTTCCTTAATTGTCCAACACTGTCAGCTGTCGAGTTGAATTGAAACTTTTTAATTTGTTTTGGACAAACAATGTGTCAGATTAATCTCATGCAATGTGATGAAACAAACCAATAAATTAAACTGTGCTCTATGTGACAGTTTATTGTGTTATTGAGGATAAAAATGTAGCCCTAAGGTGAGACAATAGCTGTAAATCTAAATATCAGTTTCTAAAAGCAGAACACGTTTTAATTTATTTCTAAAGAAAACTTTAAACATCTATTTTCTGCAAAGTAAAAAAAAGAGTAAATGTTTTATATGTTTATTGTTTAATTAAAGCTGGAATATGGGCATTTTCTGTGTACAAAATTAACAAACAATAAGTTCAAGTCCAAATCAGGCGTTGACCTGTAGAGTAAAGACACAAACTGCAATCCTTTCCTTTAATATGGAGTCATTTCAAATATGGAGAAAAAAATATGAATGTCTTCAGAATATATTCGGAACAAATACTTCATCTGATGTTAAAAGTTTAAATCGATTTTCCTTATGAAGTGTTTTAATTAGTCTAATTATTTATTTTAGGCTACCATTTGGCACCAAAAATTACAGCCACACCTGAGGGAGTCATTGATGGCTGATACAGCATTATATAATATTATAGGCAGCGTCAGTCCTACATGCTCCCTGATATCATTCATTTATTTTTTTAAATTTATTTATTCATTCATTTTTACAAAACTGACCCATTTTTAAATGACAAATAAATAAATCGGTTCAGACAGACAAGCATGGGCCTGGTAGTTTAGCCAACATCTTAGTCAGAGCTGAAAAACAGCCGGCGCGCAGGTTCTATTTTAAGAGCAGACTTGAATGTTTCAGGCGTAATTTGTTGGTTATAACCCGTGAAAAGCGTCATCGGTAATGGACATGTTAGATAGCAATATGAAACAGAAAAAAGAAGCAGCAGTTCCACACCTCAAAGCCGGACGGATTTTACTACCGAGAATAATACCAGGTTTAAAAGAAGATTGCTGCTATTTCGCAAATTATTGCTCTATAACTAGGCTGCATAATAAACAAGACATTACCACATCAACTTCTATTACGAACAAAAATAGGCCTATATGATGTAATTATTGTAAGTATAATAATTTTTTTTTAAAAAACATTTTAAGTGCAGTGATATTAACAAATAATGTAGTAATCATTTAGGCTGGTGGGATTTTTCAAAGGTCACCAGCACACATGGGGGTTTGTCACTGATACGCACGGCCTGCGCATTTGACGCAGCATTTGGCAGCAGCCAAGACGGGAAGTGTGGTGTTGCATTTTAAATGCCCGCGATTGAAAAATTAAATGAGTCACCTCTCTCTTTCTCTATCGAGCCTTCCTGTGTTGCAGCTCTGCTCCCTCAGTAAGGCTTCCTCGCCAGTTGGTCCTCCTTTTCCGAGGAAGAACCGCGGGACAAGCTTGGGGATGTCGGGGGTCAAAGGGAAGTGGCCTACGTGCGAGTCTCATTAAGGGCCAATTTAGAGAGCTGAGGACTTCTCCTGTCTGATCAAACAATAGAGGAATCGGAGCCAAAGTCTTTCAACTTTCAAACGGGTAGTCTCACCACTGAAAACAGGCTATATTAATATCCTGTACCCTGAAGCATTTGGGCCAAGGCTTCTGCTAGTCTCAATTATTATATAAAATATAATAAATACATTAATCATGCCCTTTAAAATGTTGACATAGCTTTGAAAAAAGCCTTTGGCCTTTACTTTTGCCAATTATATTTAAAATGTTCTGATGAAGAATCCATAAAGTATTATACACCCATGATATGATATATATAAAATAAAGAGTAAACATTGGCATCATAATTGTTGTAAGTAGCAATTATTACTTTTTAAAAACTAGCCTATATTTTTACTGATCTCCTAAATTATTTTAGAAAAAGGTATAACTATTCAATTGGAAAGTTATTTATTGTAAACTTTGTCTATTTTACCATAAAATTATTTCTTTAAATAAAATGAAAATGAAAATATTTTCTTCTTGAGTCTCACAGACCCAACTTCTTGTCTTTTTCATACTGTTTGCAGCTATAGACAAATCTTTTTGGCCAATCATTTTTAGGATGTCCATCTTACATATAAGTGTGTGAGAACCTCATCTCAGCCTGCAAACAGGGCATGACCCCACCGTGTTACCCGGCGGGGACCCAGACACTTGTGGCATGGCAGGAAGGACAGAGTCTGTGTTTTTCTTCCCCTCTACCTGACAGCAATATTTCATTGTTCCATGACCTTCACCAGCTCCCTACCTATAGCAGACAAGTGTCCACCTCCCCCTGAAACTTTCTGCCTCCATTCCTCAGTACCACGGACCTCCCCACAACCCTGACCCAACCTCATCATCACAATACTAAATCATCTGTCCGTCTCAAAACAGCGTTTTCTACCTTTACCGACTGCAGTTAGTCCTTTTCCTCAAACATGCATCCATGACCTCAAATCACAGCCACTTCTTACCCCAGTGACCCCAACCTCCTGTCCAGACACTGAACCATACTCAAGTCCTTGTCAAGCTTGACCCCCAGACTCAAACTGTCAACCTCTGCTTGGCTCAAGCGCACCACATAGCTAACGTCAGCATCATCTTTAGATTTCAGTCACACTGTTAAGGAGTCCTTCCTTTAACTCAAAAAGACCTTGAATCTATAGGTCAGCTCAACAACGCAAGAGACAATACAGCAGTGCTGCAGGTTGTGCCTCCTCCATTAACATGCACAATGCACTCTCACATACAGTATCTTACTGACAAACACATACTTATTTCTCAACTATACCACTTTTACAGCCAGAAAAACTTTTAGCAGACGCCTCGCCCACATTGTGATCAGGATTTATCAAAGCTTGCAGGGCGCTGCGCTAGAAGCAAGAATGCAGCTCGTACCATTATGAGATAAAGGCCAGATGAGGAAGGATCGCAGCCCAAGCTACCTGTCAGCCGTTATCATAAATGTGGTATTAAATGTGGAGATAAGCGATGAAAGAAGAGGGAGGCAGGGTGCTGAGGATTACTGATACACAGGAGGATGTGTGTTGTAAGCAGGCAGATGGTGCAGTCCAGCCCTGCTCTGCCTGATCCCTCTGACAGCTGCACTAGATCCTCGGTGGAGGTGAGCTTAGACTCGCTGCCGAACTCAGAGTACATCATGTCTTTCCAGTGGAAATGCTGACCTTGTATGTGTGTGTGTGTGTGTGTGTGTGCGTGCATGGTAAGGTGATGCGAGGCAGGCAGCATGACTGGTGGCATTGGGGAGTAATTGTGATTGAGAGCATTACTCCTCAGTCCACCCTATGTCAGGGTGATACACATACACACATTCACAGGCTCTCCCATGGGTCATTCTGACACTGTCCAGATAAAGAAAGAGACTGATGGTTCTGTGGAAAGAGAGCAAAAAAGGGAGATAGAGAGAGAGTGTGAGCGTGTTTGGGTGGTATATATTACTTGTGTGTTAATGTGTTTGCCAAAGTGCTAACTGTCTGTGTGTGGGTGAGAGAGAGAATTTTTACAAGCCTTTTATTCTGTTTTTGATTTTAACATCAGTTTTAGTTCTGAATATAAAGCTCAATAATTGATAAAACAATAAACTATATCCCACAATGTAGCACCTTTCCTTTCCAGGACATTTTGTAGCAAATAACTAAACAAAAAATAAATCTTGTTAACAATTGCTTATTTGACTTTTGTTTTATCAACATGATGTGATTTCCCAGCTCGTGTACATGTTTTTTTTTTCCCCAGAAGAGAGTGCGTGCCTCCAACATGGAGGCGGAAAGACTCTCCAAAATGCACTTTAAGATTTGGCAGTGGAACAGCAGCGTATTTATGAATCTCTTCCTGTTTGTGTTTACTCTCTCTTAAGGCTCTGCTCTATAGGAAGATTATGTCTTCAGCCACAAGGTCAGACCTGCCACTATCTCTCTCATACTGAGGCTATGCAAAAGGTTCATCCAGGTACTTATGGGGTCCCAGGCCAACTCCGTGCCAGTCTATGATTCCTCTGTGCTCCATGTTGCTCCGCCCTGACCTGCAGCATGCTTTCGTCCACAGGGGAACCCTGCCGATGGGGCGTGTGCTTGCGTGCGTAGGCCCCTGAGCCCTGGCCCCTGTGTGGTCTGGCTGTATGTGTATGTGTGTGGTCTTCCCGGCCCCCTGCTCATCTGTCCGAGGCCTGCTAACGGCCTGCCCAGTGACCATGGCTGTTTACTTTACTTCTGTCTGCACCAACTGAACTCTGATCGCCCGCTTCCTCCAGCTGGGCCAAATCAGGCCCCAGCTCCACCTCTCAGCAGGCCATGGAGAGGCCCCAGAGTCTGGGACAAGACAGGACACTGGGTCCTGGTGGATTAAGACACCTTCAGACCCACCCCCATGTCCCAACTCTGCCTTCCTCTCGTCTCCTGTACCCAACTGCTGGGAGACTGGTAGCCATACCCAGGCGTATGGTTGCTGCAAGGCAAGGCTGCCTGTAATTATGCTGTCAGAGGCCTTTCCTCATTGGCCAGGATAATTGGTCTCTCTGTAACAGTCACTATCAGAAACAGCTCAGTCTCTCTCATCAGTGGAAACAGACAGACTGGCAACTCACTCAGATGCAGTCAGACATTACCAATGTTATTTCCAAAGAATGAGCTGCAGAAGTGGCCTCACTGGGGCTTGCTGTTCTTGCAGCTCAAAGATCTTCCTGCATTTTAGTATGCATGACATATTCATTGAAATATCACAATGGTTATAAACATACTTGGAGCTTAGATCTGGTGCTAATGACAAACTCTGCACTATGTCTGCTGTATTAACCTTATTGAATTTCTCTGATCCACCGCTATCTCCAGACAGCCTAGCTTTGTATTTATTAATTTACTTATTTACAGTGCAGGTCAAGGAGTTAAGCACCCAAGTGTGCCACTACACGCAGAGCATATGATCCTACATAAATCCACTAAGTAATGAGGCAGAGATGGCGGCATACCTGCATCCCCCCCTCCCTTTCTCTTTTGCCCCTGCCTCGGGTAATTCCTCTTATTAAGGATGGATTGGTGTTGAGTGTATGTGTGTGTTAGACTATTGGTCCTGGTTTTGGGATGGGGGATTCAAGGGGAGGCAAGGGAATCAGGGGGAGGCTGGTAGTGTTTAAGACCTGTGTTTGGCCAGGGAAGCCGGGAGAGGCCCTCTGGGGTCACCCTCTACCGCTTTACAAATTGAGGGCTGTGCCGGCAGGCGCCAGGGCAGATCCGAATGAGCGAGCCCACTGACCTGTGACCCTGGACCAGCCCTTGTGCAGGAGCCCCTGTAACCCAGGAGAGGGGACTGCTGACCTCTGAGGGTCACATTCCTCTTCTTCCTCCTCCAAGGCTGCAGGGGATTCTTGGGTCTCCAGCACCCCATTCTGCACAAATTAGATTTAACGCAGACTATTCCAAAAATAAACAGCTGGTTTATGCTTGAATTTGTCCTGAAGACCATCATGTTGAATAAAATGATGAAGTAATGAAGGAGGTGGCTTTATTGGCAGGAGAGAGGAGATTCCCTCTCTGATCTGGTTTTGGGTTTTGTTTAAAACATCTTCTAAGATAAAAAAATCTTCTATAGAACTTCTATGTTGTGTTTTTGGTGAATATTCCAGCATTATTGAAATCTCAAAATAGAGTAGAACAATGCAATAGTGCAACAAAACCTGAATTTCCTCAAATCTATTAAAGACTTACATTGAATCACTTATTTCTGGGCATGTGGGCCTTTGACACATCAAAGGGTGCTGTCAAAATTTAGAAACAAGCACCGTTTCCCACTCTGATGTTTTTCAGATTTTGTCATTTCTTAAACATGCTCACCATGCTGTGCAGCAAGTTGCTGTGAATGTGAGGAACCCTGGTTTTTGTTACACCTCTAAAGCCCTCCTCTCTTCGTCGTGCCTTCACTCCTTGTCTCTCTGTATACAGTATGTGTAACCAGACCTCTGATTTTCCGTGTGAAGCTGAGTTACATCTGTCTTGTGACGTTTCCTAACATTTCATACCATGTGGGTAAATCCTGACAGTTTGGATCCTGTAAAAACACATCAGTGCCTCCTCAGCCCTCTGCCCCCACACTCACACTGACCCCAACCTCTTTCTGCCAGCCTGTGGAAAGCACTGCTTCTGGTGTGGGTGTCAGGCTCCTTACTGGACTCCATGTAAACAGCCTATTGCCTCTGCAGCACACTCCACGCTAGGATCTCTGGCCACCGCTGCTTAATAGTAATTGCTTCAGGAAGTGTGATCACCATGGTTCAAGGGCTCCCTAATTCTATCAGAGGGCAAGAAAGAGGGTTTCGGGGCAAGGGAAGAGAGTGGGGATAGCTTAGAGAGAGGGAATGAGAGAAATAAACACTGAGGGGCAGAGAGAAACAAAAGAATGAATGGAAGGGTACAGTTTGTGATTGAAAACGTGTGGCCACGTTGTTAGACTCTGAAGGATTGTCACAGTTCATTAAGCACAGAAACCATTCTTATTCTTGTCCGTGGTAATCAACATGCAGTGCAATGGGAACAATTAAAATTCCTGATTGCTTCTAAGTCTAAATGACTGATGCTTTTATTACAGACTTGGATTTATAGAGAGCATCAGGGAGCAGTCATAACCTCCACTGCAGAATTGGATGAATCACTCCTGCTAGTGTTATTAAGCCAGCATACGGCCACCAAGGGGCCTTTCACTGTTCCTCTGGTTCACCAGAGAGTGTATGTAGCCTAAAGATGTACAGTAAATGCCAAATAAAGAGGAAGATTCCAGGTAAAGTTCCCCTATTGACAAGCGAATCTGAAGATGAAATACCACACTGTTACATGGTGAAGGAGCTGATATTTGTGTGTGTGTGTGTGTGTGTGTGTGTGTGTGTGTGTGTGTGTGTGTGTGTGTGTGTGTGTGTGTGTGTG
>JBBPCS010000130.1:19219507-19256764 GCA_037974645.1 Hollardia meadi
TTTCCACTGTAAAGGCATGGTAAAGGTTTATAGTCTCACAAAATTCACAATTTGTTATACATAGCTATTTTGCACATACAGTATGTAAAGGAACAGGTCAAGATTTGGGGGAAAACACTTATTCACGTTCTTGCCGAGAGTTAGTTGGAAAAATCAAAGTAAAAAATGAAGTTCCTATTTAGCTTAGCAGAGAGACTGGAAACAGGGCAACAGCTAACGTGGCTCTGTCCAAAGGAAATCAAATCAGCCTGTTAACACCTCTATAGCTCACTCACTAGCATGTTAGCCTATATCTTGTTTGATTAAACCACACAAAAGTGTAAGAAAGAAAATTAACTTTAGCAGTCCTGGTAGCTGGTGAGATTTTATTATCATTGGGCAGAGCCAGGGTAGCAGTTTCCCTTTGTTTCCAGCCTTTGTGCTAAGCTAAGCCGAGCTAAGCTAACTTGTTGATTCCTATTTGGCATACAGATATGAGACTGGTATTGATTTTCTCATCCAACTCTGGGCAATAAAGTAAGCATATTTCCACAAATATATACTTTAAAACTGAGGGAGTAATATATCATTTTCATATAGCACTTTTCAAGACAAGATAACAGTGCATAATACTAGAGGAAACGACAAAAATGCTCAAATGATTCAACCAGAGAATTAACAAATTAGAATGCAATAACATTTTCAACAATAGGAACCATGCAAAAATAAATTCAAAATAGATTTACAATACTTTCACGATTAAATAATATTCACCTAGCTGGTTTCCTGTTAAAATTTGGAGTAAACATTAATTAATCAATACATTTAGGGCATAAACGGTCACAATCATTTATCTGTGTTTGTGCTTTTGAAACAATACTCATTAAAAGGTTCCAGGACTTTTTGATTCAAAGTTTTTTACCCAGATATTGTACAATGCTGTAAGTCCAAGTTCAAAAGTACAGCATATCCCTGATTGTACATATGTGTATCATGAATACATTATGTTGGTCCAGTTTCAAACATGCTATTTGGGTTTGGGGGTGGGTTTAGAGTCATAGTTTCCTGTGAAAGTTTTTGAAGTAAGTTCCTGTTCTGTGGAACTTAGACAGAACTCCCCTATATAGATAACCACACACACACACACGCAAGCACGCACACACAATATTCCACCTGTGTTTTTTATTCAGACAACCATTGATAAAATGTTCTATTTAGGGAAACAGTTTTATCCAGAGATGTCATATGAAGAGCACATGACTTCTTTCACTATGTGTAATCTGTGTGAGTCATTACAGCAAAACTTTTTTTCATTACTAAAAAGACAATGGTTGACTGCAACCCTGTTTATATAGAATTTATTTATTGTATGGGACTACACGAGGTATCATTTTTATTTACAGTAAGGGACCTTATTTCATGTTGATCTTGTTTTGTTTTGTTTTTGTTTGTGTGTACAGGTGAATTAGTGTGTGTGTGTGTGTGTGTGTGTGTGTGTGCGTGTGTGTGCGTGTGTGTGTGTAACGCTAAAATCCTGTTGAACACTCTTCCCTGCCTATATTACCACAACTAGTTTGATCTGTAAGATGACACTGGTTTTTAATGGTTAACTGTGTAAGATAGGAGAAGAAGAAGGGATGTCACTGTCTGATTGTGAATAATCTAATCATTTGGCTTCAGCTGGTCACCTCTCTTCCTGTCCTTTCTCTGTTACTCATTAGGGAGATGAAGGGGGTGGGGGGGGGGGGGTTGTCCGAGAGTTTCCCTGCCTTCAGTAGACTAGATCCTTCTTTTAGTTTCATAGTGTCTTACTGTCATCATTCCTAAGCCGAAGTAATAATCAGTAGAGTTTAGAGAAAATGGCAGTCTAGTGGAGGAGTTCCCTTTATAGTGCTTTGTTGTTGTCACTGAAGTGACAGAAGAACTGAATGCTCTGAATTCCAATCAATTGGAATTTAAAAAATTGCTATTAAATCTTTGGCAATTCTTCATTGTCCCAGATAATGACTTTAAGTTCATATTTAAGTGTTCCATGTGCGCAGAAATTGTTGACTCATATTTTGTGCAGCCAAGCATTGTTCAAACCATTGAGTTGTATTTCAAATTCCAACCAAGATGCTAAATATCTATCAAGATTGTTAATGAACTGGACTAAATTATTAGCAAATGTGGAAGAAATTGTGCACAAGGCATCTGGAACTTTTGATCAATGGGTGTAGGCATTAAAACATTATTGTAGCTTTGAATGTTTCATCGATCAAGCATATTAAAGTCACTCAAGTATTGAAACAAGCAGGCAGAAAAAATGCTGTATACCCTGTGAAGATTTACTTGGTTTTAAATGTTGTTCCCGCCTGACATGGGCCAATGGTTTGTATTTATTTCAGTAATGTTTTATAAGCAAGTTGCAGAGACTTGCACGAGGTCGGTAATCCACCACAAACGTCAGGCTTACTTTAGTTGATGTTGTCAGAGATACAGTGTCCATTATTCTCGCATGGTTGTGCAGTTACAGTATACGTGCCGAGCCAAGTTCTACACATTGATTTTAATACTGCGCAGATATATTAAATGGTTGAAATTGCTGCCTAGATAGTCAAAAATCGAAAAAGTGGAAAATCGTTGACAGCGAATTAAGTCGTATGTAATTTGTAGT
This sequence comes from Hollardia meadi, assembly GCA_037974645.1. Lineage (NCBI taxonomy): Eukaryota > Metazoa > Chordata > Actinopteri > Tetraodontiformes > Triacanthodidae > Hollardia > Hollardia meadi. The sequence continues at coordinate 19,222,143 of JBBPCS010000130.1, forward strand.
TAACGAGCATAAACATATTTCCATGATCTTCATGAGAATCGTTTAAATTTAGAAGTTTATCCTATGCCCATCTGCCCAATTTAGCAGTTGCCATACAATTATGTATTGGTCATTTTTAAAATAATTGAATCAAAATTAAATAAAACAACAATATGATGATATAAAGACAAGCACGAGTAGGTCAGTAAAAAATGTTTATCAAAAAAATGATCAAATAAGGTCAAGTTAAACAGTCTGATAGTAAAACCTATCTGTAATATAATGCCACATTGCATCTGAAATTTCATGCAATTTTTATCAACTCACATAAAGATCTTTTATTTCCTGTATAAAAAAAAAACTAAAAAAATATCTGATAAAATATTCATTATGTCATCACATAAGGAAGCAATTCAACTGCATAAACAACAATAAAAAAGGTTTTGAGAACTAAATTGCTTTCACATATCAAGCTGTCATACTATCATACTGCAATTAGGCTTTGAGTAAGAGTCTTTAAAGATACAAGAAAGATTTGTTAAGGAAGTCAGAATGAATTTGTTTTAAGGCTTTGCGACACTTGTTGGGTTGTGTGTAATATACAAATATGCTACTTTTTCTCTTAAGCTGGATGATAACTCTCTATTGCAATAATAAAGTAGAGGTTAGACACAAGAGCTTGTGTTAGTTGTAAGTATACAAATATAAACATTACTGATACAGAAAATAATAGAGACATCCTAATATTTAGCTGCAGCTTAAAATTCTGAAAGAGATTTGCTCCTTCTTATCTTTATGTCTCCACTGTGATTGGTATAAATTTAACTAAGTCAAAACTAATTGTGATATCTCCCTAATATGTGGCACATTCAGTCTATTTTGACCCTGAGGAGCTCCTGGCAGGTGTGTCACTGCTCACAGTTCAGGCAGTGATGGGCATGTTCTCCCTGTAGCAGGCTGACCTCTGGGGGCCGCTGTAGCTGCACAAGTCCTGGTAGATGCGGGCCATCTGGTCAGTGGCCACATTATCAGACATCTCCAGGTTTGGGGTGTTGCAGTAGGGCTGGGAGCGCCGCATGTTCACTGCCTCCAGCAGGTGCTGGCAGTTCACCACACTGATCTGCCATAGGGAGAGGAGACAACTGTCATTTTTTTAATGTCATCATTTGTTGCGATGAGTCTTTTTGAGTGTGACGCATGTTATGACTTGACAGGTCTTACCTGCACAATGATTAGTTTGCCCTTGGCACTGCTGAGATCATGGAGCTCCTCTCCAAAACACAGAGTCACTGTCGGATCCGGAGCAGGAAACTGACCCTCCTGGTACAGCTGTAGAGCTGGTGCATAAAAAGTTTGTAAAAAAAAAAAAAGGAAAAAAAAGAAAAACTGTTAAGACAATCTTTGCAAGTTATCAATCCTCTTGCATGACGTTGCTTGCTTTAAGCATTGATAAGAAATGTTCATGTGTTTTACAGTGATTTGGACTGAGCTTTTAAATACCTAAACAAACATGGAGGCTTACCTTGAAGAAACCTTCCTGTGTCAAAAATCTTGACTACAGCATCCCTCTCGAGTTTACAAGGCATGGGGCTGTATTGAGAGCCCACTTCTCCCAGCCCGATCCAGAAGACACGACTCTGGCACAGCCTTTTGATGAAGATGCCCTCTTGGTTGGCACGAACCAGTACACCTCTCTCCAGGTGGCCCAGGAGCTTGCGCGTGACATGGCGCTGGCGGTCATACTCGATGAGCTCAGCGGGAGGGAAATGAACACTCTGCATGCTGTCTGAACTGTATAGGGCACCACGACCCAGGTGCTGTTGTGGGGAGATTCTGCAGCCTTCGGAATGATTAACCACTGTGCTGTGCATCAGCTTTCCTCCATAGTAAAAACTGATCATCATTTGGGAGAAAGCTGGAGAGTAGAACACTTAGTAAGTTTTTGCAAAGTACTTACACTGTGCTCCATTACTACTATAAATGCTTAACCACAGGTCTGTTGTTATTCTTTCATGGATAATATACGTGTAAACGAATACCTGAGCTGGAAGTGCTTGATGGCAAAGGGTCCTGATGCAGTGGGAAACCTGTGAATCATAAGAGGAAGAGATGAATTAAGCCACCCTTTTAACACAGTGGATACAAACACAATGTCATGTCATTACTTTGCTGCATCATCAGAAATACCCCCTCTCCAGCCGATCTCACAAAGAAATAATCACTTTAGTCAGCAAAGTTGAACAGGATGTTAGTCAATTCTTCTACTGCAGAATTCAACAGACATGCACATAACCTCTATTTAGCACCCGCCATCGCAGGGACACACCATTGAGTTCTCCTTTGTGGATATTTTCAAAGACATTAAAGCTCATATCTCACAAAAATGGAACAGTCTTACATGAGAGATGAGACAAAATATGCCAAGACGGACTTACAGCCACAACATTGAGTGAACTGTGAACAGCTTAATTTAATCGGAGGAGGGTGTTTTGTATTGTAAACTGGGTAGAAAAGGTTGTCTTACCATTGATGCTGCCCTGAGACCAGTATTCTGGACTGGCCTGGAAATTACAACCATCCTCCTGCCAAAAAGAGAACAACATGATAAGCTAACTAAGAACCTTTGTACACATCACAGTTATGAAGATCAAGTGGGAGTGTGTTGGAGCAGACAGAACAGTGTGGTCATCGGAAAAAACTGACACGAAAGCTGAGTGGTTGTATAAGCAAAGTGCATCTAGAAACAGATGAGTTAGGGGGAGAGAGGGGTAAGAAATATGGTTTAATCAGTGGTTTAAAGCGAGAGGAAGCCTCACCTCTTTAATGAGCTCCTCCTGTTCTGCAGGGCTGCAGTCCATGTCAGTGATATCACCGCAGCTGGTGGTAGCTGCCATGGCCATCACTGAGCTTTTGCCAGCTGAGGGTGGAAGAAGAGGACATTATGACTATGAGTTTCTGGCGGAACTTGCATTGCGCTGCAAATTCTACTGAAAATATCTGTTAAAGGCCACCAATGGTGGCTTTGAGGAAATTGTTGCACACAGATGGACAACAGAGACACATGTTGGATTTTAACTGAAAATGAACACATAAGCCACATTAACACAAACTCACTCTTCTGCTCTTCCTCTGGTACAATGCGGTAGACTTTATAGGGTTCAGAAATGTCCAGCTGTGACCTTTCTGTCACCTCCTCAAAGTCAGGGCTTTTGTTCAGGGCACAGCGGAGTCTGGTCTTCCATGTTGCAGGCTCAGCCTTGTCCCCCTCCTTAAACTTGCCTTTAAACACAGCCCAGGCCTGTGGAGGGGGGGAAAAAAATCTAACTTTAAGATGGTATTGTATTGGTAACTCTCCTAAAGAAAGAAAGAAAGAAAGAAAGAAAGAAAGAAAGAAAGAAAGAAAGAAAGAAAGAAAGAAAGAAAGAAAGAAAGAAAGTTCCATCCATTTATTTCTTGTTTTTGCGCTGAATAAAACTAAAACTCCATTTACAGGTTTCTGTCCGTGGGACTACACGAGAATGTTGTCAAACCTTAAAAATGGATGCGTCTACTTCTTGGTTGTAATCCTGTTTCCCTGCGTGTTTCCATGGAATTCGGAACAAAGTGCGGCTTTCATCCTCCCATTGCAGTCCGGAGTACTGCGAGCTCTGGATCTGCTCTATCAGCCACTGCTTCAGTCTCCGACCTCCCGTGTTTGACATCTTGATGGAGAAAAGTTGTTTATGGACTCTTCACTTGTACCTAAATGAAGGGGATTGTTAATTTATTATTATTATTATTATTATTATTATTATTATTATTATTATTATTATTGTTGTTGCTGTTGTTTATGTTGTTTAATATATCATAATAATTTATTTTTAATCAATGCAAAATGTAAAGGTGGTGTCCCACAACTTTCACCCTTAAGAATAGAAATCCAAAGTAATCGCACTTACGGTAAGCAGTTGCGCTCTTGGCCCCTGAGATAGATGATAGATAGTTGATAGATGGCTCACTGTCAGATTTAGTCAAGTGGTTCCAAGTTCTCCCCGACACATGCCCATCAAGATTTTTGTGCTCCGCGTTATGAATGATAGCTGGGAAATGATTTGACAACGCTGCCTCCCTCTGACCAATGAGCGCGTTGAAGCCTCGGTAGGCCGGCCCATTCCGGAAGTGTTCTTCTAACTGTGGGCATTTACAAGAAATGGCCTGACATAAGCGATAGTTGTTAAAGTGCTGCCCACGCCAAAAGACACGCAGACGTGGAGCGCTGAATAAACCCGGAGAGTCACAAGTTGCCTTGTGCTGCGGGGGATTTCTTCGCTCTAGACATAGGTGATATGGTCCCTCCACGCCCACTCACAAGTGGTGTGAAACCTCAGAAAGTTATGGTGCAGGTACAGTATGCATGCAGTTTGTATGGTGGTGAAGTATGTTGGAGATAGGCCTATATCCTTGTCTAATAACAGAAATGTCAATTATGGTAGTAGGAGGATAAATACAGTTCTATGTGGCGAATAATATTTGATACTAGGATCAAAAGGAGATCCAGGATGGACTAAAGACAAAGCCATGTTAGGTTATATTTCTATCTACCAACCTAAGTCCAAACGACATCAACATAATTAATCTATTCATTTGACAGTTATTACAAAGTTATTACATTCCTGTAATATTCTTTTGGGAATGATGTAGAGCTGAAACAATTAGTTGATGAATTGATTACTCAATCAAAAGAAAATTGTCCCAAAACATTCTTCCAGTATTAGCTTTTGCTAAATTTACAGTAGACTAAGTCTGGTTTTATGCTTTCTGTGTCTATTTCTGCCAATCTGAACATCCTATAAAATGCCTACTCACAATTACTCTTTTCAGCCATGAAAGGTCAAAATAGACACATGTAGGTAGTGGGAATATTATGCAAATAAACTACACTGAAATTTAAGGTAATTGCACATGCAGCCCCACTGATCTCCCCACAGAAATAACCCCCAAGGAAACCAGTCACTATGTATTACCTGGAGGATTATATGACTACTTCTTTGTATGTCAAAAAGTGAAAAAAAAACCTGAGGAAGGATTCCTGATCATTTTTCAGTAGTCTGTCACTGTAGCACACGTCTCAGTTGTAATGGCAATATCAATCTTTTATAGCATGATGTACAGTTTACTTTAACCTTCTGATTTCCTGTAACATACACAGATCAGACCACTGAGACATTAAAAATAAGACTTTCACTCCTGAAATCTTCCGACAAACATGGAAATGAACTAATACTTCATAAACACTAAAACTAACAGTACTTCAGGTTATACTGCGTGTTTGTCCCGTTTTTTTCTTTCATAAACCTACTATTTACTGTTTGTTTTTTTCATGAAGCGGTATAAGCTGTGTAAAGCAGCATTACCGGGTGATCTACTGAGTAAAACCCAGAAACCTCTTAAATCTTGAACGTAGACTGAAGTTGAAGAAAAGCTATTCTGGGGTTTAGTAAAGCTTCTTCATGAGAGGAGCAGCTGATCTAAAGTTGAGTTGCAAAATATGTATATAGTAATTTTCCTTTACTTGCTCACAGACACATAACATGGTGTTGATAGTAGAGAGTAGAGTTTTATTAGCATTTCCATATTTTTTGTCAAATCACTGCATTTTCTTATAAAACACAAACAAAAAAACAATAAATATGTCATTAAAAGTTAACTGTACCCATGAATTAATAACACAAATGACCTAAAAATCAGCTTTGTCACAATAAAAAGATAAATCAGTATCATCATCAGTAAAATCATGAAATTTTAAGCATTGGGACTGCAAAGATTCTTCATGTGTAGTTATAGTTTTACTCAGCCTCACTTTATGCAGCTTAAAGGCATTGCTTAAAGGAACATTTTGCCAATTTTAAAACTTAGCCTGTATGTTACTCCTAGTTGTGTTTTTTGTTAATGGCCACAGCATGACCCAATGCTCTTTGCAACCAAGTGAAGCAGCCTGGATTACTAACAAATCCTGCCCCTGGCCTATCTCACATCAGTTGATAGTGGTTAAACTACAGATGGGATTTGGCTGCTGCCTGATTAACAGATCATTTGGTGGCTGGGACAGAGTTGCTGGGAGCCAACTCACAGCTTTTCCTCCCTAGCTATTCGTCAATATTCATTGATATCAAGTTATACTGTGGATCGTTGGATCGCTGTGGATTCTGTTGCAGACATTAATACATAGTGTGCAGACAGCTTGATCAAAAGAACAGTATCCAACTGGGTGTAAACATCGCTGTTTACCCCATGGGCAGTATGTGCAACAGTGATAAATTAGTTGTTGTTATGACATCTGTGCGTGTCTAGCGTATCTGCTAACAACACCATGACCACTGTTTTGTTTTTGTGTATTTTAATGTCAATAGCATTTACAAATTTGACAGGCAACTAGTACTGCCGGTACATCGGACTAACTGGTCAGAGTATCTGGCTTCAAATAGGTTGTAGATTCGTGGATTTTACTGTCCACCACCACATACTAGACATCCACACAATTCAAGAGAAAATGTTCCTTGAAGGCTGCATCAATTATCATGTCCTTAAGGCTACTGAGCTGAACATTGTAGGTGTAAAGAGTCCACATGGAAGTGTAGTTTATTCATCATGGTTAAGGTGCTGAGGTGTTTGGAGTAAGGCGTCTTTGAGCACTGATACCCATGTTGTGGCTGTACTCAGTTAAAGGAGCATCGGCAGTAGTGGTAGTGGAGAAGACTCAGACGCAAATCAACCTCCATTGCTTCAAAATAACTAGATGGGTGCAAATAAAAGTATAAAGCATATGCTTTAAGGGGGGCATTTCATCCTGATAGGTGCCTAAAGGCCTTACAGTTGGATACAACTTGGGGTTGATTTAGAATTGAGTACAAAATAATAACTGCTGCCATTTACACACGGCGTTGGGCATGACCAGAGGCCCACGTTTCAGCTGCTGCCTTCAGGATCATCAGGGCTGGACGGCAGAGCACCGACACTTTGATTTATCCAGCGCTGGTCTGCTCCTCTCCTCTGGCTCTCCTGTTGCTCTGTGTACTGGCTCAGCAGGGCACCCACCTGCTCCTGGTCATGAAATGGACTGAGACGGAAAGTGGACCGCAACCAAGCTCGGTACTGGGGACGAAAGGATAGAATAAAAACCTAGGTCGGTGATGAAACGCTTCTCAGGAACAGTTGGCGCTCTGCAGACATTCCTGCTTACACAGTCACCTGAGAGTCAGGAATTCCCCTTAATACCTTTTACACCTCCAATTGTGAAGTTACTGTATTTCTCTCATGTTGAGATATTCGTGGAATATCGAATGTGCATATTTACAAAGACACCGTTGGAAAGAACAGTTGGAAAGTCTTTTGATGATGATGACACAGTTGACAACAACTAAAAGGAGCGGTGAAGTCTTTACTGGAAGCTACATTTTATGATTCTTTTGTGAAAAAATGAATGAATTCATTATTGTAAGTATGTAAATAAACCATATAAGGAGGGGCGACTTCACTAGGCAATATAAAATGAATAACCTGACTGGTATTCATGACTATGCACTCCGTCCAAGAGCTTCAGTAGAGTGAATAAAATGATGTCCAGGAATTCTAAGTCATTTTGTGCAAAACCTTAGTGAAAGTCACTGTGAATGCAATACATTCACCTTCCTAAAACTAGTATCCCCCCCCCCCAAAAAAAACAAACAAAACAGTGCAGCACTGACTCATAACATCAGCACAACTGTAAAAATGAATTAAATAATCTAAAGTGTAAAGACAAAACATCAATAAGCAGACTGATGTGAGGTGTTGTGCAAGATTCTGATAACCGCCATTGTGTCATCTTGAAAAAGAAAATGAAACTTGTCAGAAGGAGATGGCATTCCAATCGGATAAAGCTCATTATTTATTGGACCTCAAGTCATAATCTTGAAGTTCAGATAAGAAATGGAGGTGGTGCAGATAGTTAACTGTGGGAACTGTAATTACTACAGAACAAAGACACTCTGCAAGGCACAAAAGTTTTGGAATCTTTTAACAGATTGAAAACCACCAAACATTGTATTAAATACTATGAAATATATTTCTTTATATTTAGATTTTTGGATATATTTTCTCCATAAGCGGGATTATCTGGCCTTTCTCAATTTGAGTAATTTTGTGAGCCTGTTTTCATACCCCGCTCTGGACTATTATAGGACTGGACTACTATAGAGTTTTGTTTTTCTTTCATTAAACATGCAGAAGACAGTTATAGGATGTGCACTTCAGTGTATTTCATATTGCCTTGTTACTGTGGCATTAAACAATGTTGTTACAGCTGAATTAGTGACAAAACTACACTGCCATCTTCACGATTCCTCACTTTCTATCTGAGGCATATGTGGGAAAAGCACAAAGACAGAAATGCCATTTCCCCTTAAATCCTCGAAATCAATGCAAGATCTACAAACAATTTTTTTCAGTCATGTTATGTTGCAAGATGCTGACAGTAATGCTAAACACGTGATGAGCAGTACCAAGCTAATGCAATCCCAGCAAACCCCCTGCAGTTCCCCTTCTCTACTCAATGGCTGGGTCAGTGCCATTGTAATGGAATCACACACTGTGTGCCTTCAAGTAACTAAAATGCTACACAAAGTTAAAGGCTGTGAACAGCTACCTACAGTGTTTTCATATCTAAACACATCCTGCCAAAAGTCAAATGCTGTGGAGACAGGCAAATAGACATTTCATCATGATTTTTTTTAGTATTGGCAGCTGTCATATATTTTCAGGTACATTGCTTGACATTGTCTCTGTTTGAAAAAAACAAAACAAACCAGACTGGACATAAAACCAGGAAGTTTAAACCACTGTTTCCTATAAGTGGTGATTTTCTTTAATGTGAAAATAGACGAATCAAAACTATGAGTATTATCGGTGCCAGCATCTGTCTTCAAGAGTGTGGGATCAAAAATGTCTCCTGCACTGATGCACTGTTGACAAATGTTTTGGGGCTTTTGTATAATTTCACAGTAAGATGAGCATATTGTCTGATGCACTGTGCAGCTGTTTAGCTTCTGGTTGTAGCTGAGAATCTCAGCTATGCCAGCTAAACCACAGAATTGATTTACTGTGAAACAAACCATGGTTGTTCATTAGACAACAGATATACAAACAATTATAAAGATGTTACACAACAATAATTTGGCATGAGACAGTCCACTGCAACTGCCAGGTTTATCACGTTCCATGACAACAAGAGAGCAACAATTAACAGTTGACATGTTAACCACTGCATATTATGTGGTTGTGTGCATCATATCCTGCGAGTTCCTGTGCAGGTTGGGCTTAAATCACCACCGAAAACTAAAAATATAGCATTTTAAATTATTAAAACCCTTAAAATCTCTTTTGGGGACTGGATGCTGTAGGTCTTGTGTGTGTGCATTCATTATGACTGTGTTTTCCTTCACGTGTTTACCTCTGAGACTTGTGCCGTCTGATACTCCTGCAGCTGCTGCTGGAAGCCATAGTTTGGGCCGACAAAGGAGCGAACAGCCTTGACTGCAGACAAACACTCCTCCCAGCTGTAGTGGGTGACGGTCATCAGGTAAGCCACCACCATGGTTGTACTGCGGGACACACCTGCAAGGCTACAGCAAAGAAAGAACACGGCTTGGTCGTTGTCATAAGGAAACTGGATGTTTAACACCTTATTCCTTATTGGTAATTGGTAAATAACAGAATAGGCACCGACAAGTTTTCAAACTTTTCCCTTCAGGTGCTAAATAGGATAAACATTATTATAGGTGACTTGTTCTTGACATGACTCTCAGATGCCATGAAGGACATGAAAACCTACCAGTGAACAAGGCAAGATCCACCATTCAGGCGACATTCGTGGATGAAGCTAATGCACTCTTTAAAATGCTGTAATCTGGAAAGAAATAAATAACAACTTATTATATTACTACTTTCAAAGTCTGACAAGTGTGATATAGCACACATTTGTTTCTGTGGCATGTCGTACCACAAACAGAATCAAACATTTTGAATCAAGAACAACATCAGTACTATTGGTCACCAAAACAGAATACTAGCTTACGTTCCCTAAGGTAGAGTGGCATACAAGTACAAATAGGTTACAAGTTATAGGATATGAGAAAGGACACCTTGAACTGAAACTCCTGTGTCAAGGCCCTAACTTAGCGTGTTTTAAATAGGTTGCGTAAACTCTGATAACCTGATACTATTCTGATTTTGAGTGTGGAAACTTCAGGTAACTCTCAAATATAATGAGAAGTAAGTCAGGAAGGTCATTTTGATGGATTTTGGTCAGTTCAGAAAGTAACAGACATGTCAAATAGCAATGATTTTCTTTCAATTGCTCCAACTCGTCACGTGACAAAAAGGCCAGGTCTGCTCAAACAGAGAGTCTGTGGTAAACCAGAGCACAGACAGTAGGGACAGACAAGGGAAGTAACTGTCCTCGTTTTTGTCTATCTGCAAAATTACAGTCTCCGCATTTACTTATTCTGTCTTTAAAAATGAATCATTTCAACTTTACAACAAAAATAAAGCAAATAAACAATAGTGGACCTTTCGTGTTAACAAGTTTCTGCTCTGCAAATTAAAAAACAGATAAGAAATACTAAAATCACCATTAAAATTCTATACGCCCACCCCAAAACCCAAACAAACAGAAAAATAGCTGCTTTTTATGTAAGGCCACATAAATCCTCAGAATGTGAGTCTTCTCTTCAATAGAAATGAACACTAAGCGGCACAATATGGTGCAACTGCTCCTCAAATAAACGACTTGTTCACTGTCAGGAAAGACTGATGGTGCTTTGCATAATCAAGAAGTGCATGGCTGATAGCACCGTCTCCTGAGGAGCAGATGTTGGTTACTCAATAGCAGACAGACTAACAGACTGAGGCTAAAATAGATTGACTGCCACTTTTCTTTTTTTCCCCTCCCTCCTTCCTGAGATCCAAACTCCTTTTCAAAAGATGTCTCCTCAGCACTTCCTATCACAGAGGTTTCCGGCCATCTTGTTTAATATGCAGAAAATTACCTTGTGACAAAGATTTGAGGTTTTAACCAGCTGTATCCAGAGAATACTGAAACAAAAAAAATAAGCTGTTCATTGAAAAACAAAAATAGCATCTGCAATTCTATGTATGATGACGTTTTATTTGATAGGCTTATATTGTATGCATAAGAAATATTTTTCAAAACAGAAAAATATACCACTGTTGTTATAATCAAAGTGCATCATGGTGGACATGCAGACTCCTCTCACGAATGCACGTCTCATTTTGGAAGTGTTTGATGAAAATGAGTTTACACCTTCATGGTCAGTGCACACTGTGCATTAAAACCAAAGCAGGTTTGTCATGAGATTATTCACTGAAAGGGGGAATGCCTGGCCCTCCACAAAGATGTGCATGTTAGGTACTATATAAATTAACATTCAAGACAATTCAAATGAAAAATGTTGTGTTAATTCAGACGTGCCGACATCATATCACCGCACTGGGCGTCAATTCTCCAATAACCTTGCCTTGGCCTTGATGTCCCAGCTAGTTACTGATACTTAACCTGCTACATTCCTGACAATTATAGAAATGGACGTTTCTCCGGTTCTGACCAAAATTAGTTAGTGATGAAATCTATTAAGACAGTAACTTTAATTCAGGGCTGAACAAACAAATTAGACTTCCTTCCCAAGAGCTTTAAGGAAGTTTAAGGTTTTTCAAACAGCTTCATACCCTTACAGTTGCTTCAACTGTAGCGTGAGAAAGACGGTCCCTGCTGTAGACCTTACAAACGGGAGGGGCCATCAGACCTGGCCACAGAGGCTCCCTAGCTGGTGGTGAGCATGGTGGGGAGTCAGTTGGCCTCATCATTCCCGTCAGTCAGACCAGTGATTGTGACAGAGGGGGTTTATTAAAGCCCTGGGTGGTCGAGGCCAACAGCCAGATGTCACACTAAGGTTTCCTTCCTCTGCTGCCTGAGGGAAGGACACTTGATTGCGACAGTAGAGGTCAGACCCCTCCAACCCAACCCAATCAGCAACATCCAACCAAACAATAAACCTCAATTCTCATTTGACTTGCATTTTAACCAGTTCTGTTTTCTTTTCTTTTTTTGTTTTTGACAAAGTAAAGCAACTAGAGTTCCTCTTCAAAACACCAGACAACTTCAATGGCGGCCGAACTCAGAGTCACGCTCACATTTCTGGGAACAAACAGATATAACTCTCCCAGTCCCTAACCTTTTTTCAGTGTATTCACAAATAAACTCTAAAACTGCAATACGTTGCAGTCTAACAGCAGCCCTGTGCAGTACCATTTTTCTGATATGGTGGATTGGCATCATCTTAAACCTTTTTTATCCTTACTTTTAGCTTATTTTTTTGAACTGTTCTTAAGGTTTTTATTCTCCATCTAATTTTACATTATTTTTGACATTCTGTTCTGTTTTTATCCATCTTTATTATTATCAAGTTTACATTCTCTGTCAGTCTCACAGATTTTATGTCTATTCTATGTCTTTTTATGTGAAGCACTCGGTGCTTGTGATCTTCTTGTTGCTACATTTCTTGTATGAAAGGTGCTATACAAATAAAGTTTATTATTATTATTATTAATAATAATAATAATAATAATAATAATAATAATAATAATAATAATAATAATAATAATAATAATAAACCCTGTTGACACCAAGGACCAGTGTTCAGGCTGCGTTCAACCAGGCAATGTGTCACATCTCTGTCTATTATGTTGCTTACGTCAAAATTTTCCCCAGCTTTTCCCTTGCCTCTCAATATTTTATTGGCATTTCCCTCGCTGTAAAATTCCTTGTGACTGCAGCCTCTGCTGTTGACCTGTGGATGGTGTAGAGAGCAATGTGTGTCCTGTTAGCAAGGATCTTCATAAAATAGCATAAAGCAATAGAGAATTATGCAACCTCTTCTTTCTGTGCAGGACCTCTGACCAACCAGTAGAAGGCACCAGTGCAGCAACAACAACATAATCTCTCACCAGCTGCAGGACTGAATTCAAAGTGGCCTGTAAGACATGAGCCTGCTCTTTTGCATCCGTGCACAATCTGCAAGCCATGATTGATACTTCTGCGTTGTACAATCAGCCCATCTTGAGTATTTCACCCAGCATTACTGCAGCTGGTGTTGCACGAGGTCAGAGACCCTAGAACTAAGTAATAAATGTGATGACTAATGTGCTGTTTATCAACCACTGCAAGGGCGGAGGGACAGCTCATGCCTCTTTCAACACTGAGCCAATGACACATTGAACACACTCCATCTCTTGCTCCCTTCTCTCTCTCTCTCTCTCTCTCTCTCACGCACACACACGCACACAAACAAACACAGGAAATCTAAACTCTTGTTTAGTCTTTAGGAACATTCAAGAATGAATACAATATTGCAGGGTATACCTAACTTCATATATCTACAAGTCATTAGATGAACATAAATGATAAAGTACTTATAAAGTCCCACTCCCAAATAAAACTGTGTTTTTCTTCTTGTTCTTCCAGTTGAATGTTTGAGCCCCGCTGTGCAGAACGATGTATGTGTGCAGAACGATGTATGTGTGTAGAATGATGTATCTGACACTACAAGGCTGAAAGTGTAAGTTTTCTCTGTACTTATTGAAAATCTGATTTTAAGAGGCAGGCCTACGAACATGATTCGTGACACCATAAATAGTTTGGAAGGTACACAAGTGTGATGTGGACACATGAAGCCTCCACTGCACATACACTGAGAATGGACTTTACAGTGAAGTAGGAGATATCTTGTGTCCAGCAGTGAAATGTTTTCACATTCATGTATATTATGGAAAAAATTAGGCCGAGGGAATGGTGCCATTTTAAGGATTTTAATGTAATTTTAATGTGATTTTAAATAACTAATAAAAAAGATATACTGGTTACTTTTCCCTGCACTGTGATGCTTAAATTTAGGCACTCACAGCATTAATTAAATTAGTAATAGCAATTGTCTAGAAACTACCAACAGAAATCATGCAATTCAAAAAATTATTTTCTAAACTGTCAAAAATCTCCATACAATCTTTGTAACGGTTTGCATTGGGCCGTCACACCCTAGCATCACAATCTTGAGGGTAATAGTGTTGAAATAATACTGCATGACTCACCGGGGCTGAAGAAATTCACACAGACAAGGACAAATAAAATCTGAGGTACAAGCACTAGTTCATCCGATTGTCTGTGTCTCAGTGTGTGTGTGTGTGTGTGTGTGTGTTGTTTACTCACAGGTTCTGGCTGGAAGCATCAGCTGCATGAATACAAAGGTACTTCTTGTCCTGTAAAACAAAGAAGTATCACAACTGAAATAAAATTCAAGGCTATGAAAAAGTATTCTTGACCATGACCTGCCCTTGCAGTTTTCCCACTTTATTTTTTAGGAAATGCTGGTTTTCAGGCAAGGCGTCGTGATGAATATATGTTTGGTATTCTGATATCCGCTCGTAAAAAAAGAACTCGCAAGACGCCGGTTGCTTCCTGAGCCCACCACAATACAAGAGTGGATGGATATAGTTAATGATATTTATTCTATGAAAGGGATTACCTTCTCTCTCCGTCTTAAGAAAAATGTGTTTATTAAATTCTGGAGCAAGTGGATCAATTATGTAACCTGTCCCATGATGCTTCTCTTTTTCTAGCAAGCCTTTTTGATTTTGATTTTCATCTCTGTTCAATCACCCATGGACATTTTTTTTGAATTACAGTACTTTGTGTGCACACTTTACCTCTCCCTAAATGTACAGTTCCTAAAATAAGAAAGATTTGTGGACGGCAGAAGAAATGACACTGCTATGACTATGGGCCTTGCATGTCATATCTGTATGTTACATATAAATCCTAAACTATATTTACATGAATGGCTTTTATGGTCAACTAAAGAACTCAGAACAGGGTGTTGAATAATACATTTTACTGTACCTGCATTAAATACCTCACATTTTAATTATTATTGCCTTGTAATTGAATCAAATTTAAACAGCTAAAGAAACTTAGTTTCTGGTATCTTTAGCTCCTGTCCTTCAACATACACACCACTAAACTTACTAAACTATCCATCTCGGGCACAAAAGTCTCTTGCTCCAACCATAACTCATCACCACCTCCAGCTGGCTGACAGGACACATCACATTACAATATGCACAATCATACTCAAAATTTCCAGGTAAAATTTTCATAGGAAGTACAAATATTTTCACCCAGCCGACATGGACTTTCCACTCACCTCAAACACGGGCTTAGCATTGTTGTACACAGACAAGATGTGGGTGATGCCATTCTTGGACAGACTTTCTTTGTTTTCTGCATCTGGGACAAAGAGAAAATGGAAGACATCTCACCAGAGTCTTTACAGTGACTTTGGCACCAACAGCTCTGACCTGTTATAGCGTAAGCTGCTGCAGAGACGTGTCTCTGTGCTGTGTACTGTCCTGCAACATTACTTGGCACATTTAGGCCTGTGGTCACTTGAACTAATTTTATTTTAGTCATTATGTCTGTGCCATCACGTGGAGCCATCGACAGCGGCAGCAGCAGCTAAAGTTAGAACGCTGCAAATGCCACATTAAATAGGAAGAGGTTGTTCTAGGCCATGGAGTGACACACTAACAACTGTTGACTCTTATTTTATGTGAAGCAACACCTTCTAGCTTCGTAATTGTCTTTTATCAACAAGGCATTTGCATCTTTTTACTCTGAAATCTATGTTTGACAGAAGAACAACTTTCAGCTAGAAAATCCGATGTTAAGTTAAAACCTTATGTTATATGGTATAAGGCTCAGCACATACATTGAAAATCATTCACAATATATAAAGAATTGGCCATATTATGGAAAAATACTGTGTTGCATTAGTCAATAAAGTGACATGCTTAAAAATACTATTGGTAAAGTGTTATCAATCCCCAACCACCACTCATACATACTTACAAACATCAAATTAAAGTGAAATCATGTTTTTCTTACCTCTTATGTTTCCGAGGTAGAGCCCATCGACAACCTGCGAAGCAGCAGTCACAGACATGTTGCCTTCAGGTTAGATATTCATTACAGTCCAACTTCGAAAACTTCACTTCAAAGGAACGAATGTCCCAAGTTGAGGCAGATTGGATTTAAAGCTTAGGGCTTAAGAACCAAGTACCAGCAAGGAAACATTCTCTACAGCCATACAAGGCCTGAAGCAATGATGCATGATTATCAGGTCGAAGTGATGAGTGGCAAGCAGCCAGTCACTGTTGCTGTACAACTTTTGTACTAGTACCACAAAGCAGCAGTTGTCTGAAGATACTTACATGCTGGATTCACACTAATAAAATGTAAAACAGCCTGCACATTGTTGTGGCATGTGAGAATGGAAATACAGACCAATTTATCTGCAAATGCAAAGTCTTTTTAAGGCTAAATTGAAATGTACAAATTTTACTTCAGCGACTCAGGTTTCAAAAAGACATTTTGCTAAAGATGTGCTGTTAAAATGCATTTCGCTTACTGTTGACTAGTTAATATACTGGGCAACAAATGTATTTTTACATGTTAGCAGTGAACTTTTTGCCATCACGTGAAAAGGAAACAAGAATGTCACAGTGCCATAACTGGCCAGGCAGATACAAATGTTAATATAGGTTGTTAACAATGTTGTAATATCTATTGATTTAATTCTTAGAGCAAAGTTGCATAAGCCCATCATCAGAAGTTCTGGCATGGATGTGGCACCTGTACCAAACTGCTGTGCATAGTGGAATAACTTGCGTCTACCATAACATAATCGGAACAATGAATCACAAGTCTACATGTCACAGCTATGGCAAGCCATTCTAACATTTAAAAGCTAGACTGGATGTTTCTTCCTATTCAAAAAGAACAATTCAGATATCCTCAATCCACAGTTTGTCATATTCAGATATAATTTATCCTCGGACAAACGACGTCACTTTTACCATTCACGTGTATGGGGTTTCTCATTACAGATCTATACAATGCGTTTGCAGATATGTGCAGTGTGAACTGTGGATATCTGCAACTTAATTAGATTTAATTCCAGTTTCAGATATCTTCAATTTATTTCTGCCTAGTCAAGATCTCTAAAACCAGAAATGCACCAAGTCATGACTGTGTTGCAGATATCCACAGTTCACACTGCACATATCTGCAACTGAGTTGTAGATATCTGTAATGAGAAACCCCGTACACATGAATGGTAAATGTGACGTCATTTGTTATAGGAAGTATAACGTTGTGGATATCTGAAATGACAATAGTGGATAGGAAGAATGTCATTGTGGTTATCCGTGTTGCTATTTTTGACTAGGAAGAACTGACCTACGGATATCTGCAATATATATCCAGTCTAACTTTTAAATGTTAAAATGGCTTGCCACACACAGATTCTTAACATCGTGGCTACATTTTGAAAACCAACTAACGTTAATGTTTATATGTAATCAGATCTCAACCCGTTTATAAATTATTGAAACATTTATGGGGTGAACTATCTCCTGCACTTAAAGCTTCTGCGCTCAATGTCCAACTTGCATTCTCTGGATTATTTACATTGCCTATCTATCAGTGTGGGAAAGAGCAAAACATGTGACATGACTGATAAACGGTAAGCAGGAGCACAGGAGCTACACTTTGTAGAGTTTTAACAGCTACTGACAACAACACCTGAACATAAACCAAAATCAAACACTACCTTGTTCATTCCATTGCCCATGATGACTTTGAATCAGTCTGCGATGAGCTACTGATAGGATGTGTTAACATGGACTTTGAATCCAAAGGCTGGACAGAATGAATTTCAACAACCTCGCATGTGTCCTTATGTTTGTCTTCTCTTTAGCGACATTATTAAGTTCCACTATCATGCCTAAAGCAGCCCGAACCCAACCCGATGCTATTAATTCAGGCTTCCTCGTCGCAGCTTCAACAGATCCGTTGCTGCATACGTCATACCGGCACATCCGGGAACTTTGGTTTCCAACACGTCGACGCCCCTTTGTGGGTGGGGACAAATGCCCTAAACTTTAATGTAAAAGTGCAGAACAAAACAAGACGAATCGAAATCTACCAGGATTAATTTAGTTAATGACTTAAAGACACTATGTGAAGTAAATATATGCCCACTTTGCCTAAAATACAACAAGCAAGACGCACAGAAAACATTAATTTGATCCATCTTCACTGCCCCTTTATGCCCTTAGTCTTTGATGTCAGTGGGTACTAGTCGCTAACAGTTTAGCCACCCAGTTAGGTGAATAATAAACCTTAGAACATTAAAAACTGGGAAACGACCCGACGTCCAGGGGCTCCATTGCTCCACAATCGGCTGGCCACCTGTCGTTCCCACGGTATGACTACTAGCTGCCTATAACTATCCATCAGTAGGCCTACTAGACTGCAGGTTCATCCCGTAAGTGACATTACAGCTTGTTGCCATCAGCTTAGATGTACTTCCCCGGCCTAGAGGGAGAACTGAAATAACCATACATTTTCACCATTGACACACATTTGCATATTATGCGTAAAACATAAGTCTTATACAGTGGCTCTTTTTGCAATTCCCATTTGGAAACATTATCCATTTGAAGTAGTTCATCCATTAAATGGGCACACACATATAAAGTTAACTTCATTCCATTTCATTACTACCTTATCTATATATATATATATATATATATATATATATATATCTATATATCTATATATCTATAGATATATATATATAACATAACATCCAGTTTCTTCTTCTAGTGCAACAGGTGACAATAATTACATTAAAAATCCATGATTTTATTTTATGTCTACATGTATCCCTATCCATGGATCACCTCTTACAAATGCAATTTAAACCAGCAAATTTTATACTTAATAAATTTGAGGTCTTCCCTCTTCCATTTTTGATGTGATAGTCATTTAATTTAAAAGCATTAAGAGTCAAAAAGTTAACAAAAAGAGTATCAGTTTAACAACCTTTATTCTTATCTCTATAATACACAATGACCATAAGAGGAAGAGGTCTTCCAAAAACGCACAGACTGAGGTAATGTAGACAAGTGATAAGTACAGAAATACAGGTATTCTTGACTCTTTGAGTTTGGGTTTGCTTTCATCTTCAAGTATGTGTTATGGTCCTCTGGGTCCTTTACTTTTTCCACTGCTTGTTTTCGTAGTCCCACTTGGCTGCAAAGCCCTCCACTGGATTCATTCTCATGTCCAACATCCTCTGGAGCTCCTTCTCTTTGTACTCAGGCTCAAACGTGTGTGGAACAGGTCCATACACTGCAAAGACACATTACCAAATGACAGTGTAATGAAGATGATTATTGTTGTTTTTACACTCCAGACCGTTAGATAGCAGTGT
This sequence comes from Hollardia meadi, assembly GCA_037974645.1. Lineage (NCBI taxonomy): Eukaryota > Metazoa > Chordata > Actinopteri > Tetraodontiformes > Triacanthodidae > Hollardia > Hollardia meadi. Next base: position 19,241,546 of record JBBPCS010000130.1, read on the forward strand.
TCTAATCTATCTTCAGCCACTTGACTCTCACTTCAACGCAACAAAGTTTACTGCGACAGGAAAAAGTAAGCACACATCTCTAGCGTAAACATAGGCCAATGAAACCATATATCGCCTTGCTTATAGTAATGCAATATATTGAATTATAACCACTGAAGCGTGATATGCATCACACACAGATTCTGGCCAATACACAGCTCTACACCACACTACATAGAACCTTGCAGATTTGCAGACACATCATGCCAATCTTGTCATTACACTTTTTGGAAGACATACCATACTTTCTCTGCCAGAGCACAACCAGGCCAGTGAAGCCAAGTAAGAAGAACATCCCTCCAAGCACAGACTTCCACTCTGGTGATGAGTGGTTCATCTCAGCAAAGCTCTGTTTGAAGCTGATGCGGTACACTGAATATTGAGAACACAAAAAATCTTAATTAAAGATGATTGAAATTGTAATAGATGAAAAATGACTTGACCATTAACACATTACATTAGTTAATACAATATTTGCTGATAAGAATATCAATTTGACTGGCAGATATGGACATCAGAGCATCTCAAAAAAAGCAGTTTAGTGCAGTTAAGTCCTACATGCAATCTTCTCCTCGTTAGAGAGTGCATCCCAGGAGCCCCTCTCCTTGTCCTTCAGGGACTTCTGCTCTGGACTCAGGTCCTGCACATAGCAGATATCCGGAAGGGGATTCTCCCGCCTGTCAAAGTAGGCAGGGAGAGTGTAGTCCTCTACTTTGGCAACACCTGCAGGGGACGACACAGAACTACTTATCAACACCTGCATTCATGTCAACCTTCTCTGTGTATTCTAAAACTAAAATGTTTTATTTTTTCTAACAATGCTGAAACAGAGAGCAATGCGCACTGCTGTGTTCTTTGTCAATCGAATCTTGCTCCATGTCACCTGCAGTATCCGTCAGCTGAAGTTAAGCTGCTTTTTTTTTGCCCAACACTGAATCTTAACAAAAGATTGTGAATTAATTAGAATATTTGCAAAAATTTTGATAACACATAGATGTTTTGTTGCAAATCTCTGGAGGTTAGTTATGAATAATTTGATTAGCTTAAAGATTTGAATTAAGAACCTAAGCAAATATTTGGTTGAGGACATGCTCATCCAAGAATCAGGTGGTGTGGTGAAAATTGTACAACAAACCCAGCCCAACATGGCACTACATGCTACTTCCTAATATCTAATAAAATGTCTTTTCAAGTCATACTCACCATGTCCTCCACGTACACAGACGGATGTGGAAATGGCACGTTTGCCAATAAGGCTCAGGGCTCTGGTGGCCAGCATTCTGTCCAAAAAATCATATGAAATACATTAGCAAACTCATTCAGCACATTTATATACATTTAGTCATAATACAGCAGCATGTTTACATATTCTCCTGACAGTTATTTTGATATTTTAACGCAAGTTTTCTAGTGTTACCATTAAAAACTATCCGCTTTATTCAGAGGATACATAGAAGAGTAAGAAAAAAATAATTTGTTAAGCAGCACCTAGCAGGTGTTGGGATACTTCAAAGACAATTAAGTTGTCGTTGTTTTAAATTCTGTCATTATTTGCGTTTTGACTAAGTCGCGCAGCTTACGAGCGTTGGCTACACCGAGGCTAATGTTAGCCTTAGCTGCAAACACAAGGTCATGGCGCCCGGGAAGATACAATCCCAGAAATACTATATTCTTTGAGATAATACTACCCAATTCGATACACATTAACTGAGACTGCATTTATATGAACACATGGCAGACCGCCGTAACATTAACGGTTTACGCAGTTCCGCCTTCATGGATCTGATGCTAACGTTAGACGCTAGCCGGTGTGTTAGCCCGTCCTAGCTTCGACCCACTGTGACAAAGTCACTTACACACAATTGCTTATATCAGTTAAAATACAGATTCATCTTAGGCCATTACTAAAAAAAAAATGACTATGTATAATGCCACAGTGAGAGTAACTGGTAAAATGTGATGTATTTCTGTATGGTAAGAGAGATGCTGTTTATAAAAGAATACACCCTACTGTCTTTCCCTAGCTCCCGTCCGCCGATCTTGAAGGAAGTGAGCTTCTTGTGAACGGAAAGACGTAAACTAAAGACGTTTTACGACATTACCGTCCTGGTTTACGGTAGCACCGGTGCCGAAGAAACGAGTGGAAGGTGGAAGTAAGATTAGCTCCCATGGCTAGATTTCGTGATAATGAGTCATTCATGTAGGATAAAAAGACTGTTTTGAATTTTGCTAATTGTAAAGCTTACATGTACGCGTTAGAAGGCATAGCGTCAACCACATATTCTAACAATAAGGCGACTGCTGAGGTTGATAACTACTTTTGACCGTGAATTATATATAACCTTAGCTAACGGTAGTAGGCAGCAGTCCCTCTCATCGGGTAGCCCCTCAACCTCGCTGGCAATCCAAGTCTTTCCACCAATTTTACCGATTTTCTTATAAACATGCCTATGCAGCTGACAAGTCAGGCTTACTGTAAAATGCTTTTACATGCCGCCAAGTATCCTCACTATGCTGTTAATGGATTACTGGTGGCAGAAAAAACGAAGGAGAAAAAGAAAGAGAGCCACAGTGAACCAATCTTGTGTGTGGACTGTGTACCGCTGTTTCACGGTACACTTGCTCTGGCACCAATGCTAGAAGTTGCGTTAACATTGGTGAGTAGCTGTCAATCAGCATACACACTCAGTGTATTGGGTACATCTAGCTAAAATGGATGCAGTCTAATACAACCTTCATAAACATAGGGGTTAGTGCACGCCAGTGTTATATTGCATTCATTTTAACTATGTGAACATAATAAATTGGAAACAAAGCGTATTTCCATGTCTTTTTTTTTCTGTTTTTGAAAATTAATTTTGTCTGACATTTGCTGTCCTTTCATGTTGGCTCCACGACTCCTGCTCCTATCTCAGATCGATACTTGGTGTAAAGAAAATAATTATGTCATTGCTGGATATTATCAAGCCAATGAACGGACAAAGGATTCAAGGTACAGACAACCTAATGGACACTGGAAAACAACCAGTTATAAACCATGTGTCTGGGCTCTAACGCACAACATTTTTGGTCCTTTCTCTTGCAGACCCAACCAAGTTGCAGAAAAAGTGGCTGCCAGGATTTCTGAGAACTTCAGTGAAGCAGCAATTGTTATGGTAATAGTAAATCATTTAGGCTGGAGTTAATGTACCTGTAGTTTTACATGTTTTTGTCCATTTACATCAGGTTATATAAAATGATTACTGATTTTCCAAAGCATGGGGTGCATTTTTATTTAAACAAATATCCCAAATCACAATTTGCCTCAAAGGCTCTTAAAGCATACAACAACCTGTGTCCTTAGAACATGTTAAATTTCAAAATGAACATTGCGCACAAATGTTTTTATAGGGATTATGTGGGAACCTACATGCACAAACCCCGAAGACTGTGTTTGTTTGTTTTTTAACTGTCACCATTCAATGATAGTAATAATTTAAAGGAGCAATCTGTAAGATGTTGATTATTGTTGATTATTCCTGGGTCATTAAATACTGAGGCTTTGGGTTGGTAGGTCAGGCCGGCCACCAAGTGTTTGACAACCCAGGAAACTTATAGCATCTGTATTTGACGACCCGGGAATGAGACTTAATTAACAATGTTACACATTACACCTTCAATGAAAAGCAACTATTTTTTTTACCCCGATTGGTTGTATACATAACAAAAGTTTCAGCAAAATGTTATGTTAATAATGTTTGGACAAAATTAATGCAATTGGCTGTCTGCAAAGTGATAGATACAATTAATCTGATGCTATAATATGCTTTAAAATGGTAAGCAGCATTATAAATAAACAGAATTTGTAGTGATTTCCCTAAAACATGTGAAACACTCGTCTGTTCCTGTAAAACTCTATAACAGATCTGCCACAATTACCTTGAATCTCAAAAGATCATAGCTGCCGCTAAATCCCTTGTTTGTTTTTCTTCTTCTCAGGTGGATAACAGCAGATTAACAATTAGCTGTTTTGAGCCCATTGTGCTCATATATGATCATCATGAAAACAAATGGAAAAGCAGAGAAGTAACTTCGTAAGTGTCTCCGTGTTAAGAACTGTTTCACTGCAAGATTGGTGTTGACTGGATGTTCTCCTCAACCACAGCGTCTGGCGTACAACTCCCTGTGTGCTCTCATTAACTTACAGTTATTTAGCAAAAACAATGTACATCGTATAGAAGTGATTTAGGTCCTAATTGCCAATCTGATGTTGTTTGTCTTCTAGTGACTGCTTTGAGGACTGGAGCGAAGCACAGAAGATCACATCTGCTCTGTTAGAGGGCCGAGCCTACGAGAACTTGATTGACTTTGACAATCACTTGGACGATCTAAGGAACGACTGGACCAACCCTGTGATCAACAAGTCCGTCCTGGACCTGTGCTAAGACCCTCAGTCAAGAGTACCCTGGACACGCACATACAAATATTGCTGCCATTTCAGCATGCTTGATGCTACTTACTGTGTAGCACAGGAGTCCAAAAATGTTGAACGCATAGTCTTTGTTCCATCAAAAGGTCCCTGCACTGATGGGAACTTGCGGAGCACTGACCATTTAGGCCAAAATCTGTCAAGGGCAAACGCCATATGTGCATTGTTGGCATGTGTCCACCTTTACAAGGTGATGCTGAGGTGATGAAGTTAATTATGTTTTAATGAATGCAACTTAAATGTGTTTTTTTTTTCCTGCAATGGTTTGTGTTTATTCATAGCTGTGTATGTTAAGTTAAAATTTAGAGTATTTGATCTGTTTTTCCTCTTAAATTTTACAGTCAGTAGCAATACAGAGATTAAGTTCTAAATGATTAAACATTTTGGGTGATGATTGTACTACTGAGATTTTCTTTAAAAAAAATGTCTTTTTTTTGAGGCCTGAAACAAAATTCACACAGAGAACTGTAGTCTGAGGATGTGGACATGCGAGTCCTTGGATGCACCAGCAATGAGATGATTGACTTGAGAGCTTTGACTTTTCAATAATTAATGCTTACACAAACATTTCTATTATGCATGTTTCCTGTTTTTGTCACTGGTGCACTTCGGTATTTGATTCTGGATGATATGCAGTACATGTTGGCGTATTTGTTGTTCTGGAAGATTTGTTCAGAAATACAGTATACTGAATTAGACCACAGGAATGTGTGAATTATGTTTTATGTTAGATATGTTTTCAGGATTAGGTAATAGTATGTATTTATACTTAAACGGCCACTCCAAATCCTACTATTTAAAGACCCGGTGTGTAGGATTAAGTGGTATCTCATGGTGAGGTTGCAGATAGTAATCAACTGAATAACCCTCCTTTTCCAAGCATGTTGGAGAACCTGTGTTGGCCAAAAGGCCCTCTTTAGAGCCAGTGTTAAGTTTGTCCATTCTGGACTACTGTAGAAACATGGCGGGGCTCCGTGTAGATATTAAGGACTCATTCTAAGCTAACAAAAAAACTAAATGATTCTTGTTTTCAGGTGATTATACACAAATTAAAACATAATTATGAATATTCTGCCAATAGAGCCCTTTAAATCCTACACACTTTTCCTTTAATAAGTAATGATAAAAGTTAATTGCATTGATTAATACTTAATGTGAGGATAAAGAACTACCTTTGTAATTGAGATAATTGTTTGGACAGAACTTTTTTTTTTACAGAAATTTTATGAACTGAATGTACAATGAAACCAACTTTTGAAATTGTCCAAGTCTTTGTCAGACTCGTCATTGAGTAAATTACTTTGCTAAGTGTCTTACACCTGTGCCTCAACAGTTTACAAAAGGGTTAGGTATTCTTTTAGTTTGGTAATGGTTTAATGCTATTAATGCTTTGCTGCTGCATTAGTACCACATGTGTCTGGATCATATGGGACTGTTATCTGCTCAGAACAGGTGCAGTGAAGAACAGTATCAGATCATTTTGGTCAATTTGCATATCCTGATGCACCAATTGTGGTGGAGTACATACAAACACAGCGTTTTGTATGTACTCATTTTGGTCAATTTGCATGACAGAATTTAGAATGAAAAACATGCAGGTAACATGGAAATGTAGAAATACAGAAAAAATAACGGCAATAGATAAATGCATTAATTTATTAAGTATAAATGAGGAAAGGTCAGCATAGTTTCTTGTTTATTTTAAGTAGCGCAAAAATCACATCATTTTTTTTAAAATTTTAAATGTGAAAATAACCATTCCCACTAAAAATTGTGATTCATATTGCAATATCTGTCAAAATAATCACAATATGATTTTTGTTTTTTTTCATATGGTTCAGCCCCAATTTTAACAGCATGCATTTTGATTCATAGAAAATGACATCTGAAACAGCTGGTTAAAGGAGAAAAAGTGTCTAAATCTGATTAGTTGGTAATCTTCATTACTTAGAGCGATTAAATTTAAGTTATGTGCAATAGCTGTGACTTTGCTGTAGTAGCTAATGGTGCAACTTTCCAGTGGGATTAATGTTTTGTCTTGGCTGGCCTTTTGGACCTTCTTTGTGTATCTTTAACCCCCCCCCCCCCCTCTAATCCGTCAGAGACATTGCCCTGAAAATCTATTACTAACTAGATCATAATCTAGTATGATCTCCATAACATGTGCAGTGGGCTTTCTGCATGCACGCAGCTATCATCCACTCTTATCAGCCACTCCCTATCCTTACTGCCACTAGCCACTTACAGAAATGTAATTATTACAAGAGTCCTCATCACTTGGTCCACATACATGTTTTGTATTGGTGTCATCCTTTTTTATAACTTGGTAAATATTGCCATCTAGCGGCGCGTAACGGCAACTGTTGCTGTTTGTCACATGACCTACTTCTTCCTTCCGGGTCAGACAAAGCAAAACAATTAAGGTCTGGTCAGTGTTGTCATTACGTACCAGACGAGTCAGTCAACCTTTATCAAACTACAATTTCTCGAAATATTCCGATACACCACATGCGGTGGAGTATATGCAAACACACCGGCGCTGTTATGCGAACACAACGGTACTCACGGTACGACGTGCTCACCGCGCGGCCTCCGTTCTGTTGATGACGACGCTGTCTTATCCTGCGTAGTCCTTCGGAAGCCTGCAGCGCGGGAAAAGTCTGCAGCGTAGATGTGAAGTTAAAGTTTTAACCGTAAGACATACAGCTATGGATCCCTCGGAGGTAGAGTTCCTCGCCGAGAAAGAGATGGTGAAGATAATACCAAATTTCAGCCTGGACAAGGTCTATTTGATCGGGGTGAGTAAGCCGGTTGTATTTGTCAAGATGTTATTTGGCACGGTTTAACATATAAGATACCTTTAATTTTCGTATGTGACTCAAGTTAGGTGGCTCTAACTGCAATGTTTGTTTTATTTGCGTGATAAAATCTTTCTCTGCTCAGGGCGACCTGGGTCCTTTCAACCCTGGACTGCCCGTCGACGTTCCTGTGTGGCTGGCCCTTAACCTGAAACAGAGACAGAAATGTAGAATTGTTCCTCCTGCGTGGATGGATGTCGGTGAGTTATACAGTGCAGACAGGTGTTTGACATGTTGTTGTTTTTTTACAAGATTGCTGCAGAACTTAGATTCTTTGGAAAGTCTGTCTCGTGCACCATTTTTAACACATTGATCAAAATTCAGCCTAACATATCTGGAATCCTTGGAAGCTTTTAAATCGCCACCAGAATTTGCAGTAGACTTCTAGCCTAGTTAATGTTCTGTTGCCTGGCAGACATCTCAAACCTGCTTCTTCAAAGATCTAAACAGAGGATCATGATCACTTGGGACTATTTTGCCATGTTTGCATTAGATATTTAGATTTGTAGTAAAAATGGGATTAAAGATTACAGCAGTCATCCAGAATAGGAAGTAGGCATACAATGAGATTTTAACTGAATGTGTGCTGGTACCCAATGAGCTTAAGGACAGGGTTGGCAATTTTCTATATTTTTCTTATTGTCAACAAATACCACAAAAAAACTAAAACCAACACCTTAGCCTGTTTTCAGACTTCCCCACCCTTTCTTTTACACTCGGCCCCAAGCCGATTGGTTCCTATGGAAGACATAAATCTAAAAATAAAGTAGGTTACATATTCATAGAATTTTTTTTTCCGACAAATGATACAGGAGTAAATGGTGCGTGTATTGTGGACTATTTTCAGCTGTGAGTATTTCATGAGGCAACACGGCATGAGGCTGAGTAAACCACATTGCTCATCATAATGCAGGGACATGTCACTCAGTGTGGCTCAAAACAATGTAGGTCCAAGGCACAGAGGAGTAAGATATATCAGGCTTGTTGCTGGTAACCTGGTAATCTTTAGCACAAGCTTGAAACAATGCTGAAAATACTAGAACTGGAACCCCTTTGACGTTTATTTGATTTGTTCCGTATGGCAATGTGATTCACTAATTTACTGTTTTGACTCGCCTGTTGATGCCGTGCAGACAAACTGGAGGAGATGCGAGACCTTGAGAGGAGAGAGGATGCCTTTACGCCTGTTCCCAGTCCCTACTACATGGAGCTGACCAAACTGCTGCTGAACTAGTGAGTCATACACTTAAAAGAAAACAACAACAAAAACATGCAGAAACAGGGCTTTATTATGCTCCTGGTGTTTACAGTAATTCAGCACTGTACCTTACGTGACGGTTTGTGTGTCTCTGCAGTGCGTCTGACAATATCCCTAAAGCGGACGAAATCCGCACGCTAGTCAAAGACATCTGGGACACGCGCGTTGCCAAACTGCGCCTCTCCGCCGACAGCTTCATCAGTCAGCTGGAGGCTCATGCCAAGGTACAACTGATGGCGAAGCATCATACGCTGAGCATTAAGTTGCCACACATTTTCAAAGAATATTGGATGGCTGAAACAATTAGTCAAAAAATTGATTCCTCAATTATTTCAAATGGCCACTGGAGGTTGTGTTGAAACAATGCAAGCACCTTGGAATAATTTTTGTGCATCTTCAAGTCTTGGAAAAACATTAATTAGGTAAACTTGGGAGCGCCTAGATGTTTCTTAATCAGCAGGATTAACAGCCATGGTCACAGTGCCTTGCAGAATAATTGGGATTATCCATTTATCCCCTCATCTTGTGATCCTCCTGCTTCCTGTTTTACTGTCATATTAAGATGCGGGAGATGTGAGCAGTCCAAGTCCAGAGCAGCTGTTAGAAACAGAAAGTTACATTTACTTGTTTAAATATGTCTCCTCTGCTTCCTTCGCCCCGTGTAGCTGGACAACTTGACTCTGATGGAGATCAACACCATACGAGCGTTCCTTCTTGACTCTCTCAACTGCATGTACAAACTGCGTTCCAACCTGCAGCCTGGTTCGAGTAAGGGACAGTTCACCGACTACTGATCCGCAAGATCCAGGCCTGTTGAACAGCTTCGGGATCTTGTCCCAAGAATTTGAGAAGACTGCGGTCTAAGCCTTGGGCTGAGGCGTGTACTTACTCTTTTAGGCCCCTCATTACTCAAAAGACTGTTTATCCCAGAAACTGAATCCACGAGATTTATGCCAACGGATGATTGAAGCTAACCGAGTCTTAGTGGTTGTATTATTTTGATGCGTGCATGTCAAAAGTATTTAGGCTGTAAATGCATCTACTGTTTATGTGCATGTTTAATTTAGGATGCTCACTGTAGTTTAAAACTGCCACCATTTTTGTGTTAATAAGTGACAAAATAAATGTATTTGTATTTGTATTATGTCTAGGTTATATTAGTACTCTGTTCTAATTGTTCTGTGTTCTATTTTTTTTGCCTACAATTTGAAATTTTGAATTGTTGAATAATTATCGTTTTCCCCTTTGTCATACTTCCTCTGCATTTTTCTGAGCGTTCTAGATGAGTGATGTTTTGCTGATCTGATTGACGTTCGCCTGCAAAGTTGTGCTAGAAAAAAAGCATGCGTATGCAAACCTTTCTCTAATGTCATGATTACATAGTAGACATGTTTGTTGCTGAGTGCATGTTAAGTCAGCTAAGTGATTAAATGACACGCTCTGGTTTCAGCTTCTTCAGTTTGATTGTTTTCCACTTGGATCAGTTATATTTATACTAATAAGCTGAATTTTTTATTTTTATAACTTGGACTGGACAATACAAGATATTTGAAGAAGTCAGTCTGTTTCTTTTAATCATGTGAGATTAATTGATTGTTTTAATCTAAAACCAGTGAAATGTTGATATTTCTTAAATGTTATGTACTCACCAGGTGTGAACATTATTTGCCAGGAAGGGTCCTGGAATATCAGCTTTTCAAATAGCTGTATAATGTTGGTGTTCTACCCTCCCACCTACCAGCACCCACAAACATAAGTTGACAATTTAAAACATTTTTGAAATATTTTATTTTCTTTTTTGTCTGAAATCACAGCCATATATTCATAAATACCTAATTACTACATTCAACAAAGAATATATTACATTACAATGAATTCAAACAAGTACATTTTAAAAACAGGATTTCACAGCATCTAGACATCCTCCACTGAGTAATGGGGCTATTGCATGGGCGTGCGTGGGTTGGAGAGACAGGGAGGCTGGGTAAGGGGCTCGCTGTACTGCACCTTTCTCCCCAGGTCATTGGCAGCTTACCTCAGCATGCGCACTTCCTCATGAACCTATAGGCTGCGCCCTTGGCTTTCTTCTGCTCTGTAAAAAGGACATCCTGAACTCTGGAGCTACCTGATCCTCTGACCTGGCTTGGGTCTCATGACCGAATGGATCCTTGAAGATGGATTTAGATAAAGGAATTGGGGCGTCTGTTCTTGACATGCACATACTTGAAAAGATGTGAGACATACAGTAGGCGCTTCAATGTGAAATGTTAAGTCCCTGATCACTGGTGTTGGTGGTGTAATGTCTTGTCACGTGGACTGCAACTCATTCATATGCTCCCAAATTCTTGAGGCACTTGTAATTAATATACGGTATGCAGGGGGAAGTTGTGCTTCAGTTTGTTTGTTTTTTAAATAAATGAACTTCCTGCACATTTAAAAAAAACAAGAAAAAAAAGTTAATTACTTTCTTCGTTTTTTTTTTTTTTTTAAATACTGAAATCCCCCACTCTTTTCACACCAACAATCCTGTCACCATAACTTGTGCCGCTGGGCTAAAGCCTCTTAAGATTCCAAACAATGATCCACACACCTCACAGACGGTCTCCAATCGCACATACGACCTTACAGCTGAGGAAACACAAGTTACAGGGTAGAACGTCAGTGTAAAACCTACTTGTGGCTAAATCTCAAGGCAGAGCTGACAGGAAGGATGACGGGCGAGCACAGGTTGTAAACAGGCATGAGGCCGGCCTGACTTTGCATGTACCAGGAAATGCCAAGCATGAATCTGCTTTTTGTGATTTAGTTACGACACGTTGGCAACTTTGGATAGTGAGCGTCCTAAAAATGGGCGAATGCAAAAAGGAGATGAGTGGGGTTAAAGGTATTCAGCAGTGGAAGATGGCCATTCTGGTCTTCGTGTTTGGCTACCTAATTGCAACTCAATTTAAAATTAAGAATCCAAAATGCTACGGTTTCTCATTTTGGCACTATGTCCTCTAATGGCTGCTGATAAGGGCTTTATCTTATAAGGCGTTAACATTATGCAAACCGTCGTATTGTTTGAGTCCAATGCTATATGACGTCATACAAAGTGAAGTTACAGGTCCAACGGTGGGATAAAGCATCAAGAACCAGTTTCATCAGCTGGTGGCATTAAAGACTCTTCATGTCTTAATAAAAATAAAATCAAGTACGTCAAGTGACCAAAGAAAAAAAGACTGGATCTCAACTGGTTTTCCGTATGAGAACATCACAAGCTAACTAGTCGTGCCAGAAGCAGTGAAGCTGACTAGAGGAGTTGGGAAAGGGGCATTACAACGGAGACACGTGTTGCTGTGAAGGAAGGGGGATGAGAGGGCAGGAGCCATGTCTCAGGACCTCGAAGTTAAGCTTTGCTGAGCTCAGACGCCAGATGAGGTGGCCAGGTCCCAGCTGCGCAGTGCCAGGAGAGAGAGAGCGAGATTAAGAGGAGGAGTGCATCCTGTTTTCTCTCACTCTGGCAAATGTCTCAAAATGAGCTGTTCTGGCCAGCAGCAGGACAAACACTAAAAGCAAGGCTCTCTTTTCCAACCCAAAAAGCATAAACATATAAAAATGGCAAGCTTTTTTTCCTTTAAAAGAACAATGATTAAAGTAATAAAAACATACAAAATTCTTTTAAGTCTTCATATTATGTACAATACAAGGCTGGAGCACCTTTTAAAATTCTTATTCTCAAATTTTCTATTTCGAAATAAAACATTTCCTTAATTCTTTCCAAAAAAATGTGCATTTTCTAAGTTCTTCCCTAATTTCGACAGTTCTTTGTTGTAACACAGTACCACCAGGTAGTTCTTCAGCTTTTATTCTTAAGTGCATTTCCAGTTCAAAAGCTCATGGCCACTGTGATAAAAAAATCAGTCCCGACTGGCCAAAAGCCTTTGGAGCGTTCAAGTCTCTTTGACGAAGCCCCGCCTCCTGGGGTAGCTGCTCCCTCATTGGCAGGATTGTCTGTGTAGCTGTGGCGGCGAGGGATGCAGGGACCGAACGAAAGAGCAGCAGGGACTGAAGACGGTGAACAGCAGGTGCATGTGTGTGTTTGTGTTGATCTTCAGGTAATCCTGCCCCGTACTATCACTGATCTCAGGGGTTGGCTACATTGGCACGCATTAGTGGCTCATGGCACAGTCCCTGGCTGGCCACAATCCAAAGACTGCCTGTCCTTCACTGTGTGGTCCTGTATGATCCATCCATCCATTCACTCCATTTATTATTCATTCATTCATTTTATCTGGCCAGCCATAATCTCCTCCATGGAGCCATGTGGACCGGGCCATGAAAAATAAACTCTGGGTGTCAGTCCAAAAGGGGAGGCGGCCAGGGGCCTGGGGGCCATTTGGTCGGCGTGTTGGGGTCACCTGGGAGGGTAGCCCTTGTAATGGCTGCCTCTCGGCCAGTGCGTCTGTGGCAGCGTCAAACACTTCCTGAAGTGCTCCAGCTCTGCTTGCAGCTTCTCCCTTTCTACTGCCAGCTTCTGTCTCTGGGACATCAGCTCCTACACAACCAGGGTAGCCAAGCGGGAAGACACGAAATAGAAAGTTAACACAAAATCACAACAATGAGGATGTGATTTCAGGTATATGGCAACAATACAAGGGTGGAGAAAAATAAAGGAGAAACCACAATATGAGAATAAATAGGAATTCTCTTTGGATGTGGGATACTGTGTGTTCACATTATTTTCCAAACAGCTTTCTGGCCACATTATTTGCTTTTGTGGTTTTAACTTTCTATTTATGCACTGAATATTTCTTTGAATGTAGCCAGTTCCCTCATGTTGCTTTGAAAACCAGCACTGCAAGTAAGTATTCAAATGAAGAAAGATTTGCCAGCATAGCTGTCTGTTTACATTGTGATCCCTTTACTTTAGTTTGTAGTAGTGTGGATTTTAAGCCACTTTTGTGTATATTATGAGCGACAATAAACAACACGTGTGTGGATGGAAGGGAAATGTGTAGGAGGTAAGTATTGATGAATTCGGCCGTGCATGTGCGTCTTACCCCCATGCTATGAGACAGCTGCTCAGCAGTCAGACTGAGGTTGTAGTTCTGAGCTTCTAGTCTTCGACACTGGCTCTGTAACACTTGTCGCTCCAAACTTTGCTCTAGAGGACAACACCGGATAAGACAAAAGGGGGGTTAGAGAAAAAAATTTAGCAGCAGATGCTACAAGCCTAATTTACCACGGGCAACTAGCACAGAGTAAAAAATGTTTTTTCAGTTTAATCAGATAGCTATTCAGCTTATGCCGACTGAATTTCTAGTAAAAATCCTTCCTCCACATGTATTTGCATATGATATATGAAGATTGGATGTATAACAACCTCTAGTGGCAAGAGAACACAACTGTTCAGGTCTATTCAACTGTGTTGACTCCGACCACCGAATGATGTGATTGTACACTGCTATAAGATTAAGACATTTTACGTAAAAACACAATTTCTCCAGGAATAAAAGGAAACACTAAAATATATACATCTATATTTATAGCTTTTAAAGAGGTAGGGGCTATGAAACCCACATATAACAGAGGGTAGAGGAGCCATAAAAACACCAGAATCACGAAACCTCGAAAGCAGCAGCAATATAATCACTACATGCTCGCTGTGGCTGCTTACCTTCAACATATTCCTGATAAGCTTCAAATATAGATTCAATTCCCTGCCACTTGGAAACAGGAGCCTCCTCTTCCTCTTCCTCCTCCTCCTCCTCATCAGAATCATCCGGACCAGACAGGTCCTCCCTCATCCCTGAGGTCTCCCGGTGTAGGGGTACAGAGACGTGCTGCCCGTTGGGCTGCGGGTGAGAGTGTGAGAGCGGGTGGGGTAATGAATGTGCGTTTGAGTGAGATTGTGAATGGGGCTGCGGTGGTCGGCCGGGGGCGCTCTGAAGCTCTGGAATGTTGTAGTGGACGGAGGACTCCTGGAGGTGGGACGACTCCGAAATCCCTGGGGCTCCACCTAAAGTACAAGATGGGAGAGAAGGGAGGGTGGTCGTAATTTATCCTTTTTAAATAATTTTAAGCGGTGAAAGGATTAGTCGATTAATCTAGGGCGATAAATATATATACAAATAACGATTATTTTCATTATCGGTTAATCTGCTGATTATTTTCACAATTTCTTCATTAATCGTTTGGTAAAATAAAAAATTTAAATGTCAGAAAATAGTTAAAAATGCCTATCACAGTTTTTATCTGTATCAGAAACGAGGCCGGCGTTAGCTAAGGGCAGGGGTGGGCTTAGCCCACCCAAATGTGCATCTTGCCCACCCAGTCAAAAGTTAACAGTTAAGTTAAAAGTTAAAAACAGCCAATGGAAATATATTACTGAAAATATCAGTATCACTTCTAACTTCTGATTGGGTGGGCAGCCTTCAGCCGCCTCCTAACTTGCCCACTTCTCTTCCCGCATGTGAACTCCGTTTACCCATCCCTCTAATTCTGAAATGGCGTGTATGCAGTCCAAACTGAGCTTTGCGCAGTCTTTCAGTCACGTTACAGCTGTTAGTTACTCAGACTGGCTTCCTACCGCAGTTTCTGTTGAAGCTTCTAGG
>JBBPCS010000130.1:19284093-19302227 GCA_037974645.1 Hollardia meadi
ACACACACACACACACACACACACACACACACACACACACACACACACACACACACACACACACACACACAATCTAGGAGTACAGCAGGATAAACCTGCTCTGGTAGTTCCAGGTTTGTTTGACTTCTGAGATGAGATGTCAGAGCAATCTATCCTCAGGCACTAGAGAAAGGATATGCGTGTGTGTGATCCCTTTTACTCTATGCCAAAGAGAAAAACCTATATCAGAGAAATCCTGAAACGGCGGCACTGTGGCTGCAGAGCAGCAAAATCAAAGGTGACAATTCCACTGGAGAATGAGAGAGAGAGCAAAGAAGAAAGTAGAGGAAAAAAGAAAAGGGAGACAAAGATATGAAGAGAAACAAGGAAGGGAGGGAGGGACAAAAGAGAGAGAGAGAGCACAAGAGATCAATCAAGAAGCTGTAAGAGAGAGAGAGAGAGAGAGAGAGAGTACTGCCGGTGTCTGAGCTGCCATTATACAGCAGGCTTCCATTATGGAGCTACACACACACATCACTGTCACCGTCTTGAACACACGCACGCACGCATGCACGCATGCACACACACACAACCTCTGTGCAAAGAGAGCAGTCTTCCTGTCTATGCCCTGTGTGGCTTTAAATGATACGGATGTGTATGTGCGTGTGCATGTGTGCACACACCTTATTATTCATCCCTCACCTCCTACTTCTCTTCCTCTCCTCAGCTCGCTCTGTATTCACCACCAACCCCCCCACCACCCCCACCCACCCACCCAAACTGCCTGCCAGCAGCTTGCAACAAAAACACAGAGATTTCAAAAGACCAGCCGGCATCTCTCTCCCTCATTTCACCTTCTTCTCTTTCATTCTCCAACACACACAGCCACACAGAAACAGATTGTGTCTTGAGGGTAGGCACGAGCTGAGATGATTTTCTCTCCTCTCCTCCTCCCTGCATCCGACTTACCCACCCCAGCAGCGCCATTTCCTCTGTCTGTTAATTACACAGCGGCTGTGGTAGGGGTTGCTGGGGTTGTACGTGCGCGTGTGTGTGCGCATGCATGTCACATGAGGAGTGTGTTCTCTGAGACACCAGCGTGGGCGTATGACAGAACAGTCTGGTTACGCTTCACAACGCTGCTTAGAGAGTGTGAGAATACACAAATCCACACACACACACACACACACACACACACACACACACACACACACACACACATAAGAGCCTTCTGTCTGTGCCTCTGGCTCTTTGTGGTCCCTGCCCCAGGAGTCAAGCTGCTGTCTGCATGGCTGTGCCCTCTGTAGCATCTCACTGAGGGGGACACAGCCCTGCCATTCTCCTGATGAGAGGGCCAGCTTCAGCCCCAGCCCAGCTGTTAGACTGAGGGAGGAGGTAGGGAGTCAGCTCTGACTCACCGTTGTCATCATCATCACCACCACCACCAGGTCCTGTCAACTCTCTCTTTTAATCAACCTCACCTGTTACAGAGAGACAGGGATATGATAGATGCTGCAGATCTCACATGAACTCAAAACCCAAAGAGAAGCAAACACGTACAGAAAAGGACCTGCCATGGAGATCGTGATGCCACACGTGTCCAAAACATGTCTTACATACCTGGGTAAATTGCATTGTTCTGTTATCACAAACACATGCCATCAGTTATCATTTTTCAACCTTTTCCTTCTTCCTTTCATCATCTCTCTCTCTATCTCCCTCCATACCAGCCTCCTCACGTCATCCTCTGTTCAACCTCTCTCTCTCCCCCCTCCATTCTCTCTCCTTCCTTCTTTCTGTGATGTACTCTGTTGGGCTGTGGTTGCCTAATTAGCACTCCAAGTGCTCTGCATGGGCCCTTACTCCCAAGCGGCTCCCCCACACGCACGCATGCACGCACAGACAGACGCATACACAGCACTCACTTGACTTTCCATGGCAGGGTCTGGTGGTTTAGAGTTGCCCTGTTGTAATCTTATAATTGGTGTGTGTTCCTGTTTGTTCGTGTGTGTGTGTGTGTGTGTGTGTGTGTGTGTGTGTGTGTGTGTGTGTGTGTGTGTGTGTGTGTCTGAATATGGGGATGTTGCACGGTCTGATGAGTGAACCTCTAGGCAAGCAAGAGACAACTCGCCCTGGGCATGGCTGCACATCTCAGTGAGGAACCACGAGTTTCAAGTATTTGCCTAGTTCTTTGTAGAATGAAAACACATCAAAAAGTTGTATTGTTCAACAACATTTTTGAGGATCAAATCGAATTATTTGCAGTGTGTTTGTGTCTGAAAATTCGCACTAAAATTTCACATTGGTATAGTTTGGTTGTTCGCTGGACCAGTGGAATGTGTGAAATCTTTCAAAATCAGGCCGACAACAAATGTGACAAATGAAGAATGACGGACACTTTCAAAAGCTAAAAGCTGAGATAAGAAAAAAACAAACACATATGGAAGATATGAAATTAGATATAAACCGAAATCAAACAAAGAGCCAAAATGAATTCCCCTTTAATAATGCAAAAAGCAGACAGATAAAACATCTAGGTCTTCTGTGAGAGCACGTTTAACATGGCAAACTGTGGCCTCCACCAACATGGGCATGCAGCTCTGTCCACAAGCTGATTAAAACTCTTCGCCACCAAAAGCCACTTCACTTCTTCAGCCACATATCTGACCTTGCTCTCATACACAAAGAGGTAACACAAACAGACACATGCAATATGACAGTCAGCTGATGTAGCAGATATCTCAGAGAGAGAGAGAGAGAGAGAGAGAGAGACTGGGGGAGGGACACAGAGAGAAACAGAGGATGAAGTGAACAGACAGGCATGTTAAAGAGAGGTAGAAGTAGACAGACAGACAGGAAAAGAGAGATGATGTGATAGTAATAGAAAAAGGCTTTTGTTGAGGAGGAGCCTTTAGCACAATGCTGGGTTATCCTGTGAGAGTGTGACTGGAGAAAGCACAAAGACAGAAAGACACAGAAACACACAGTGCATGATATGTACAGTGGCGCACACACACACACCAAAAAATGCTGAGTGAAAAAGGCTCAATTTGGCGAGGGCAATAGTCAAGTGCAGTCTGTAGTGAGTGTGCATACGATCCGCTTATCTACTACTCTCATGTTGCTTGTGTTGTGTTTGTTTGGCCAATGTTTATCAAGCCCTGGGCACAGCAGCAAACATCAGCTACACAAACATATGCACACACATAATCTTAAGATATCTAAAGTGTGGTGTGGTGAATGTAGGAAGACTGACTTTTTTTGTGTGTGAATGAAAATGTTTCCTTTTTTTCCCCCCTCCCAGTTCCCCTCGGAGAATTTAATCCAAGCTGAAGATTGAGAATACAAACAAAGTTAACATTGTGGAAAGGTTTCTGGTAATTTCTCTGCTGCTGAGCGCCGCTTTCTAAATGAAATCACACTGGATATGGAAGCAGCACGGGTCCAATGCAGATCAAAGAATGGGTCTCGAGGCATGGGATTCACAACCACAAAGAAAGAGCAGCGTGACTCTGCCTAACTCAACTGGCGTGCATTGTGACTCACTTTAATGGCACACAAGCACAATGCTCAAGTTTGGCAAATACAGAAAAATTATAATGTTTTAGAAAAAACAATACAAAGATACAACCTGAGATGAGTCAGGGTAAAGATAAAAGTAGAGGAAAACAAGTGTTAAATTTAAGAATAAGAAACAAAAACTTTCTTCAATTTGTGTATCCCATGAGAGCATTAGTGGCTGCTAAATTATCATGATCCTTTAGAGCAATAGAGCAACTCAGGTGACTGGGAACCTGTTAACATCTGCTTGCCACACCCATACCACGCCACCACAGATGAAGATAGACTGAGCTAGAAACAGACAAAGAGGTGTATATATCGCTAGAGCATTCACAAACACTCCCACGTTCCATGAACTACACTCTAGGTGCGAGCTTTGATCTGCTATTGTTTCTGTACATCTCTAAGTGAGATCAACACAAACGGCATGAGATGAGTGTGATGATATTTTAAGCCTCGTCATAACCCAAAGTGAGTGTGCAATACCCTACAGATGTAGGCCTTAAATTCTCATTTAAACTCTATTCTGACAAATGCAATCGACTTGTCAACAAAAGCAGGTGTATCAGAAGAACTAATAATATGTACAGTTGTTAATGTGGCCACTTTTGGGAACCAGCCCTTTTCACATTACCGCGCAGACTTCTTCAGCTATTATCAGAGATCAGGCTAGGGGGTGCCGCGATATACTGGTACTGACGATAGCTATATATTTAAAAATGTAATATTGATATTGTGTTGATAATACATATATGATAATATTGTGTAAATAATCCAGCACAGATGTTAGGCCATATAGATCTTTTGTTTATCATTTTATCTGGTTGCCTTTTCACTATTCTTTAAGTGTAATTGCTCTTTTTTGAAGCTTTTGTACCATTATGATTACAAACTCTCTGTCCGCAACTTCCTTACACTCATATTTTGGAATGTAATTCATTTGCCAAAAGATAGACATCTTCGGCAATAATCGGGTAGTGAAAATCTGATATTATTAGAGCCCTCAATCGGGCCAATGTTGGGTCGCTTTCAAACACTCTTAATTGCATGTACTATTGTCTAGCCATAAACGTATGTGTCGTAAGGTGTGTGAGTGTGTGCTGGCTGTGTGACAAGCAAATATGCACTGTAAACAATACCTTGTGGTGAGAAATTACGTGTTGTTGAATGGCAATGATGGATAGCAGGTAAGGCATGCTCTCACAAAGAGAGAGTAAATTCGCACAACGTGATAAGCAGCTTCATCAGTGAACTAGGCAGCAAAAAGCAGTAGCATGAGAACAAAAGTCATGAACCACAGGAAGCTTTTGGTTTGGTTATCTACATCAAAACTTCTTCCTCTAGCTGTGAATCTGTCTGTCTGCATGTCCACCCAACTTTCTGTCTGTTTTCTCTTCAGATAAATACTTTATGACCTGTTTGTTCAGCTGTCTTCACTGGTCATCACACTTACAGCTCCCCTTTACACAACCCTTTTTTTTTTTTTTACACCCAGTAGGGGATGCTTAAGACACACACCATCACTCACAAACAACATAGAGAGGGGGAAAAAAAAGAGAAGCAGGCAAACATGAAAAGAGAGAGGTGGAAGAAGGCTGGCGACATGTTGGCCAAGGAAAACCTTCATTTCGTGAACGTCCTACAGTGGTTTCTCTTCCATCACACAGGCAGACCACACAGCAACCCTGCTCTACACACAAAGACAGCAGTGTGTGTGCACCGACATTTTCATATCACCTCAGGACATTGTTGTAATGCTAGTCAGATCTAAGCCTCGCCCAGTCAAACACATCCTATTCTCTCTAATAGGGAACTATGTAAACCCATGCAAAGGCCTCTCTACAGTCTGTGCTATTCAAAGCTATCAGTGAGGGCTGTTGATAAGGAAATGCAAAGTGGGTCACCTTTAACTCCAGGCTCCTTGTGTAAACAGTATGGGGAGCTGCTTGGGACTCTCCTAATCACTCTCTAAACAGAGCCAGGTGCTGTTGCCACAGACAAACTGTCACCAACACTCTGCTCAACACAGCTGCCGTCTAGCCCCCAGACACTCGCAGCACTGCAGGCTACCGCAGCATGGCAAACAGCACAACGACACATGAAAACATGCCAACCCAGTACCGTATATTGCAGTATAAGGGTTCGGCAACTTGGAAATGGCAGATCACGAGCCAAAAATTGTGTTCCTTGGGAGCAAGATGTGCAAAAGTGATCGTACACAATCGAACCATCAGACACACGTAAGTCAAGGGAGGATAAATCCACTTCAAGTTAGCTAACTCAGTCTTTATTACGTCTGCCACAGAGGTTATGCATGTTCCAGCTTCTGAGTTTGTCTCTCTGTAAATAGGACCTGAAGTCCACCAAATGTCATGAAAAATAAACAAAAGGTTCTTTGCATCTCAGAAGTGATGCAGATCTGACATTTCTGCCACTCAACAGTTTTATTTTTTATTTTTTTTATCTTTGTTGCTATTGGTACGACACTCACACAGACCAAGAAGTGGATGTGTGCCAGGTGGGAGGACAAACTGCACATAGACAAGTTGTGTGATGGTTCATTATAAGCATGCAATGTACTACTTCTTGCTACTTAGCAGTATTGCATATGGCCATTCCATAGACACACAATGTGAGCAGCATAGCAGGCAGACAGGCCAAAACACATTAATGTTCATAATGCTATACAATGGCAATAACACTATCAGTTTAGCTTATTAGATGTACATGTTGTTTACGATCAAAAAGTGACAAAGGGCTGGCCAACAACAGAGACATCAACATTACTTACTGTAAGCATGGCAGACACAACAGACTTCATCACACTGCCTCCATTTAAAATTTGTTCAACAAAAAGATGCTGGCTTTTTTTTTTAGATGGAGTTCTTTTTTTTGGCTCATGAAAGGGACCAACTTTTCAGCTGCACATTGGACAAAGGGTACATGAATACCAAGGTATCCACACTTTGCATCTGCAGCTCGCACGTCTATGTGAGCACACATAATGCATAAACCAAGCTTTACGCACGCTGAGCACAATATCTCTTATTACTTTTATGCATTTGTCTGACTTCTATGCAGTTTTAGTTCACATTTATCCTGTGTAATTATGTCTGCCCCTATAATTAAACCCAAGATTAGACGCCGCTTTCACTCTCCAACTGACTGACACAGGACATCAACTGTTCTATTTCTGAACACGTGAAAAAAAAAGAGTGTTTACATTAGTATAATTGTTGGTTAAGAAACCGACAATATTATAACGCTAACCCCAGACTGCCTCCTTTAAATCTAACGCACACAAAGCTGAAAGGCAGCGATCAGAGTTTAACCAGAGACAGCAGACTAGTATGAACGAGCTAAATGGCAGGTTGAGTGGGATCATGTGGGGGTTTTGCTGCATGAAAGAGGTACGATAGCGCAGTGGTGATATTGGCTGCCATCAGTGCTAAAGGTGGGGTAGTTTAAGCCTCACTTTGACCACAACAGAAAGTAAATCACTAATTCAACCAGAGTGCCCTCTGAGAGAAACACATACGCACCATGGCTTAATCTGAATTAAGACCATGGTGATTGACAGCCATGTCATATATGTGTCACTTGCCATTTCTTATCTATTCATTGAGCCAGTCGTTCCTGGGAAAGATTCCCGGATCCACATTTAAACAGTTGTTTCAGTCTAATTCCGAACGTTTTGACATCTGACACCTTACACATAGATACTTAAGTAAATAATTATCAAAAAAATATCCATACACATGCTTATGGTACATGTTTTATGCATTGTGAAGGGTAAACTCTACGTTTACTGTTAGCCTTAAGTGAAATAGGACATCTCCCTTCATCTTCCAGTTGTCTGATGAAAATAAATGAGTGCCCTGATTAATTCTTAGTCTTCCCATCGTGTGATGTTTCAGAACCTGGCCAGAAGCTATTTTCAGGTCTTGTGTGAGAAACCAGGTCGTAATCCATGTAGGTAAGATTGAGAAATCATGGATTATACGCCATTGTCATACCAAAAATGACGGCACATGTAACATGGCAGACAAATGGCAATATAATAAATCACCTATCTCCAGCACCAGTCAGCAGCTGTTTAAAACAGCAGGATGACAGTCTCACTATAAAACCGGGAGGCACTCACTCCCTATGCTCTTGGAGTTACAGCTAACCTTATCAGTGGCAGCTAAAACACACAACAAGGCTCCTTTTGGCTGCAGATAAACTATACCGGCAGCACAGTGTTCAGTAAAGCCTGTTGCTTCACGGCTGTGTTTGCAGACCGTGTTTTAAACCCGAGAAGCGTGTGTGTGTGTGTCTGTGTCTGTGTGTGTGTGCGTGCGTGCGTGTGTGGGTTCTCCACAGAAGCAGCTGTTGTACGCGCCTGCAGTTCAAGAGAAGTGAAGGAGCGCGTGGGAAGTGATTCAACACGGTCCACCTGCCACGTACACGCGTGCGTGCGTGCGTGCGTTCGTGCGTACACACACAGGGTCAGATCCTTCACCCGAGCGCAACAAATGCTTAACATGTGTCACTAGCGCAGTCACAATTATACAGAGATAACGCTTTCCAGCTCTCAATAAGCAGCTCCGACCAGACGCTCTCCAACAATTCTTAAAGAAGTCAACATGACCGGAGACTACGAAATTAACCAACCAAGTCAAGCTAATAACAGAATTTTACATAAAAGGCCCTACAGTGAGCGTAAGTGGCTTACGCACAAACCCTCTGGGCTGTGCTTTACATAATAATCACAACAGCGCACCGGTAACAATGTTACAAGAAGTTAATTTGAGAGGGTGGGGGGATCGCCCGCTATTCCTTTCAGTCCTTTAGGCTAATCTGCATTTTAAAACACGATTGTCTGAAACTCCCGAACAAGCGTGTAAACACTGAATAACTAAAGAAAGCTGAAATCGCCACCTGGCTCTTTCTTTCTCTTTCTGTAGCACCGACTCTCTATTTCTTGTCTCTCTTTAACACACACACACACACACACATCCAAGTACGCACACACAAAAGCATGCGCGCACACCCGCGTGCGTACACAAGGGATCAGCACCGACCTTCGAAATAAAAAAAACAAAAAACTATCACCCGTTTCCTCGATATCGTAATGACTTCCTCAACAAAAAAATCCCCAGCCGTATGCTCGCTCGTTCACACCAAAAACCTCCGGGTTTGAAAACATAGATCCGAATTTTCAGACAATCACTCACCGCAAACAAGTATACGCCAATCCAGTGCTTAGAAATCAGTAAATTTCTCCTTCCGTTAGCGGCCAAAGCGTGTATCCATCCCTCCGTCGAGAACAGAGACTCTGCACTTTTGTTGTCAGGCAGGAAGCTCCGACGCCTAGCGAGGCCACAAGGACGGAGCAGAGCCGAGCAGAGCAGCGCGCCGGGGAGAGGAGGAGAGAGGCGGCCGGCTGCTGGGAGCCGGGAGGTGGGGCTTCCTCTACGGCGGGGACCGGACAAACAGCCAGACAGACAAGCCTAAGGGGGCGGGGGGTAGAAGCACCTGCTCCCCCCACCCCACCCCACCGTCACGCCCCCAATCAGGGCTGACCCCGCATTGTCACCCCCCCAATAGGATAAAGAATGTCGCTCAACCAGGTTAGAGACAATCACTTCCTGTTAAATAAAAATGACCAGAAATCGCCAACAAACATCTGGAAAGTCAACATGACAAACGAAAGGAGAATAAATAAAAAAGTCATTCTAGTTTATCTTATTGAAAATGACAATTGCGTTGTTTTTTTGTATTTACAAACATTGCCTAATTATTTGTGTTTGTTTCATTAATTAGCCTAATATTTTGTCTTTTTTAAAAAAAACAAAAAAACATTTTTCATGCAATGGCAGCCAAAAGCATATCAAATTTTCTGCAGATGCTACCATGCAAAATGCAAAACAAACTTTTTATTTATTTTATTTTTTTAAACTTTTTATTCTTATAAAGAAACACTTCTACTGACTTCCTTCTGTCTTTGTTCTCAATGGTGTGTTTGCACTTATTTTGCTGTCCATTACTGCAGGACCAACAATACATAATTCCTGCAGTAGATCATTTATAATATTAAATGAATACTAATCTTCAATCAACATATATTACGGAATAATTGTTTTGCAAGTTACTCATATTGCATGGTCATGCAGTACACAAAAAGGTGAACAAAAAAAGGAGAGAGTAATTCCACCAAGTGTCCACAAGAGGGCAGCCACCCACCAAAAGCACAAAGAAGCCTCCGCTGACACCCTACCCCTATCTGGCTTATCAATGGTTTTACTGTGGATTAGATACCAGCGACTGCACAGGCTGTAAAATCAAAGCCACACTTGTAAGCAGTAAAGACAGGGCGTTCTCCAAAAGCCAAGGATGAACATAAGGATTAAGCAGGTGATGGCAGGGGAGGAAGTGGGATGAGGCCTTTTTTTCACATTGTGCTGTAAATTGCTAATTGCTGTGATACACTGGATCAAATGCAAGTCTAATTATGTATTGTGTGTCTCTCTCTGTCACAGCACACTTCTCCATGCTAACAGAAGGCAGAGCAGAGAAAAGAAACACTACCAAACACATGTTCCCTTTGTGACCCTCTGTCAAGTGGGTGAATATAGTATGTGTGTATGTGTGTGTGTGTGTGTGTGTGTGTGTGTGTGCGTGCGTGCGTGCGTGTGTGCATCTGGCAGTGCGTGGTCATGTCTGCATGACAGTGTATCCTTCACCTGTGCTTGACCTGTGAGAGAGCACGACAGAGAGCAGGTAGAAAAGTATCTTGACATTAGCATTAGTATCTTGACAGACATTAGCCTTTGATCCGTCTGCTGTTTGTGCATATGCTACCCCCAGGACAGCCCTCTAGACACCAAGGGGGACCCCCTTCTGTTCCATTAGTCAAATAATCACTCATTTGGATATTAAAATGTCTTAGCTGACAACATTTTTTGGGTCAATTAGTCATTTTTATAGTTTTTTTAAAAATCACTACTCATTAAGTCATTTCTGGTGATTAGTCACTGCTATTAGGGGTAAGTCTAGAAGATGATAGTCCCGTCTGTGGTATCACAATAAGGTTCACACATATATTTTGGTCTTTGATAAGTACAAGATACCTCAACATGACTGCATTCATTCGTGGAGGGCCAGAATTACTGGAAAAAATATTTTTAATCAAATCAACTACAAAATGCTATGACTATTAGAAAAAAGCTTTAAAACAGCTTTAAAAACTCCGCTCCGTTCACAGTTCCTGGAATGCATACCTACTTTTAAAAAAATGCACATTTGCATTGAATCTCCCACAATGAGCCATTGCCTAATTTCTATTTCTCCTCTCAACTGCAGGGTATTCCTTTCCTCCTCCTCCTGCCCTGTTTCACCAGCCATCCTCCTCCACCTCCTTTCTTTGATACTAAACACCCCTGATTCCCACCATCCCTCATTGATTTGACTACTTGCCATTTCACATACACAGTCCTAACATTGCCTCCTCCTCCTCCTCCTCATCTCTGCAGCCTTTACTTCGCTGTGCACCACCTCTCCCTCTCTCTGCCCCCCCTCTCTCAGCAGTGGACCTGGCCTTAGGCATCGTTAGCTTAATTTAATAAAGGGGCTTAAGCTTTTGAGAGGCTTTTGAAGGATCTGACTGCTGTTACATTCATTACAATCTATCAGCCACTAGAGACACAGCCTTGTTGCATGGCTGAGAAAGAGAGCAAGAGTGTGTGTATATGCGTGTATGTGTGTTTGTATGTTGGGGAGGTTGTAATAAAAATCGGTCTAATTATTAGAGCTGTTATGGAATCACACACCTTGTGAACTCCCAATTCACTCTTGCTCTTCCTGCTAAAATCCTGTATTGTGCAGTGTTGGTCGTACAGTGAGTGAGAGTGTCTATATCATGCGTATGTGTGTGCCAGCATACACATCATGCGCATGCTTTTAGGCACACTGGTGGTGGAGAGGGGCGCGTGGTGGATGAATTGTCCAGTACTGTGAAAGCATGCACGCTTTCCTCCCCCTCGGCATCTAAAAAGAATGGCTCTTTCACCTCCTTTTTGAACAGCCTCGCTCCTCTCAAAGACAAATGGCAGAACCCCTCACCCCCACCTCGCCTCCATTATGTGGATGACAAGTGGCAACGCTTTTAGCCTTCGCCATAGGGAGACACATTCGGAGAGGATGGGTTAGAAAAGACTTCCGCCCCTTTTGGACATCCTGTCTGTCCCCTATTTTACTCCGAGTCTCCTATCTAGACTATCCTAGGCTTTGCCTCCTACCTCCATCACCTGCACAACACCCACGCATGAACAAAAAGAAAATCAATAGGCTTTGTATTTGCCTGTGCATGCACAAGCACATGTACAGTACGTGTGTGTGTGTGTGTGGGTGTGTGTGTCTGAGTGAGGGCTGGAGGGCATATGTTATACCTCTAGGGTGCATGTTCCACATTTTTCATCAGCAGATATTAAATTAAAGCGATAGAGGTGATTAACATGTAGATCAGATGCCACACAGAAGACACAAAGTGACGGGCTAAGCAGAGACAGAGGGATGGAAGGACAGAGTAAGGAAAGGGAGAAATAACCAGGAAGAGTGATGTCCTCCACTTATTTACTTTGCTAACTGGCCTCCTGTCTCCATCGTCTTACCGCACAGCTGTGCACAGCTATTGTACACACAATGGTGTCAGTCTACAAGCAGAAAGAATGTAGAGAGGTGCAGCTAGTGAGAACGTTCACCATCAGTTAACCGTGATGAATTGATTGTTCGGTCTGCAAAGTGACATCAAGGAATAGCAAAAAGCTGCCAATTACTTCTAAACAGATGAATTGAGTCATTTCAGCTCTAAATATGATCTTGTATAATAGGATTTAAGATTCGTCCATTCTGTATCTCTAAAACATAGTTCTAAAAAACAAAATTTAAAGGAAGCAAGATATCTTTATTTATAATGATATATCCAGAGGCAGTAACAAGAGGAAAATTCACTCGTCTACAAGTTTATTAGGCACAAATGTATAAGTTACTGCAATTTAATGCAATGCCCCTGCAATAAATATTATGTTTGTGGCACTTAATATTGTATAAGTGTTTGTCAGTTTCCGTGATAAACATGAGATTGTTTACTAAATGCATACCTCAATCCTCCAAACCAGAATACATAATATGATATCTGCTATAAAGACAGACCAAACCACCATTCACATATTGAATGTAACATTTTTCAAATGCTGTAATATATTCTGTAAAAACTAAACATTGAGATCTAAAATTCTGGCGTTCTTTCGGACTACATTAAACAATAACAAAGCACCACAGACTAACTAACAAACTTCTACAGCCAAATTACCAGCAGTTAACCCAGACGTGGCCTCATAGGCACCACTAGACGCCTTCTAACCGACTGCCACACAGGACCAATCACAAGACACTTATGTATCCTTCAGCCAATTAGAAATGCAGGGCATGGGCTGTCTTCGGGCCTGTGTGTGCTAGAGTAGACTTTGAGCAGATTGGACGAGCGTTGCGCAGTAATCTCTTTCATATTTACTTTACATGGCAGTAAATATGCTGCTTATCTGCCCCTCCCCTTATTTACATACATACACACACAGAGCACCATATGGTGTGTAGCTCCAAAAGCTTTGCTGTAAAAACAGGTTGAAAATGGGCTACAGAGTGAGCTACGTGTGGAAGAGACATGGGTTAAAACAGCGACTAAGGAGTAGGTCTGTGGATTGAGCATGCTTGGCTGTGTTTTTTTTCCTCGCTATCCTCCTACTATCCAAGTGTCCCTGTATGTGTGTGTGTGAGCAACAGGGGAGTGTGGTGAAGCCTATTAACAGACGTAGTGGTAATAGGCAGGGGGAGCCAGGATGTGTCTGAGCCACTGACCTGCCCATTAGCTCTCTCCACTCCACTAAGCCCTCACATCGATCACCCAACCACACATCATTGATCTGGAGAACCAGGCACGAGTGCACTACTTAGACGTACCCTCCATCTCTCAGGCTTCTCAGTGTTATTGTGTGTGTGCGTGAGGGAGAGCGGACGTGTGTGTGTGTATGTGGTAGGGGGATGGTAAATGTGCGTGTTTCTACGTGCGCAACAGCTTGCGTGCTCTTGTGTGTTTTATCTTTGGGTCGGGGTCTGAGTGGACACGCGCATCCACAGACACCCATCCCTTCATTACGCATAGAAAAGGGCCGAGGTATTTAAAAGCCTGCTGTTATATCATTCCTCCCATTATTCAAATGCATTCCACCTTCCCACCTTTCTGCTGTGACATAATTAACAATGTACACTCCTCGATTAGCCGCTCCGGCGGCAGCTAATTGTTAGCTGTCAGTGTGAATGTTCAAAGCACGTAGGCCACCCTTAACCCTCTACACACACACTTTGCTCATGTGCAGGCACAAAGATAAGCACAACATAGATATATATACACTTCTTCCACGAGTCTAATGCAATATTTTGTCTGGGACGCAGGTCCTGCTCTAACTGCAGCGGAAGTTAGTTAAGAATTGTATCCTCGTGGACAATCTTAGCTGCTAATTAGATCAAATTGTCAAGTCCAACTGCCAGTTTCCCTCAATACAACAGCAGAGAGAGGCACCAGAATTACTACTATACTCTCTGGCAAAGAGATATAATGGGGGGGGGGGGGGGGGAAAAGAAAAAAAGGAAAAAAGGGAATAAAAATGGGAGGGGAAAGGGTGCAGGTAAAGGAAAGATATGGAACCAGTACAGATGGAGAGAGTCACCGGCAGATGTGGCTGTATGTTTGTGTAAAGAGTGGAGGAAAATATAAACCCGTGAGATGGAGAGAGTACACAGCAAAGAGTTTGGGTGTCTGAGATGCTTTTACATATACAAACACTCATAAGCATCTGTATATTTGTGTAAACACCTTCTAGACCACAGCACAGCAATCACTGGTGCTGTAACACTGTAGGTAGCAAAACAACCGTGTGACAGTAAGCAAAGCAATTAAACGGATGAAACAGCTCAGAATGCCTTATTGTAAACAAGGACTTCGATGTGTCACCGAGCTTGCACAGTATATGAGAGGGATCCACTGGAAAAGACTTGTGTATCACTTATTCCAAAAAGCCTGGATCTTTTCTGTTATCCCTGGCCTCTCTCACACACACACACTCACTCCCCTATCCTCTCACCCACCCCCACACACACACATACCCTCAAACAGATGGCACAGGGACGGTGTTGGCCAAACCAATTATTTACCCAATTATGACTTACCACTTAAGAGCATAATCTCCCCCTGCAATTGTTAGGTATTTAAATAGGGGGTGATTAAGAGGGTTATGCAAATCTAAACAAAGTCATTACACTCGCAGTGGAGTTAACAGGGACAACCCACTCGACTGGTCCGCACTGAACGTTTCTAACATGCACACACTGCTCTGTTTTAAAGTAGTATTTCTCCAGTTGGCCAATGCCCACACATGTTTATCATCATGCATAGATGTTCAGGAAATGGAGAGCGGGAGGGAAAACGAGATTTAGCAGCTGCTGGTGTGAGTTCAAGCCCATGCTAATAGGGTAATTGCATTGATTTTCATTTAGCTGCACTCTCTGATGTTATTTACAGCATTTAGCCCAACAAACAAGGTCCTTCTCTCTTCTCTCCCAGCTTGTTTTTTAACCACCCGTGACACACTGTCAACCCCTTTTCCTCTCCCCTCTGCCCCCCCTTCACCCTTTTCACAACTGGCCAAAACAGCCAAATACATTATTAGGCCATTAATAGCAGTCACGCTTACACACCCCCTCCACCCTCCCAGCACCCTTCACCCTCCTGATTCATTCCAGTATTGCAGTCCGTCCCCCCACCTCCTCCTCTCAGGCCTGTTGGCATGGGCACTGAGCTGCTTTGAAGTGGCCTTGTTTATTCAACCAGCCTGAGATGTGGTTGTGTGTGGTGGGGTGAGGGGCGGGAGGTCTTTGTTTAGGTGGACCAAATGTCAAGGCCTTACAAGTGTTAAGGCCAAATTATGCTTTTTTTCCCTTTTTTTTTTTTTAAAGTGCTCTGGACCGTTGCAGAGGCTCGCAGCTGAGGTGAACCGCCGCAAAAAGTCAAGGCAATGCGGGATTTGTGTACCCACGTGTGTTACCTGGTGTACACACTTTTTGGTAATGCTGGACAAATTTGAAAATTGTGATCTAACAAAGTATTGTTCCTGTGATTGCAGTAAATATGATTACTTACGGGTATACAAAAGATTTACAGCACTGTCTGATGATGCTTAAAACATCTATCTGCTGTTATGGCAGTGTAATGACAGCCAACAGGTTAAATCCAATCAGCCTTTAGAAGTCTGTCTTCTCTCACCCGTGTGTTTCACATGTCTCACAATGATAGGGAGAGAGAGAGTGAGAAAGAGTGTGGTAGTGATTAGCATGCAGCAGACAGAGCGTTGTATTAGTGCTATATTAATGTGGTGGTCACGTCCGGGACACAGACAGACTGCATTAAGCTCATCATCACTCCTCTGCACACATCAAGGACTCTGCCGAGACCTGCAACCTACCACAGTAGTTAGAGAGCAACAGATGTGGTAGACCTCTGCGTGTTGAGTGTATGTAGTTCACTTTTTTTTCAGCCATCACAGCATGTGTGTTAACACTGAGACAGAAAAGGAAGTTGTCCTGTAGCGATGAGCACAATGTTTGTAGGACAGTTTTTAATGTTCAAGGGGAACATATGTGTTCTGTGTGCCGTGTTTGTGAAGAGCGTTCTCACGTATGACTCATTTCATTCACATCCAAGGGCTGCGTGGGCAGTATAGTGGCTTGGCATTACCACCACAGAGACACTAGCATGTGCAAGTTTGTGTGTGTGTGTGTGTGTGTGTGTGTGTTATACATACATTTGAGTGTAACATGCCATTTGGGTTTATCCGACGCGCGCCGCAGTACCATCAGAGGGCATACATTTCAGAATAGTCTAAATTAAGCAATGTTAGCACAATGGTATACACAGAGCTCCCAAGTTGATGCATATCCATTCATTAAGAGCTTGTCCTTTTCACAGACGAAGGGAGAAAGGAAGGAGAGGGTCAGGGATCATCTTCAAAGGTCGTTTGAGTGGTTTGCAGCCTTTTGTCAGAATCATCCATCCCTTGTCTCTTTTCATTGAATGTTGAGCTGTGGAGCATCTAGCACCTGTCGATGCTGCATACAGCACCTTCAACATCTGCCAGCTCTCTTTCTCCTGCCTGTGAGACACTGAATTGAATGGTTGATAAAAAAAAAAGGTCAACAATACAAAAAGTTACATTGATGTAATTTGCTTTTGCTGTGGTTTACGAAGACACTGTGACATTAAGCATCATGGCCAACTGCTACGATGCTGGCTATGACAGTGCCTTTACAAGAAAAAACAGGCGTGGTCACTTTGAATCACCGCAAATAAAAGTAAAGATTATGATACTTTACACACGAGGTATAGGTATGTTTTCCTCACCCCCCCTACATTATTTTCTTTCTCCCAGTGGTTTCAAACAGCAATAGCGAGCGCCCTGCTGTAAGACGATAAGGGAAGGCTAAGGCGCTTCTATCCCCGCAGAACACACACACTCAGAGGGATAAGCTATGGACTAGTCCGGATCCTCCAAACACACAAACATGAAGAAGCAGACGTTACAAAGCAGAAGCTCCCGTCTCACTGCTAAGCAAGCAGGGAAAGGAGGGAGGGAAGATGAGGAGAGAATGAAAGGATTTAGTCTTCATCTGCGGATGAACATGCCATCTCCTCCTCCCTGTTAGCACAGATTCCCTTGCTTCCCTTTACCTCTAATCACCAATTCAGCCCTCTTTTCAGCTCCGTCAGCCTGCCCCTAAAACACCCACTGCCTTTGGACAAACTGGGTTACTGATGACTGATGACATGAGAAGCGTTTTACATTCCAAAGCAACATAAGCTATGGCTATGAACATTAGAAACACATTCCCTAAGCCAAGCACACGCTTCACACTCCTCCGACACACTTTCTCCTCATGCAGATGGTGCGCGTTTAAAGCCAGCAGGGCAAGGCGAGTGTGCTCATCTTCGTAGTGCTCGAGGTTTTCACCCGGGGGATGAGAAATTAACACAAGCTAATTTTACTGCGTTCATTTTCATTTTGCTGGTAATAAGACCATCTGCTAACTATCCTGCACCACACAAGGAGAAAAAAAATAAAGAGAAGTGGGCTACATTGCAATCACTCCAACAGGCCTTCTCACCCCCGCCACCCTCTCTCTCTCCAGCACAGTGAGGGGCAGAGATAACACCTCAAGGCCATGGTGTTGCTGCCAGCCTTTAAACCTCTTCGCCTCCCTCTGCCTCGCTCTCTGTGGTTTTCGTGATGAAAGAAGGGAGGCAGATCAGAGGGAAACATGGCAGCCGAAAGACTCGTATCCACAGCCAAGGCTAAAGCCAGAGCACAGAGTCACTGCCCTTCACCATTCACCTACAACACAGACTCACACACACACTCTCTCTCTCACACACACACACACACACACACGCACGCACGCACGCACGCACGCACGCACGCACGCACGCACGCACGCACGCACGC
>JBBPCS010000130.1:19341549-19363840 GCA_037974645.1 Hollardia meadi
ACACACACACACACACACACACACACACACACACACACACACACACACACACACACACACACACACACACACCATCACAGTCCCTTGATAATTCCTTCCCAGCAGGCTCCACTCCTCCACTCCAGCCTCCATTCATTTTTTATACATCACCTCCTGAGAGTCTATTGCTTGGCACGCAGCAATCGCTGCACTTAACCCATTATGCTAGGTAACGTTCCCCAGAACGCTCGCTCCCTCCCCAGGATAAATTATTAACTTCCTCCCTATCCCGCCATTTATCACTGAGCCCCATCGAGCAGAATGGGAGAACCACTGCTCATATCCATGGAAACAAGGGCACATTTGTGCAGCAGTTGAATGCTGCTGATGATGAGGGGAGAGATGAGGAAGAGAGGGAAGAAAGAAGACAAATAATACCTGCTTTTATCCCATTGTTAGAGTCACACTCTTCTCTCCACACTTGAATTTTCGCCCCCTTCTACTGTTATCCCTCTTTCTACGACCTCTATGTGCTGCCCCTTGCCTCTTTCTGGCTTGCTCCTCTTACCCCATTCAAGCCACCCAGCCCTCTCCTCGGGTCTGAGATGGCAGCAGTATGGATAATTAGATCAGAGCTTTTCTCTTGTCTCCATGGAGGTGAATCATTCAGTCAGGGTGACAGTCTGGGCTTTAGCACTACGCGGTAACCTAATCAGACCGTTTGAACCCCAGCCAGAGCGCCAACATAACCTAATAATATCAACATGAACCCGCAGTGACCTGCATCCCTGCGCACAACAGTGCACATACACATGGGTGACGAGCAGCTCTGGTTAAACACACCAGCTAGCATCCTAAGATATGCGCGTGTGCTTCACTGTGTGTATATGTGTCTGAGCTTGAGAGGAGACAGCCCTCACAGGTGTCCTAATTCATGAGCAATCACAGCTCATGAATAATTAAACACAAAATGCAAATGTGCTCCTTTGATCATTTACATTCATGTCTAACAGCATTAATTAATCAAACAAACCTTTTCTTTATCCCCAGTGGAACAGCAAATAAAAAAAAAAGAAATAAGAAAACAAACAGCAGTCAGAGCACACACACACACACACACACACACACACACACACACACACACACACACACACACACACACACACACACACACAGATAACGGTACACAAAAAAAAACAAAAAAACACAGTAAACAAGTTTAATAATCGCTCCATTTAGCCAGATCTGAAGAAACCAAATTCTGGTGTGCGGAGCAAGTTAGCATGACTCAACCTTGGAACAACCACGTGGTGAAGGTGACTTAGTATCTCTTCATATGAGATTAGTCTAATCCCCTCTCGTAGCAACACCCACTGTATGCTAATGTAGTTTGCACAAAAACACAGAGTGATGTAAAAGCTCTACGGTGAGCGATGACCAGGTGTGTTTCTGTGATAGTATAAGAAGAAGAATGCTACGCCGTTGTTATGCCGAACAGCAGATTCGGGTCGCACTGTACCTTCTGTTGCTACATACACGCAAGCATGCTCGGATGTAGTCAGGCTAGCTCATACACCATGAGGCACGATGCAAAGAGAGTTCAGCTCCGTTTCTCCTGTGAGAGTGGAAGACAGATGGTTGCTAATGGTTCTGGACAACACAACCGCACCAGCAAACATAAATACACACGCTGATTAGGATTTCACAGGCTTTTTGATGGGCTCACTCTGAGAGATGGACCTTATAAACAGCCACTCTTCAGCTGACCTCTTGTTTATAGCAACAGTATCATACACAGAGGGAAAGCTCATAAACCTCCCTCCTTGGCCCTACCTGTCCATGTCCCAGCCTCTCTCCCAGTTTTTTTTCTCGATTAGCGCTCTCCTCCTTTGCTTAACCTGACGCCTCTCTTTCGCTTAATAAGTCTATCTGTATGCGGCGCACACTTGTGGAGGCCTCGCACAAACACAGACTCCGATGCATACACGGCCAAACTCCTGTGACTCACTGCCAGCTCCACTCCCCCCACGTCACGCCCTTCTGACATCAATTTCTCCTCAGTAACAGAGAGGCACATGTCTGACTTATGGAGGAAATCAATCTCTGACATAAAGGGGGAGGAGGAGGGAGGGGTGCACACCTCAGGCTTGTTTTAGGACACCTCGTAAAGCTAAATGATAGTTGAAGGGGCCGAGAGACCGAGGGGGAGGTGGGGGAGAGAGAGAGAGACGGAGGGAGGAAAAGCCAGTGCCGGTTGTTAATGTGATGGCAGGGGGCCATAAATAACTGATGCACAGATCTGCAGCGTGTGTGTGATGTTTGTGGGTGAGGTGTGTCTCTGTGTGGACAGTAGTATTAGCAAGGTTAAAAAGGACTGAGTGGCTGACTGAGTCATCACCTGCTGCATACAGCACGTGTGTATTTGAAGATTTAACGACAGAGTTGTCAACAATGTGTATTATCCACTGGCTGATCCCACCGGGGGATTTATGCTAACGACCAGGGTCCAAAGTGTCTAACGCCAGGCTGTAAATAGCTTTCTGTCTCAGCTGGCATTGCCAAATTGTCCATAAACTTGTCACCTAGGACAGTTGCAGTCACACAGGAAAGGACAAGACAGGCAGCCATTAAACTCGGTTTACATTAAGAAGGAAGGAGTGTGTAGGTGTGTGAATGTGTATGTGGGAGGTGCATTTGTGTGTCTACTAGAGTACAGGAAGAGTGTAGCGCAAGGGTGGGGCATTGTGTGCTTCTATATATTAATGATGCCGTTAAAGGGTACAGGTTGACACAAGTTGAGATTCTCTGCGGTTATTGTGAAGAGACACATCCCACAATGCTTAGACCTTTGACACACGCAGATATTCAGAAACGGCTGTTGACACACACACGCGCACACACAGAGGTGCTTAAGAATGAGGTCAAGAAGTCAGTGTTGAACTGAGGAGAGGATCAATAGCGCTCCGAGTGTTTGTGCACCTCTTGCCTCCCCTCCCACATTTTCTATGCCTTTTTGAAAACTCTCTATCTCCTTCTCTCTTTTGCTCTCTCTTCACTCTTCACGCACGCATGCACGCACACACGCACGCACGCACGCATGCAGTAGAGCAGCAGCCATTGCAACATAGGTGTCTGTAAATGCCCACAAACTGCCATAAATGCACAGAAAAGCAGGCACTGCGATACACCATCTCTGCTGTGGTATAGCTGTCAGCAATGGCTAAGTGTGTCAGGTCGTGCCCCAGAGGCTGTGTTCATTCTACGGTGGGAGATCTGTAACTGGTGACTCCAACTCCTTGGCCCCCCACTAGCAATAGCCTGGATGTGATAGGCAGATGAAAAGAAAACAAGGCAGTGACAGAACGACAAGCAGAAGAGAGGCAGAGAGAACATGTAAAGGACAAAATGCTTTCTTCCCTGGTTGGGAGCATCTCATTTTTTCTCATTAGGGGAACTCATCTGAGCTCAGAGGATAAAAGGAGGACTGATAGCTGGTATTTCTCTCTCACTCCATCTCTCCTCTCCCTCTTTTTCTCCCACTGTGCACATGCCATCTAATTAATTACACCCTACCATCGCTTTGCTACAACAACCACTGCCGGCTAATTAACAGCATGCCTCAATCGTGACCCCACTTCAACAGTTCTGGATGTGTTCACGCGAGTTAGAGAGAGGAGGGAGGGAGGGAGGAGGAAAAGTATATGTGTGATATGAAGCTGAGAGAGGAGAGAAGAAGAGGTGGGGCAGAGAGACTGAAGGAAACGAATGGATGAAATGTAGAAGCGGCGAGAACATTGGAGGTAAAAAAAAGAGAAGAAAAAAAGAAGAAGAAATGAGGAGACAAGCTCTTTGATGTGACAGACAGATGCTCAAGAGATGTACGGAGAGAGAGAGAGAGAGAGGGGGGGGGGGGCAGGAGCTAGACAGAGCAACTCTTCTCCATGCCCAGCTGGACTCTATCAGCCAGTCTGGAGCCAAGGAGGCTGGTTGGGAGTCCCAACTGCGGGGTGTTTCACCCCGGACACGTCACTCCCAATCCCCCCTGAGCCTGCCTGAGCTTGGCCAGACTTCAGTGCTGTAGCAGCCTGCCGCACCAGGCTTTATGGCTCCTAAAACACACTCATACTGATCGTATCAGGGAGAAAAATAGAATAAGGCAGGAACTTTGAGAACACACATACGCACTGTGCACTGTGCACTGTACAGCTGAAAACCACGTACACCACATGTTACATCCTCACGGTTGAATTCAGAGAGGGAGGGAGCTATAATTTGTTTAGTCTATGTGATTGTATTAGCGTTAGGGTCATATTATTCTTCACCCACGTCACACTCAAGGACCTGAAGCCCAGTGGGGCAATCATAACATTAACAGTGCTCGACTGGGACTAGACAGACACACATATACGCACTCACACAGACACACACGTATTTCCTGTGTATCTGCTCAACAGTTTATATAAGGAGGAGGACAGAAGAGGGGAAGGAGACGATGAGGTGAAAAACAGAGAAGGGACCACAGAGGAAGTAAATTATACGAGAACAGGAAAATATAGTAGAATGAATATAAGCTCAAGAGACAAAAACGTCACAAAATTTAAAAATGCTTAAAGATTCAAACTCAAAATCAATCATACGTACATACAGACATTATAGAGAACAAGGTAACTGATTACCACCATAAATCCAGCCAGGGTGGCGTGAATAAATATTAAATATGTTTTTGCTGCCCTTGGCTCAACATCCTCTCATTTCAGCTTGCAAAATAAAAAGATCTGTAAAATTATTTTTGCTTTGGGCAACTGCTAAGTAACAAGGTCACGAAAGCGAAAAGAAGAAATTTTAAGAGATATTTCTTTCAGAAAATTGGACATTGTTTATGCTATTTAGTGGCTAATCACATGGGGGATTTTAAATAGGTTAGAAAGAAGCTACTGGAATGGATAAGTCAATGCACATCACTGCTTTATCAACAATTTAGTGTTAACTGAATCAATTAACAATTTCATAGATGTTCAATAACCAGAAAATGGTGTTGACATCATGAAAAATCCGTAACCTCTTAAATATTTAATGTAATCAATTTTTTTATTTCTATTGGAGACAATTGGAAGAACCAGTGTTCAACAAGTTTTTTATAATGCGACAGTACAATTTGATTAGAAAAAGGTATGTGGGGGAAAAAGAGCCCAACAAAGAAACGAACAAAGAGTGAGAGTGAAACAGAATGTACTAGTAATGAGCCAAAACTGGAGTAGAGAGGCCGTGTTCGCTGTCAGCCATTAACAAGGCCAGGACTAAATTATTCACTGCAGTCACCTTACACAAACCTGGGCTAAGTCACACTAAAGAGGGCTGTGAGTGTGCGTATGTGTGTGCGCGTGTGTGTGTGTGT
The DNA here is from genome assembly GCA_037974645.1 of Hollardia meadi. Classification (NCBI taxonomy): domain Eukaryota; kingdom Metazoa; phylum Chordata; class Actinopteri; order Tetraodontiformes; family Triacanthodidae; genus Hollardia; species Hollardia meadi. The sequence continues at coordinate 19,346,924 of JBBPCS010000130.1, forward strand.
GAGTGAACAGTGGCTTGTAAGGGGAGGTAAAGAAGGGGCTCAGTATTGCCATCCTGTGGCTCGAACAAGTAAGAGACTGTATACAAGCCAGTTCTATGAGGAGCTACACACACACACATGCACGCACACACAAACCGGAATAAGGATATGGGTTTAAATGGATCTGAAAAACATGCATGCAAATAGTGTACACGCTCTAACCTTTAGATGCCCTTCGAGTGTAGTGTGCACACATACACATAAACATACAAGCACATACCCTGTGTGCCAATACAAAAAGACAAGGAGCAACAGAGAACTGTTTTGTGTAGAGGAAGCTGATTTCCATGCAGCCTGCTGGTTTACTGAGGAACAGGAGAGGCTGGTTAGCAGCAGCAGCTGGGCAAACAATACAACCTCACCTGCAGTCATTTACATGGATTGCGTGTGTGTGTGTGTTGATAGTGGTGTCTCCTGTTGCTGTTCTTCTTCATCGTGTTCCCGAAAGTGCCGTTGGCAAGGAAACCAGAGACAAGAGAGACATGTCAAAGAGCACAGTTTCGGGTAAGAGCAAGGCGAAATGGGGACGAAATGGCATACAAATGAGAGAGGAAAAATAAAAGCATGGAAGAGAGTGGTGGGTTAGGGGGTTGGCAGGGATGAGAGGGGGTGGTTGGAGGGAGTTAACAGAGGGAGCGCAAAGAGCATGTGACAGAGCGACCCATGCCTCCCACTGACAAGCTTTATTACAGCCCCACCTGCAGCGAAACAGAAAAAAGCACTTAGCCTCAGCCAAATCACCTGAGAGTCGAGGATGGTTATGAGAGGAAGGAAAGGAGAGAGAGGGATTAAAGTGAAGAAGGAAAGGAGTGATAAAGGATGGAGGTGTGGACCGGGAGGAAGGGATGATTTGAAGTCATGGGGTTGCAGAAAAGGAGGGAGAGAAAAGGAAATATATAAAGTAAAAGGAAAGAATGCGAGCATGAGGAAAAACAAAAGGAAAGAAATTAATAAGATATTGATCAGTTTTTAAACTGAGCATTGATAAAAGTCTGTTTTCATTCAAACATTTTCTGTATAAAACTTTCATCTGTACCTAAATATAAATTGACGTCCGGTATATGTTCCTTTGAGGCCGTAGTTGTGGTGTTGTATTGCATTGTAAAGTTTTTTATACATGCGCTGTAAATAAACAGAGACAGATAAAAACACACACAGCACACCCTGCTGCCAGCTGTGCGAGTGTGTAGGCAGTCAGGCGTGATCCTGCTCAAACACCTGTTTCCTGGTGAAACTGGGGTCAAAGGTAAGAGTCTGGAGATCTCACACTAAGTGGTCATCTTTTTTTTTTTCAGGACTACTGTTTAAGCCTGACCTCACTGCCCGACACTGAGCCTTAACCTCACATCGCATAGCCTCACCGAGAGCTAAATATAACGTTCTTTGACATGTGACATGTTTGATGCAGTCATAATAACATAACTCTCAGATGCTTTTTGCTGTCACCATGTAGTGCAACTCATGCAATCTGTGAGAAGGAAATAATTAAGGGGATGAAATGAAGAGAGGTTTATTACTTCCTGAACACCGACAGCTCACATCTATTAGCGCTCGGGCCTGCTGATGTATCTACTGATGAGCTATGGCCAAGTAATGACGTGCTTGGCTGGCTGTGAATCTATAGGTCTCTCCGTAAGTCAACTTTTTCTGGCTTCCAGGCTCTGGATGGAAAACCAAAGTCATTAAATCAAACCCATCCGGATGGAAGACAAGAGAAAGAGACAGACAGACAGAAAGAGAGAAAAGAGAGAGGGAGAGAGAGGGGGTGAGTGATGGGGAGAGAGGGGGTTAGTTAGTGGCCTGTTTCTCAGCCTTTTGGAGATTGGAATGTGTTGGAAAGGGTACAAATCAACCAGAAGTGACTGCACAATAAGGTCAGTGTGATCAGAGGAGAATCCTGACTCAAACTCTTGACGCACACAAACAACACACACACAGAAACAAACACATTAAGCACACACATGCAAACACAGTGAGTGATTGAGTCGGGGCATAACCCCGTGCCCACCCTGCGAGTGGCTAATAACCATGGCACGGTGCCAAACCCACTGTCTCCGGACTAATTCCCCCATGCCTGCCAGGACGGCGCCACACTGCAGAACAGAGCTCTGTTTCTCAAAAATCCTGTCATCATACTGAATCGCTCAAATAGATGAATGAAAAAAACAAACACCCAGCCACCTAGCTCTTTCACCTCCTGAAGAAACGTTACAATGGATCAGACAACGAGAACACAATGAATTAATATTTTGTTGAGATTTCCTGCACCCCTAGCCACCCCCCCACCCCCGAAACCACACATACACGCCCACTATGCTGGGCTGGAAAAAGAGGGCAGTGAGGTGGCGCTCTGCCAAGCGTATAGCTGCCAAGAGACTCGGAATACCCTGGTCTCCAGTGGCATTTTAATCACACAACAAAAACACACTCACACACATACATTCACACACAGGGCTTCATGGGAGCGGTGGCAAGCTTGTCGCGGTCATTCAAAGTTAGCCCACCCTCCTGTCATCCCTACTGAGAGGTACAAAAGAAAAGAAGAAAAGAGAGGGAGCGGGGGCGGGCAAGCAGTGGCATTCCTCTCCATGCCTCCTCACCCTCTGATCTCCCTCTCCAAACACATCCCCTGCTGTCCCTCTCCTCCTCTCCCGATCCTCCCCGTACCTTCCTTGACCACCTCCCAGCACACTGCACCCGTCGTCCACTGCTCGATTCTTTTTGTGCACAGCTACTCTCATCCCTCCACCTGTTGCTCTGGTCTCTGGGCAAAACATGGGCAGCTGTAAAATTCATCTCATGTAGAGACTGTTCTTTATTTAACATGTGTGTGGGCAGTGTGCTCTTTTAGCATGGCTGATTTGTGGATTGTACCGGACTGCTGCGCTCTCCATGCAAGACCCTTAATGTGAAATGTTAGCCACAGCGGCTACAGCGACAGCTTAGACATTGATACTCCACACAGACATCTGCCTCCGCAGTCAGATACTGTGAATTACCCAGCTCTGTGCCCCAGCCAGCACCCACACCCCATCTTCAATGGTTCTCCATGCTCCCAAGGTGGGTTCTTGTAATTGTATTGACTGGCCAGCAGCCAAGTGTACAAGACTAGCCAAGTCTGCCAAGTCCAGCTGGGCCCTTTGCAATCAAAACACACTCACAGCTTATCTTGTGATGATCACATCATCAGCATGTGTAATTTCAGGACACATATGTACACACAAACAAACAAAAAAGAGCAAATTTACTCACCATATATTCTGGACTTTACATTAGTCCAGTGTGTCCCTCCCGCCATTAAATATTTGTGCAGACACGACAGCACCGCTAAAAGTGATGTATTGACTGTGTAGTTGTTTTGTACGTGAGCGACTGTTAATGTATTTGAGGTGTTGAATTTGTGGTAAATTTGGTCACTGGTCTACAGACCTGAAGCATATTGTGGTCAGCCCAGATGTCACATCCTCCACACTCTAGGTCTGTTTCTGATAGGGGCTCTTGATGGATCACAAAATGGTGGGACATTTGAAATGAAAAAAAAAAAAATGTGGATCTTGTTGTCTCCATTTCATATTTGTGATCTGATTATTTTACTACAGATCCCTCTACTCTAGCTGTTGCATATGGGCCCATTTAATGATTGAAACCATCTGCAACCATGTCTTGTGTCACATTTAAGCCTGAGCGAAGGAAATGGGCCATGTCATGTCAGTGAGAGCCACAGTGCCACACGCATGATGGAGAGTACTTAAATAACTCATGCAAACCCTGTTCTCAACCCATACTAAACCACTGGGAGGAACGTTCAGTCTTCTGTGTGTGTGTGTGGATGTACGGTGGCCCATTTGTCACGACTGTTTAACCAAGTGTCTTCAAGTGTGTTGTGGTTGAGCTGATGTGCATGTGTGTGTGTCTGTGTGTGTGGGGATTCAGTTGTTCAGTTGGAAAGAGAGCTTGAGATAAGTTTCTGTAAACGACATGGGGGCCCTCACGGCTAAACAGAAATAGCCTTAGAGAAAAGAGAGAAAGAGGCATGAGCAGTACGGAGTAGTAAAAAAAGCAGAAGCAGACAGCAGAAGGAGACTAAGTGAAAAAAAAGGGTGGAGAGTTTGGACAAATAGATTAAAAAAATAAAATCCTGTGTTTATAAGAGTAACCATTTGTGTAAAAAAAAGAGGCAGAGTTGGAATAGATACCCAGTGAAAAGGCAGTCCAGCTACACTGATAAGAGGAGACAGCAGCACTTTCCACATAAACGCACTGAGCTCCAAAACCCAATGTAGTGATGGCCTCCCCCGGGGACATACTCACGCACATACACACGCACATGTCGCTTATTTATGCCCATGCCTGCTTCATCACCACTTCTTCCACCTCATCTCTCAGTCTCACATAAACACTACCATTTTCTCCTTCACCGCCATCGCAACAACTTGCCTGTTCGTCTGGCTGAAGACTGTACTGTAGATGGAGGAAGGAGATGGAGTGAAATGAGTTAAATGGCCGCAAAAACCCTTAATCCATTGCTCGGGTCTCAGGGAAAAAAATTAAACATGGTATTGTGTGTGAAGATTGACGAATGTCAGTGTAGGGATGCTTGAGAGTCTTTGTGTGTAGGTTTTGTGAGCAGGTTGGGTTTGCTCACTTTGCATTGTGGACATTTAAAAGCAGTTGCTGCTAAACAATGCTTTCAAAGGAGGAGAAGAGATCAGGGCTCCCATGAACATTTGCAAAGCAAACTGCAGGGAAATCATTATTATCGCCTCTGGTCTCACACAGCAGCAATGCGTAGGTTGGCTGCCGTAATGCCAAAGATGGAAAATGAAGAGTTAATCTAGTTTGGGTGAGAGGACAAAATCTATTGTTGGTATATATAGATAAAATATAATGGTAGTGGAGGTGTGTGGTTGAAGTGTTACAACAGGATGAGCTGTTCGAAGATGTGACAGCACAAGCCTGAAAAGAAGAACTCAAATAAATCTTTTGTCACTCTTCGATATGAGCGTTAGAGCCGCCTCAGACCTCATCTCATTTACTCCGGGGGTCTGACTATTTCCTGTGTTGCCAAACATCAGGGTCAGGAGCTCAAACAGGAAAAAGCAAGCAGAGATATGATGCCTGCTAAGGGAAGAGATATATATATATTGTGTAGGCACGGCTTATTCTTAGCAGTTTAAACCAAAGCATTAACTACTCCATGTTCAGTTGTGGCTACACGGAGTGATGAGAACAGGAAATGCAATGTGACAAATGTCAGTTTATCCTGTTAGTGATTGGCAAATAGCAACATAAATTGCAGAGATCTATACTAACTATCTATCAAAGATCATATTGGTGTGAAGTGACTCACACTCCTTCTATAAACAGGATGTTTAAATTAACCAGACAACAATATTTTAAGCCACAGCAACTGATAGACACAGATGTAAAAAAAAAAAAAGATGAAGACAGATGTGAGCAGAGTAAAAGATGACAGATACAAGACGACACTTAAAAACATAGCAACAGTGTAGACTGTGATCTGGCCTTCAGGAGAGCTATACTCACTGGAAAGTGGGCGTTCAGCTCTGTCTGTTCTCTCTGGCTCCAAGGTCACTGAGTGAGAAGGAGTGTGGTCACCCAGAGGTTGCAAAGGCCCAGAGTCCTCCTCCTTACTGGCTCCTGTCGCACTCTCAATTACAGTGCACACCTGAAAGATGTAAAGACTTGATTAACATGCAAGATACAAAAGAGGAACTATGGTGTCCTTTTGTAAGAATGAGGTGGAGTGGGGTTTTTTTTTGGTTTTTTTACGACTGAATCAGTGAGTGACTTCAATATAAGCCCCCTACACCAATAACCAACAAGTCAAGATTCTGATTCTTCTAAGAACATCTACTATGAGGTGTATAAATGTCCCACAATTATTGGACCTACAACAGCAATATTGTGATAACAATCAAATCTAAACAACGAAAAGACACAGATGGTGCAAATATAGCAATTAACTGATGATGTAGCCCATCACTGGTGCAACCATTTTTAGCTGCTGTCACAGAACTCAGATTACTGCTATAAAAAGACGAAAGGGGATGCAGCGCTGGGTGAAGTGTCCCTATCCCAAAAGCGACAGAGCTGCAAAACAAACAGACAGATAGAATCAAAGACTGAGAGAGACGGAGAGAGACAGAAAGAGTTTTCCTGACAGGCCAAGTCTGTTTGGATGTGCTCCACTCTGCTCCCCTCCACAGCTGAGAGGGGAAAGAGGGATGAGCCTTCAGGAGAGAGACAAGCTGACCATGAAAAGCAGAGGGAGAAGCAGAGGGTGGCTGTCAGCCAGGAGAGAGAGAAGTGGGGGGAGAGTAGCTGTGATGGCTCCCACAACTGACGAGTAGCAGAGAGACAGCCAGGGGAGGTGCAGCGCATCTTAAGACAAAAAGGCACCCTGGGCTTATGAAATATACATAGCTCTCAGCTGGAGACAGAGACACAGAGCGACAGAGCAGAGGAGGGCCCTGAAGACTGACGAGACTCCAACCACCAATCCTAAACACACACATACTAAAAATAAAACACACAGACACATTTCTAATGACTTCTCATGGGGAGCCAAGGGGGAAGTAGTTAGCGCTGGGTTGTTGTTTTTTTAGTGTGTGTGCTTGCATACACACGCAGGTGTTTGCGAGCATCAAGTTACATCAATGCTTCCTCCTACACTTACAGGCTGAGTGGGCAAAACCACAAAAGTAGCCGTGACACAAATACAAACAAGTGTTTTGGCTGTTGGCCCATACGTAAATCCACCTGCTGGTCAGGGGGGATTCTTTTTTCTTTTTGGCTGGAGGTTTGCTTCAACTGCCTCTCTCAGACCTGCCCAGCTGCCCTCTCCTTAAGCCCAGACAGCTGCCTGCACCATGCCAGCGTTTCAAAGCCATTTAAACACACCTCACTTAAAAACAAATTCACCCTTTGTTCAAGCCAACGATCCACCTCTCCCACACAATATCTGTAATGGCTACGGGATTCTTATGTTTGTCTGTTTTACCGCAGACTGGGTGTATTCACTTATTTGCTTTGTCGAGTTTCCTTACTTAAATTTGCCTCCTCATCAGAAGGGTGGAGTATGCCTCACCTCCCATATATCCCCAACACATCAGATGTAAGCAAAAAAGAAAAAGAAAAGATAAATAGTCATGTCTGAGCCTGGGGATTAACTCTACTCCACGAGGGGGATGTTAATGAATTCCTCACACTGTATTTCAAACTGTGAAAGCAAAAAGGAGGATACAGAGAGAAAACTACGCATCTGAACTGCTCTGCCAGTACTCAGCCATGAGCCTTACTAATTTAATTACGGAGATATTGTTGCTTCTCTCCTCCACCAAAACAGATGGTGGAGAGTAACACTCCACACACTGGCCTTAAAGAACAAGCTGTGATGCCAAGATTTGATGGTACATATTTAGCTGTAGCCATCATTGCTCTCAAGTGACTCATTTATGCCAAAATAACAAGGGAAGGATATAGCTACTCACAGCACGTCATGTTAGGTTACAGAACAGAGCATTACTGTGGACACATAGACTAATGCTAGTGGCTCTGTGAGGATGCAATTAGACACAGCAGTGCTTTGAGTTAGATGATAATATCAGCATGCTAACGTTCTCACATTGACAATTCTAACATGCTGATGTTTAACAAGTTACGTTTGCTACATTCACCATTCGTTTCTTAATTATGTTGACATTTGCTAATTAGAATTAAACACAAAGTACAGCTGAGACGGTTGCTCGTGTCATTGTACTTGGTTATAGTCAAAATAACATTTTGACCTGGTGATGGTGCTACATATAAAGTCAGGGGTTATTATAATTCCTCCTATGGGGAACATTAATGTCTGCACCAGATGTTATAGCCATCCAATGAAAGGTTGTTGAGGTATCTTACTCAAAAGGATAAATGTCAACCACATGCTGATGCTAGAGTTCAAGTCCCATGAGAAGATCCACTGTCTGGTAACCATGAATTTAAGTGAAAACCTTCATGACAACCTATTTAATCATTGTTGAGATGTTTCAGTGTTAACCAAACTGGTTGACTGACCAATGCTGCTAACATGGCTAAAAGTAAGCAATAAAGGTATATTATTGTTTCTTTTTTAATTTATGAACTGTGTCTGAGTTAATATGCACACTCGTGTTGATATATGCCCTCTGAATAGAGCAGAAATAGACCAGGAACATGTAAAATGCAGGGCAGGAGTCAGAAGGTGAAATGAGAAAGAACTAGATATCAATTAATTGAGGTTAATTCCACAGTTCAGCATTATCTCCTCTAATCACTAAGGAGGAAGTTGGTAATGGATGATAATGCAGGACTTGGAGAGAGCCTGCCAGCAGAAATCACTCAGCAGTGCGTGGAGCACTGTATGCCCTCAAAGGATCACAAGACATTAGCAGCCGAGTGCAGATCTTGATATGTAGCTGTAGATAAACAGAGAGGGCCTGCGGCCTCGCACTGGGAGAAGTGTGAGCGTTTGTGTGCATGTATAACTATTATGGAGAGAGAAGCTTGTCAATCAAGACAGTCACAACCTCTCTAGGCACTTCCCTGTCCTACATCTCACCTGTCAACCTCTGAAAGCGGTGCCGACACTGTCTTGCACACAAGCACCGTGCTCTCAACTCAATATCACTTCCCAGCAGTGACGCAAAGGGAGTTATGTGGCGCTACACATGCACAACACCCAGATACACAGCCAACCTCGAACAATAACTATTCTCTTTCTCTCTCTCACACACATACATACACACTCATTGTGACCTGATCCAGGCCTCTCCAGGGACAAGCGCTTTCATCATGGTTGTGACCGTCGATACTTGAGCCCTGCACAACATGTGCAGTTCAACACCTACCAGATTCATTAAGGAGGAAGGCGTACTCAAAAGCAAAGGGATACATCGATAAGCAGAGGAGGTGGGCACACATTGGTGTGTGTGTGTGTGTGTGTGTCACCAGGGGCCAGGGCCATCCATAAATGCTGCTGACAGTCTACACAGGAAATACACTTGAGGATGTCGATAAGCTAGTCAGCAGTGGTGAGAAGAGATCAATAAGAGCACAGGATGATGTCAGTGGCTGCAGATGAGATCACCTGATGCGACTCAGGATGTACATGTGAGGGGTTTTGATATTAAATTGATTGTATTATCCCAAAGTCTTTCTTATTATCCATTTCTACTGGAACAACAGAGTAAATAATTAAATAACCATTTCATTAATTAGTACTTGAAATACTCCCCTACAAACAACTGAAGAGTCAACTAAGACGAGTACAGACTTTTCAAAGACCTCCAAGCAATAAATCGTGTAATTATCCCTCCGTTTCTTCTTCTTCTTCCAGCTGTGATTCTGTCTTCATTACACTAGCATTACCAGGCAAATCACTTTTGTGCTACCTCATTTAAATGTTAGAGAGTTTCAAAGCAGATGTTTATTCATGTAAAAATGCCACAGATTACAACTTCAACATGATTGGGAATAAAATTTAAAAAAACAAAAAAAAAACAACAACTCCCAAGGCACACAGTGATTCTCCCTTGAGAGTTGAGAAAATGAAGGAAGTCTCACCCACGGGACGTGACTGCCCTATATCACGTTGCCTTTCTTGCCATGGCATTGAGCGTTAGCATCTGTGTGTGCGCATGTGTTGGCTGATGTGTTTGCGTGTGTTCTCAGGTCCACTGACATTTCCTCAAACGTGGTTGACATTTCCAGGGGATTTGAGGATTTGATCCCTTCTGTGTTTGAAGAGTTGTGTGCTGGCCTCCTCAAAACACTGGGGGGAAAATGCGGCAGCAGAGCCGGCAGCGTGCCCTGCCTTGAGGGTCTTACTCTACAGCATTTGGAGCAACCCGTCGTCACGCTCCCGAAGTGTGATCAGGAGAAAGCCTACACTGTACACTGCCTGCCTTTTAGAGATGACTGGGTTTACTGCTTGGTCTTTTACTTAGTCTTGCTGTTTTCCCCTGAGCTGTGGAGTGTTTCTGCTCCTCTCAACTGAGGCAGAAAAGCTATCACCAATAGATACTGTATGAGAGAAGAAAGTAGGAATGGTGTGGGAGGGAGCGAGAGGAAGAGAAAGCAAGAAAAGTGTGAGAGAGGGAGGGAGCGATCCATTTCTCCTGCTTCAGGCTGGTTAGTGGAGCGAACTGACACAGACTGACATCTCTCTTCCACGGAGACCGAGTTAAAAAGAGTCTCGCTACTCTTTGTCCATTACTCTCTGTATCTCTCTCCAACCTTCCCTCTTCTTACTCTTTCAGTTGTCCTTCTCTCTCTTTCTCTCTCTTGCTCTCTCTCTTGCTCTCTCTCTGCCCACCCTGCAGCTCCCATGTCTTGCTTTTTCTGCCTGGATGGACTCTGCAGCAGTCCTGTCCTAGCCTAGGGCTCAAATTACACCCCACAACACACACAAACACACGCATGTACACACACATGCACGCAAGCCCATACAGTTGCCATAAGGAGGCCCAGGGCTCAAGCACAGGTCAGGTTTGGGTCAGTCAAGGGCAGAAGGACAGGAAGCCCGGGAGAAACGAGCTTCCGACTGAGGCTGATCTGAGGGAAGTTGGAAAGATACAATTAGGCAAAAGGCAGAAATAGATTCACATTAGACTGAGGTGCACATGCATGCACCAACTATCCTATCAGGCATCCTTAGAAAGGTCCCATTTCAATGTAAGCTGAGACTTATAAAGGGCTTTTAATGTTTACTGACAAAGAGAATTTGGCTAGCTTATTTGATTGTCTGCATGACCGAGTGGATAAAGCACGCGCAAACATATTTACACACACAGTTGGAATACTAGCCTCACAGCCACAAAATGTAAAATATTATCAAAACTCATCATATTCCTCAAAATAAAACACGTCCCATTATGTCACGTACAGCAAAAATAAAAGAGATCCTTTAACTGCGACACTGGAACTGATGCGGGACACGACCTTGGAGAGAGCCAAATTTAGCTCCAGTCTCTTGTCCAAAAAGAAATACCTCAGCAAACATTATAATTGCTAATAAGATTCAGACTCAATCAGCAGTACATTTTTGGTCTAACCACACTTGCAAACTCCCCAGCAGTACACGGCACTGAAGGTCAGTGGATCAGCCAAAAGTGATCTGACCTCATCACCCTATCCTTCAAATGCCAGTGATGTCACGGCTGTAAAACATGTGCATCCTGATGGAGAGCAGAGCTCAAAGGAAGGGAAGCACCACATTTGATGGATCACAGTAAACATTTTGCCCCTTCCTGTGTTGGTTTGTCCCCGGGAACAGGATGCATGGATACAAGTGCCTCGATAACCATGTGACACTGTATTGATCCCCGTGGGGCGCTTTTTCTCCCTCCTCTTCAAGGCAGATCATAGAACACAGAGCAGGATTCAAATTTAGGACTTGAACAGTACTGCTGCATATATCTACATGGATATGTGCTGTGTCTTTTACTCTGTTTAATTCTCTTTAGTTTATCTTCACAATTCAAGTTCAAGGTTATCAAACTACTATTTCAGAGTGATTTGAATAGAGACTTAGTTTAGATTACACCTACAGTTGGGTCTCACACTGCAGGATGAGAAAGAGCTACAGTATATAGATGTCAATAAATCAAGAGAAATGCTCCCTCATGCCAGTACAGCGTGTCCTTGGGCTAATATTCTAAAAACACAAAGGCACTTAATCTTACTCAGCTTTAGACACAATGCTTTATACACACAAAAAAAGTGTGTGAAGACAGGAAGTCACATGTATACACAGAGAGGCACACACATACAGAGCTGTGGACGACAATGGCAGGTCTGCGAATTTCTCCCACATCTGTTGGAAACTAACAGGAAGAGGGTAGTGCTATCGATTGGTTTCTTCCTGCTTGGCCCGGCTGTCAGATCAAAAACAAGCTGACCATTTGACAGTCTGCTTTTCAGTCCAGCACTAACCACATGTGCACACACACACGGTTTGCCTTCCAGTTCCTAGGATTTGAGAGTACACCGAAGCACTGCAGTATCAAGTCCTGGTATGTTTATGTGTTAGGTTAGGATTGGGAGCCAGAAAGAATATCACAAAATAACTCAAGTTATATTTTATTAATGATGTATGTATGTGTGTGGGTGCTGCTAAAGGCTAAAGGATGTATATATGCAGCAAGAAAAGCTAGGTTGGAGACAGGGTTCAATATTAAACACTCCCCTCGGCAGCACTGTGACATTATGAACAGAAATCACTGCTGCACTCGGCTCTCTTCGATGACATTTAGATATGAGGCGGAGGAAAGATGGAGGGGTACAAATCAGGAGGAGGGATAAGTGGATGAGCAGATAAAAAGACGGGAGGAGACAGAGAGGCAGCTCATTGTGGTTTAACAAATCAAAGGGAGGGATGGCAGGAATAAACAGTGGCATGTGTGCGTTTGTGACAAATGCCTTATTTATTAGACATGAACGGACAACTTCATGTGACAGAGAAGATTTCTCAGAGGCTCTGACACAGACACAGGGCAGAGTAGCTATTTAGACATCACTTGACGAGGTGTAGCACAGCAGGAATCATGTAGACCACTGTTTCTTTCATTATAGTGGCAGACAACTGTTTTTGCAAGTATGAGAAACAAGTTTGGGACAACTGCCAAAGTCGTTATTTTTGAACCAGGAAATGGAAAGGGAGTAATTACTTGAAAAAGGGGGTAAATTTCTTGGCAAAGAAAAAACATATAGCACAGACTGATTAATTAGATTAAATATGAAATTAATCAGTGCACACCAAAAACATGAGATAATACGGATAATGTAAGGTTGATAACATACGAGTAAGGCATATTATAAAAATGAATGCAAAAACAGATACGCGGTAAATTAAAAATAAAAAACACTACATTTAAAACGGATAATACTGATGAGCACAATATGCCCTAATGATCCAAACAAAGAAATTGTTAAGAAACGGAATTCAAAATGTTGTTTATTGCTAAAACACACATGTCAGATGCATGTACATGCACAGACACGCTACACAGTCTTTCTGCGTGGTGCATGTGTGCACGTACACACACAACACACTGTACATCCACAACAAAGTGTTTCCTCAACCGACTAGACTAGCCATTTTCATTATATTCGTTCTTCTCATTTCCAGCTTTCTGCCAAGAGTAAACAGTAGTTGTAAAACTCACTGTAATTCTCTTGGTCGCCGTGATTTAGCATGTTATATCAAAGGTACAGAGTAAATATGAACATCTTCAATAATCACCACGTTTATATCAAAATGTAATTTTTCATTATGCACAGACTTTATTGCTCCATTTACTATTAAATATGAAAGGCTGGTGTCAGCCAAAAGCACTGCTGAACTCATACATCTGTTGTCAGGCTGCCGGAAAATATATACAGTAGATAATATATACAGCAGAGCACAGCAAAACAACTCTATTCTCCTGGGGGAGAAGAAAGTGGGGAGACGGTGAGAGCAAGGTAGAGAGAGGGAGAGAGGGAGAGAGGGAGGGAGAGAGGGAGAGAGGGAGAGAGAGAGAGAGAGAGAGAGAGAGAGAGAGAGAGAGGGATGGACAGACAGTGAGACAAGAGAAGCACAAAGGAGTGTTTTCTGCTGGGTGGGTAAAGTGTGTCCAGGGGGCAGCTGAGTGAGCATACACACAACACAAAGTCTGTCATTAGTCCCTGCTTTCTGCAGACACAACTACACAGTTTATGTGTGTGTGTGTGTGTGTGTGTGTGTGTGTGTGTGTGTGTGTGTGTGTGTGTGTACATTGACAAAGCCCGTGTTGTTGTGCTTGTCTTCTCTGATGTACAGCTCCTTCAGGATCACAGCCCTGTGCAGCCACTACTTGCCCTGCCTGCTTGTGTGAATGTGTGTGTGAGATTAGTTGCAATGTATAGCTCCCCCCCTTATCCTCCCCCTTTTCTTCCCCTCCCCTCTCTTCTCTCCATCCTCCTCCTCCTCGTATCTGCCTCTGACACCGCCACACACACACCACCTCCTGTCTACCAGCTGCCACTTTGCAGCCATTCATTAGAGCTATGATTAGCGAGTGGAGGAATGTCATGTAGCTACAGCCGACTCCTCACCCCTACCCTGACCTTTCACCTCTGGACGACCCCGGAAGACCTCAGGCTGCAGCAGCTGCTTTTACCCTGCGCTGACACACTCCATAAGGTCTGACACCTGCTTCTACACACAACGAATCACAGTGAAAAACACACTCTGAAGCACCTACATACACACAACGATGCAACGGATGGCTGGAGAAGTAAGATTCAAAACAGTTACTTATGCACTGGCACACACACACACAAACACAATGGCCTTTACACATGCTAATGCAGTAAGGCGGCCCTTTTATGAGATTACACAGTCATTACAGTGAGAGGGGTCATGAGGGCCACCTGTAGCTGAGCGGCTCCACAGTCTATCAGGAACATGTGTGTGTCTAAGTGTGTGTGTGTTTGTGTGTGGGTGTAGAAAAACAGCAAGAGAATAAAAGAGTGTGACACAGAGTGTGTGTACTGTATAAACTGAAGTATAAGCAGTCCTAGCGGAGCATTATAGAGCCAACACTAGCGCAATTTAGTGGACACTGTGCATATGTTCTGTGTGCAATAGGATACTCTTTCTATGAGTGAGTGCGTGTGTGTGTGTGTGTGTGTGTGTGTGTGTGTGTGTGTGGGCCCCAGGCTGACTCTGACAGCTCAGTGCTAGCCATCTGCTGGCAGTCACACCAGGAGAAAGCAACCGCAGCCAAACAATGGAGAGCAATGACAGGCCAGGATTTGTGGGGAGTTTTGTGCGTGCGTGTGTACGTGTATTTTGGTGTGGTGCGTATGTGTGTGTTTTCCCTTCAAAGATCCAAATGAGCCCTCCTCTATGAGCATGTGCAGAGGGGCGTGGCTGTTGTTGATAGGCTGTCTCTGTTACCAGGCGATAGATTAACAAGCCCAAATGGCCATCTGAGGAGGATAGATAGCATGGGCGAGTGTGGGCTCCCCTTTTTTGTCTTTCTGTATGTCACATGCTGTGTGCCTACTGTAAGTCTGTCCATCCCTTTTACTCTTTTATCTTCTCTCTCCCTCTGGCTCTCCCTCTCTTTGTAAGTTGGAAATTGATATGAATATATAGTCAAAGGCTAGGTGGATGAGAACTACTAAGCTTTGTGTTTTTGCATAAACTGCATGTACAGTATACTTGCCAGCCTTTTTTTGTGTGTATATGATGGGACCTCTCTTACATACAGTATCTTACCATCCCTGTTTCTCTCTTTCTGCGGATAGATTGCCATCATGGATGCAGACAGATGGTTGGGAGGAAGCTGGCTTGCCTCCTTGTGACACACCAGTCTGACAGCAAGCGTCATCCAGCTGGGTAGAGGCCTACAGTACCTCCTAGAACGAGCATGCCAGGTGGCCAAGAAACAGGCTGTTGGTCTCCTGCAGCCACTACACACATAACCCCCTCTAGTCACTATTCTGCTTTTTTAACCACAAAACACAACACAGGGCTGATTTTTACAAATAAGTCAAGACTGCAAGTCATAAGCAGAGGGAATGAAAAGGAAATGGCCGAGTAAAGACAGGAGGCAAATGGCTGATTATGAAAAGAATCCCTCTGCCTGCACTCTATTTGAAGAGGAGTTTGTGCCCATGTGCATATGCCTGTTTTTGTGTGTGCTGCTTTGGCCATCCATGTCTTTGTATGGCAGCACTTCAAAGGCAGCCTTTAGTAAGTTTCTGCTCTTCCACCTCCTGCTGCTGCTAGTTGGTGTGTACGTTTGTGAGTGTGCGCGTTGTGGAGCAGTGCCTCCTGTAGCTGGGGGCTTTGGCTGGTCACCATCACTGCAGTGAGGCTAGCATGCCATGCCCGCTGGCACACTTATAGGGCACACCTATTTACAAAGGCCCAGACTGAATGGCAGGCATTGTCTGGGTGAGAATGCAACACTTAAGCTCCTGATTAAGGCAGAACAAAGCCCCTGAGGGGAAAGAGTGATGAATGCATGGAGCGAGAGAGGGATGAAGCCAGAAAGAGAAGGAGGACGAGATGAAGGAAGGCAGGAAAGGGAGGCTCTGTGAAAGGGAATCTCATCTGCTGCTGCGGGAATGCAAGATAGGAGGGGGTAAGGATGGGAAGGAAAAGGGAGAGGGCAAGAATTGGCAGCAGGTTAAGGTACTAGAAAAGAGGCAGGTGGAGAAGTGAGATGAAAACGAGGTATAGGAGGTAAGGAGACAGGAAGGCAAGGATGAAAAGAAAAGGTAGGGAGGGAACCAAGAGGGAGGTGGGGAGGAAAAGAGGAGGTGGGGGATGAGCAGAGAGGCAGGCTTATAGGAAGAGATAAAAAGAGAACAGAGAGGGAGCCAAGCAGGGAGGTGAAGAGAGAGAAGAGAGGAGGGAGCTACTGTCGAGGTATCTTCATTGATAAGGAGGAAGTGATGCTACACTATTGCAGAAATTAGGTAAGAAGACAGATGGCGCCCTCTAACGGTGCACGTACACGGGCAATGTGCTCTCCATCCTGCCCCCTCTTGTCCAGGGAGTTAACAGCAGGCAAGAGAGAGAAGCAATTACTGCCAAATTTTCAAATCACTTAAAATGATAATAACCTCACTGGGACACTCCTTTCTAGCCCTGCTATTAAAAATTCAATTTTAGACTAACATGTAGGATGCTGCCTAGGAGAAAAAACAACAACCGTGATACTGTAGATAACACCAACGGAGAATTCTGTTGAGTGTACAGCATACAGGGCCACATTAAGTTCATTGTGTGTGTGTGTGTGTGTGTGTGTGTGTGTGTGTGTGTGTGTGTGTGTGTGTGTGTGTGTGTGTGTGTGT